>JAWNMU010000128.1:0-213719 GCA_035043665.1 Drosophila quasianomalipes | reverse complement strand
ATAGATAGTGATTGCACATGCGATGAGTATGTCTTCAAAAACCAAGTAGGCGTTTAGTTCTTCGTTTTCGTTGAGAGAGGAGAGTAGGCGCAGCTGAGGAAAAACGACGAAATTAAGATGAGAGCGCTCTGGTCGTAGATAGAATTAAGGGCATTGGCCTAGTCTTTTATGAGGTTTCGGTATAAAACAAAGCAGTGTTTAGGATTTACTAACACATGCGGTCAAAATCACTTCATTCTGTAGTACAAGAGGGAAGAGAATGAGAAATAAAAGGAGGTCACATCAAAACGAAGACAAATACACAATGCATGTTACAACCGTAGTGAAGACAGCAACGAATACTACTGTGGCCAGCAAAAGCATGGCATCATTATCAAATATACGACCGTACCAACAAGAACGGAAACAAAATCAACAGAACAAGAAAATGAACGAGAACAACGCCGAGCGCAAGAAATAGAAGTACGGCCTAAACCAACAGAACACAATCTGAACTACTAACATACATTACTCACGTATTACTAACGTACATTTCTAATATACTTTACGGACATACACTGTGGGAAAAAGAAACAAAAGGAAAAAAAGAAACAAGGAAGGAAAATAAAGAAACAAAGGACAACGTAAGAGTGTTGACGAGTACTATTGTAGACAGTGAGACGAAAAAAAATGAAGAAACGGAGAGAAATGAAGAAAAAGAGAACAAGAAAAGGAGCTACAAGACATGTATCACATTACGTAATATGCCCTATTAAAAAAAAAAAACAGCTACTGCTACAGCGTAGCACGCATACAATACTGCACCGAACTATTGATCATGACTAGAATAACAACTGCTCTACCTCCACTCGCCCTTGCCAAGTTTAGAAGGACTGAGGAGTGGGGGAGAGACATTCAAAGAGGAAGGAAAGGAAGGGGGAAGGAAAGAGGGTAGGAAAGAGGAAGGAAAGAGGAAGGAAAGATGGGATGAGAGGAAGCGAGGGAAGAGAAGAAGAGAAGAGGGGCAAGAGGAAAAGGGAGACGGATAAATAAGAAGAGGCAGAGTGGAGAAATGAGAAGAGGGAGACCATATGCATGCGTATGCCTCTATACGGACATACCCACACAAACATACATTCATTCCTAAACCTTGTCCTCCATCTCCTTGTCTCCCTTTCCTTTCCATCCCCAGATCTCCAGTCCCATTTCTCGACCTAAATCCCCACATGCCCGCATTACTGCTAAACCTCTCATCCCGTCCTTCTTGACTACACCTCGTTCTTTCTATCCGTTCTTTCCACTTTACTTGTGCATTTACCTTGCACTCGTAGATATAGACACTTCACTTACATGTACACCTCCACACATCTCTCCCTACCTCTATACACCCTCACTAATACACTTCTAAACGTGTACATTTCTATATGCTTATATATCTATATATATACACTCCCACATATCTATATCTGCATCTTGGCCTTCTTCACCATATCACTTCCATGAAGATCAGCTACCGTCCCAGTCCTCTTTCCCCCGCAGTCCTGACTCCTTCTTCCTCTTCCTCGTCGCAGTCGTCCCTCTTCTTCCCTTCCTCTTTTCTTCTTTTCAGCTCAGAGTCCCTCTCCGAGGATCTTCTCCAGCTCTCCTCGTCTTTTCAGCTGAAGGGAACAGTGGGATATAACAAGTCTCCCCGGGGAGAAGAGGAGTCACATTCTCCAAATACACCTTCGATACTGCCTTTGTGCACACCAAACAGTTATCCGCCTTGATTTGCTTGAAAGCCTTCTCAGACAACACACACCCACACCCGCGCATGACAATGAAGGGGTATGTGCCGTTGAAGGAAAGATTTGTGACAGGACATACCAGGTGACGAACAACACTCGTCTTCACATTGTATGTCTGCTTTAATTCATCGTCAGACTCGAACAGCACACGAGCATCCGACACATCCTTCAGCGATTTAATATGACTAAAACTTAGAGGGAATCTGTTTCGCTAACAGGTAATTTATCACTTGTTCTTTGTTATACAGATTCCCCAACTGACAGAAAACTATGGGCTCCTTCAAGTACTCATTGCTCAACGCACAACGAGTGCACTTCTGTTCGATCAATTTGCGAGGGTCGCTCTCAACAATAGGGTCTTTCTTGAGTTTTACGAGACATCTCGCCCCATAATGCTTCCTCCATCTCCTCCCATTGGATAGCTACAACACATGAATTGGCCACAGATATATCTTCGTTAAACTCTAATCAAACAAGTCAGACACGAAGGAAAACATTACGAAACACACTAAACACGCACATACATATGTATATAACTAATAGCAGATGCAAAATAGACCGAGTTGAATTTGAGTACTTGCTCATAAATGCATTCCATTGTACTAGTTTTCTTTCTGCCTGTTCAAGCCGGGATATTTTCACCAAAAATCTCCACAATTGTGGGAAAACGAGTGCAGTCCATTGTTTACTTATCTAACTATCAGCATATTAATTATATTTTATGCCTTAACACATCCTCATACTCGCTTATTAAATTCACACATGTTACTTAACCAGTTTGTTTTGTTGGTTTCATATTCACAGAATAGTAGTGACAAACATGTCAGATAGTAGCATCTACACAAACAAAACAGAGTTCCCTGTTATTCGCTCAGAGCCTGTCAGAGAGCCCCCTTTGGCTCAACTATCCCCCGAGGAATTGCGTGCTTTGGAACACAAAAAGGTATATCGCTTGGTGTACTAGCACTCATGAGATGCGTCTCTTTGATAGGATCTGTCAGTTTTTTTTTTTTTTTTTCTTCCCTTTACTTTACACAAAAGAAGGCCAACCATTTCTTTGTTGACATTAAATGTAATCTATGAATTCGAATTCGTATACTTTACTATGCGTTATTTCCGCTTTTTTAATATTTGTATTTCCTTGAATGCTGATGCGGCCATGCCCAGATCGAGGTCAGAGCAGATGCTTGGAAGTATCTGAGAGAGCACCCCGAAGTCAAAGAAATGACTGAGGCTTTTATAGAATATGTGCTTGAGACGAAGCCCCCTGGTGACCAAATTGTCGATATCGCCTACCAATATTTTGCAGTGGACAGAAAACATTTGCAAAATTAAATGCTCTCCTTTTTAAATGAGGACTCAACACCCTCTCTTTAGTAGTTTTTCAGTCTTAGTTTAACATTTAGTCATCCCAGTACTCACGTACATACACACATTCCCATCCACATCCACATTTTATCATATTTGCATTCTTTTATTTCAGAACATTTTATGTATATTCTTTTTCTTCGTTCTTGTATTCTATGTCTTAAATAAGAAATTCTGAAATAAAGTGAATATAAATGATTTACATTTGATCACTCTCAATTATTTATATTTATATCAACAACAAATCGTTATTTCGAACATGCAAATTAATCAAAACATTTGAACGATATTCAACATTTAACACTTTTTTGGTGAGTGATCTATTTTTGATATTTTTGAATTTTGAATAAAAATATCTTTATTTGTTAATATGAGCAGGGAGCTCACTGCTTCGTTGATTGCTTTATTCGCAAGAACTAAACAAGATGGTAAGAACATATCCATTATATAACGTTTATAGGATGAGGCAAACTACTTTTATCCATGCTCACTGTGAAATTGTATGAAATTACGAAAACATGGTTCTAATATTACCTATTTATCCATTCCTCTACAGTCGGACACCAAGAAGGACAAGAAGGACAAGAAGGACAAGAAGGACAAGAAGGAGAAGAAGGAGAAGAAGGAGAAGCGCTCTTCCGACTCTGGAGACGAGGAGGAGAGACCCGCCAAGAAGGCTAAGATTGAGGTACGTATTTATTATTACAGCAATACAGCTGCTTGTGCTATGCTAATGGGGCATAAACAGTTGCTGCGTATGTTCGTCTTGAAATGAAAGGAAAACGGAAACGCACAAATTTTATTTATTGTGTTCATTTAGTTTGTGATTGTGAGAGCGCGGATGGGGTATGAATGCGGTGGAGAGGATGCGATAACGATAGAATAAACGAGAGAACGACGAGAAACTAAATGATGCTAATGACTTGACCTTGCAATATCAACTATGTTTTGATATTCTTTATTAGGTCGACGAAGCTGAGGTTCACTACAACCCCAACGACCACGACTCCAAGGCTTTCCCCCTTGCCAAGTCTACCCTCGCCACCTCCATCCTCGAGCTCGTCCAGCAGGCTGCCAACTACAAGCAGCTCAAGAAGGGAGCCAACGAGGCTACCAAGACCCTCAACAGAGGACGTTCCGAGTTGATCGTCATGGCTGCCGACGCTGAGCCCCTCGCCATCCTCCTCCACCTCCCCCTCCTCTGTGAGGACAAGAACGTGCCTTACGTCTTCGTCCCCAGCAAGGCTGCTCTCGGACGTGCTTGTGGAGTCTCTCGTTCTGTCATCGCCATCTCCATCCTCTCCACTGAGGGATCCCCCATTGACAACCAGCTCAAGTCCATCCGCAACGAGATTGACAAGCTTTTGATCTAAGTTAATTTATTTATGCTCACTTCGCCCTCACTGGAATAAACAAAATTTTTATAAAAGTACGTACTTGTTCCCGAGTGTCCTTCCGGCTCTTTTTTTTGTTCTTTTTAATTTTTTAAACGGTGCAAAGCCAAAAATCAAGCACTTCTTTTATTACTTTATAGGCCACCGACGCTTGTCCTTTCATACTATTATGTACACATTTCATCCTAAAACACCTCTAAGCAAACATTAGTTGTTCGGCCATATCAACCAAATGGTCAAATAGTGGATGTGTAGAATGGAGAGGAAAAGTGAGTAATTATTAAGATGGCTTTCATAAATGCTAAACTTAATGCCCATCAACCCATTGCATGAGCAGACAAAATACATTTCATTCTATTTTTATTTTGCTCTACTATTATTCTGAGTTGGAGTGTGCAGAGTAATGAATAAATTCCCATTTTCTAGGAGGGAGATAGAGCCATCACAAAAAATCTCATCATCTTTAGACTTGAAGTAACACTATAGAGAAAACTGCTCTTTTTTTTGTTGAGGAAACAAATCATACAAGATAAACATGCAGACTTCGTATGTTAGATGGATTTCCCCACGCAATTGGTTGCTGGGAGTTTATAAGCTCTCGGAAGTGCGCGCAATAGTCTCCTTCCTTTTCTTTTCCAGCATAGTGCCGTACTTGTGCTACTCGTCAGAGCTTGACTGGATCGCTGAGTCTTACTTGAGGTACGTGACGATAGGATTCGTTACGCTGATCGGGTACGCTATTACCAGAATGCTTGCAGGTGTGGCAGATGCGCCAGTGAAGAACATCAAGGGGAAGGTTGCAATCGTGACTGGAGCAAGCTCAGGCATAGGATATGCGACGGCAGAAGAGCTTGTGAAGTGTGGAGCAACGGTGGTTTTGGCGGTGAGGAACAAGAAGAAGGGAGAGGAAGCCAAGAAGACTATCGCGAAGAAGTGCAAGTTGTCATCGGAGGATGCAGACGAGAGGATTCTAGTGCTTCTCATTGACATGAAGAACTTAAATAGCGTCATCGAATTCTGCAGGGAGTTCGTGCGCCTGAACCTCCGCTTGGACTATCTCGTCAACAACGCTGGGGCTATGCTTGAAAAGCACTACCCCGTTGCTCCACTCGACTCTTCTCTCATCCCCACGTTCGTCTCCGAGCTGAAGCTAGCGATGCAGAGGAGAAGAGAGGCGAGGGAGCAGAAGCAGAGGATGGAGGAGGGGAAGAGAGAGAACGGCTTGGAAGAGAGCGAATATGGATGCAAGAAGGAGGGTTATGCAGACTTCCTCCTCTCACACTATGGCGTGGAGGTGGAGGAGGGGAAGGCGGACACGAAGGCGAAGATCGAAGCAGAGACATTGGATGCTGAGTTCGTAACTAACTACCTTTCCCATGCCTTGCTTACTCTCCTGCTCCTGCCCCTCCTCATTGAGTCCAACGGTCGCATCGCCAACGTTTCCAGTACCATGCACATGATTGTCTCGAAGTCAACCCCCCCTCTGAGCTCAACATGCCTGCCTTGCACTGGGACGCCCCCGCCGCGTATGCAAGGAGTAAGCTGGCCTCCGTTTGGTTCACGCATATGCTGCAGTTATTCCTTGAGAGAGTCTCCGCAGAGATGCACGTCAAAGGACGTTGGTCGAAAGAGGGGCAGGCAACCTCCGGAGATAGGGGAAGCGAACATGGAGCGGACGAGGGACAACGCATCGGAGATGTTGTTGCGGTGTTCGACGGCCCTTACCAGTTCAAACAAGGAGCGTTCAGAGCTGCGGACATCGACAGCATGGTGTCGGTTCATTCTGTTCACCCTGGCACTGTGTGGTCTCCCTTTCACATCCCTTTCTACGCCAACACGGCCAAGGGTCTCGCCCTCGCCTTCCCTCTCATCATGTCTCCTCTCGCTTGGTGTACCATGAAGACTCCTCGCCAGGGTGCTCAGTCCATCCTCTACTGCCTCTTCTCCCGCGACGCCACTCCAGGAGAGTACGTCAGCGACTGCGAAGTAGCACCGCACTCAACCTATGGTGGAGACATGGATGCCGCTGCGGAGTTCTGGCTGTACACTCTTCACTCCCTCTCTCTCAAACAGCCCTTCCACTAAGCTCGTAATCGGTGACCGCAAGGTTGGCTTTTTCTCTTCCATTTCTCGATTTCCTTCTCCTTCTCCTTTTCTCTTCTCCTCCTCCTTCCTTCCCTCCCCTACCCCCCCTTCCTTTTCCCTTTCTCTCCCTCTTTCCCTTTCCCTTCCCTTTCCCCTTCGTGCTCCTCCTCTGCCTTTTCTTTTCTTTTACGATCGTTCCATCCTCCATTCTTTCCCTTTCTACCTTTTCGTTAGGCGTTGCTTCCTCCTTTCTCTATGTTTTATCCCTTATGCGTTGGCTGTGTGCCATGTGTGTATATACAACCATCGTTTTAGCCCTCCCCACCCTTTCGCCTACTCTACACTGCACTGCATATATACATGTATACGTCGCCTGTTATTAAGCGCTCACACTGTATATACATGCTCTATATCGTTGTATGCAAGACGTACGTAATATGTATACGCAACCACGCCTACACTTGACATGTGCGCATTTCATTGATTGCACATGATCCTTACATACATACCGCAAACGTCCTCTTTATCTCACACTCAAATTCACACCATAAGCACTCGCACTGCACAATGACTACTTCATCGACAATAAGGATCCCATATACCTAACATGTTCTTTTCGAAACGAAGAGGAGTGCCCAGTTTTCTTTTTTTGTCCCTCTCTTTTTTCTTTTTTCTTTTTTACTTCTTTACCTTTTCCTTTTTTCCTTTGTCCCGTTTTGCTGTTTTTAGCTGTCTTTCGTTTTCTGTGTTCTGGTTATTTATGTATTTTCCCGCTTACTTCACCCTCCCCTGCTCCCTCCTTTTATCTTTCCAACCTCAATATCCTGTAGACTGAGTTTGTATATGATCCTTTCTCTTATTTATTTTTGCTTAGTTTTTACCGTACTTAACTGTGCCTGCGGTCCATAGACTTATACAAATAAACATATTCAATTGAAACGCATGCACACACAACGCAGATATTATACATATTCGTATGCGCATGCACGTGCTTGTATACAGATACATATCACACGCAGTATGCGCATGCTTTCGTTGGCTCCCCCGCACTCGTAATCCTCTGTAAATAACATAATTCAAGTGTTTATTTACTTGACTTGAAGTAGAAAGTAAAACAACCATTCATTCCATATTGTGCCACATAAAGGTCAAAGCATCCAGAGCAATGAGAAGAAAAGAGAAAAAAGAGAAGGAAAGGGAAGATGATGCGAGAACTACCGAGAAAACTACAGAACGAAGCGCAGGATATGCTTGCACAAACAAGGGGAATGGACCGGATTCTATGCCCAATGAGGTCATCTGGTGGAACACCAGCGATTTACCAGCGCAGAAAACAGTGATAAATTAACAATGATAAATGAGAAACATAAGGAAATAGGCAGAGGACATGGGAGAATGCGGTATGGGGAGAGAAAGAGAGGGGTTGAGGATGAGGAGATAAACGATAAACCGACAGAAAGAAATACACCGGAGTGCCAATACAACTGACTAAACGAAAACAGACACTAGCACACACATACACACACACACCAAAGCTCAACACCAACAAGCATATCAACTTACATACATACACTTACTTCAACCGAAGATACGCTACAGACATACAAATCAAAGAAACAATATTAAACACAAAAGGGAGAGAAAAAGAATAGGCAAGGAGAGAGGGAGGGGGAGACGAGATAAGAAAAGAACAAGGCATAATAGCAAACACAAGAGGTAGGTGACGGAAGGGGAAAGAGGGGGAGGAGGAGAGGAGGAGCTTCACTGTAAAGGGATCAAGCAGTTGAGGTGCTCGTCTTCATTCTAACACTCTCCGATCCTCAACGCATACGAATAGACCACCGACCACCACACACAACCACCTGATCCCCCTCCTCTGCGTCTTTCCACTCTCCATCGCCCTATCCTTGCTCCTTTCTCCGCTTCTCCATACACCACAGAGACAGAGAGGTGGCGAGCAAAAGAACAGAGAGCTAGGTGTACACTTCCACACGTCACCCACCATCAAACATGCACTAACCCACGCACACATTCTTTTCTATTCTTGTCCAAAGAGAGAGAGAGAGAGAGAGAGAGAGAGAGAGAGAGAGAGGAGGAGGTGGTATAAAGAATGGGGGGAGACAACTACATAGGAGGAAGGAGCAAGCAAAGGAGCACTCTCCACCAGCGCCTATCCGCACCCAGAAGCCAAGCTACTAAGCTAGATTAGTCCTTGTCTCCGACATGTGATCTGTCGAAGAAGTCCTGCAGTTCTCCCCTGTGTCCGTGCTCTCCTCTCGTCACCTTGTACAAATCTCACTCCTCCTCCGATGTCGTTTGCTGAGGTGTGGGAGTTTCCACGCTGGAACCCTCTGGGATGACGAAGAGTACAACACAAACATACACCAAATAACCAGTGCAATATCAAGTAAGAATACGCACAACGTATAATCAAATCAAAATGTTCATACAAAGACAGAGCAACCAAATAAACACAGCAAACATCACTTAGTAAACAACATTTGATTGAATCAAACAATACTTGCAGGCTAATAAGCCAACCCACAAGGCCTAAATGACTTACCCTTCCTTCTTCACACGGTGAATACAGTAGAAAGTTTCCTTGCTGCACTTGGGGCAGAAGGGGGTAATTCCGTTGGAGTCTTTTCCAATGTCGTACAGAGAAGGAACGTTCTGCTGGAAGGGCTTAGGACCCCTATGAGAGAAAAAAGGAAGAGAAAACGAGAGAGGAAAGAGTGATAAAAAGAGAACGGGAGATGCAAAGGTGCATATTAGTAAAAGGTAACAACAGGTGTTCACTATTTCCATCTCGAGATATTCGTGTATACACACAAGGAATAAAAACATTCGAATGAACTGTGGGAATCCAAGGAAGGACATGCAGTTCGTTCTACACACGCTCTTTTATCTGCGAATAAGAAAAAAAAAGGCTTACTTGGCAGTGACAGCGGGCTCAACCTTGGCAATTCCCTTGGACTTCTCGGTCTTTTCAAGTTCCTTCTGAAGAGTGTCAGCACGGAGCTTGTCAATCTTGTACTCATGCTGCATCAACTCACGGTATTGTTGAGACTTCTTGGAGCTGCAGAACTCGTCTCTCTGAACGGCGGCAGAGCTTCCAAATCCAGACTGCTTAGGCTTCTCAGCCTTCGAAACGGGGACGTCGAAGGGCTCAGAGGCGTACGTGAGAGGAGTAAAGAACCCCTCGATCTGACCTTGCTTGGGAACAGTGGTAAGAAGCTGCTTTCCCTTGGTTCTGGGATCAGGAGTAGCCTTCTTCTCGTAGGGGTCTCCAATCGTCAAATACGAATTCACAATGTGAGGATTTAATTCCTTAGTGGTGTACATGGTATTATACTTTTCAGATTATACAGACTTTCTTCTTAAGATATAAGTAGAATCCGTGTAAATAACACAATATTCTCCTGAAAGTGCACTTTCTTTAAAGGGCAGAAACGGAAATGGATGAGAAGAGAAATAGAAAATATCTGGAGCAATATACAGTCATGTAGAGATACATTTACGATCAATTTGAAATAACTCTGCGAGAAACATATCATACCGATTCTTAGAAGTTTAGTACGTGATTCACATATTTCACTGCATCAACACCAGGCCATTGTATTTCTATAAATATTACATTTTTATTCAAAGGAGAAATTATAAGTACTTTTTGACCTACATAACATGATATTTCAGTGTGAAAGGACAATACGTACACCGTAGTGCAGTAATTAAAGATGCACCAAAATCATCTGCATGCTTAAAGTCACTCTTGAGTTATATACGCATTCAAATACTCAATGTATCGCTGTGAGGTGATAACCATTCAAATTGAGACTCATTTTGACACTTTAATGCTGCTTACTGTAATGCGCATAAAATACAAACTTTTTCCCTCTTTATATTGCGCATAACGAATTAATGCCTATTTATTTCCTCTGTAAATAGTCGTGTATATACATTATTAACTAGTGAAAGACAGTACTGAGAGAAAGCCTCTCCTTCCACACCAATTCTTTTCAGTTCAGCTTCTTTGACGAAGATATGACAGAGCATGATGACAAAACAACTTAAAACAAATTGAGATTCTTATCTTGGAAACTTGAAATACAAATATATATAAGATACAACCCATTTGAATCACTCTACATAGTTTATTAAATTGGAAGACCTTCACAACCTAAACATAGGCATAACAAGGATGAGCGAGCAAGAAACAGATCTATTACAATCTGTTGTTAGCTACATATTGCAGAACCACTTAAAACAAGTAAAGGAGGTAATATATTGTCCATTAAAACACCATGATATTGTTATATTTATGGCATACGTTGATTATAGAATACTCTAAGCCAACTTTTCTCATAACGCTCACAGTCTGTAGAAGAGTTTAAAAGAAGAGTGACGGGATACCCAGCTGAAAACCATGATTTCCACGGTAGGGCATACCCGCAAGGATGTTTATACATTTGTATCAAGCTAGACTTGATCGAAATAATGGAGAGACATATAATTTTTGGAGGCTGGATTCTGAGTTGCAATCCGAGAGAGATAAGGAGGGTGTTTAGTACGGTGATGTGCAGCATAGCACTGCAACTGGTGGAGTCATCGAATACACCCCCACGTACGAAAAGAAGGCTCGTGAATTCTCTCCGAAGAGGAAAGTGTGTCTGCGAATGTGAAGTCGAAAACAGCCCAGTGATTTCTGAGTCTAAGATTGGCAGGACTTCTTTGTATCTTAATCCCCGATGTTTACTGTTGCTAGAGCACACTTGATTCTTCACATATACTCAGACAGACTCATAAATTTATAATCGTTCTCTTCCGTAACTCTGTGCGGCGCCCATAGGACGAAGGAGGGAGAGTGGAGACTCCCAGCTGGAGAGGTGTGCGGTGTATGTTGTATCTGTGTCCCCTCCCATTTCAATCGTCGAGGAGACTGAAGTCGTAGACCAAGCAGCCCAAGAGGGGAGGGAAGTAGAGAGACCAAGAGATAGGGAAGGGGGAATCGTTGAGATCCGAAGAGATGGGCAAGGGGGAGATGCTACATGTGGAGGGCGTCACGGGGAAGAATACGACGAAGCGGTGAACGAGGAGGAGGAGCTGGAGGAGGAGGAGGAAGACGGGCGGAAAGTAGAGATACAGGCTCAGGTGGTGGTGGGGTATTTAGTACGGAGAGAGACGCCTTTGTTTGTTCATGACTCCCCGTTCCTTCTCTCTCTTCGACGGAGAGGGAAGCGAGGGGGGCGGACAGCCAAGCGGAGAAGAGAGAGGGGGAAAGGAAAGGGGAGGGAAAGAGGCTACAGAAGGAGGGCTAAGTGGGGGTAAGAGAGGCTGTTGCGAGGGAAGTAAAAGAAGAGATAGGCAAGAAGGTGGAGGGTTGAGCGGAACAGGGGGAAGAGGAGAGGGGGAATGGGAGAAAAAGGGGGAGAAGAGGAGGGGAAGGGGGAGGGAGGAGAGAGGGAGGTGAAAGACGAGGAGATGAGAAAAAACTTGCGGGAGACATGATGGGTCTGTGTGGGTGGTCCAGTGCAGTGAGAGGAGAGGGAGCAGGGGAGGTAGGTGGGGAAGTAACGGGATGGAGGAGAGGACAGTGGGTATTGAATTCGCGACACGGGGGAGCAAGGAGTGTAAAAGGGAGAGGGAGAGAGGGAGGGAAAGGGAAAGCAAAAGGGGGAGAGAAAGGGAAGGAGGAAGGAGGATGATATGGCGGACAGAGGCGGAGGAGTGGAGGAGAAGGATGGAGGAGAGGAGAAACAAGGACCCTCTATCCGTCCCTATTTCCATTCTCCTTCCTCACTTTCTTGTCGGGTCGTGCAGACCAAAAACGTAAGATTCACATTCTCACATATATACTGTCTATGCAGTTGAATATATAAATATATACTGTGAATATGTAATATACATGCCTGCTCTAAATATCTCAGGAGGCATCTACTGCTTTTCGAAGTCCGAGTAGACTTCCTCCCGTTCTCCTGCTAAACTAACCCCATTATCTCATTCATGCTTTCCGTCACTCATACTCCTACATTATCCATTCGTCTATTATTTCCGACTCTTCCTTCCCTTCTTCTTCCGACCCCCCTCCCTCTTCTTTCTCCACTTCGTCGTCTTCTCATTCCTCTTTCGCTTCTTCCTTCCCTTTATTCATTTAAACCCACGTTTCCTTCTTTCGGTATCTGCTCTTCTCATGCTTTCCTTTCTTTCCTCCCGTTGGCGTCTATTCTTTTCTTGTTTGTTTCTCTCCTTTGGTTTTCCTCCTTTTTTCTTCATCCACACTCTCCTACCCGCTTCTTCTCCCCTTCGTCCCCATTTCCCTCCTCTTCCTCTTTATTCATCTTTCTTTGCTACCATCCCTTCCGCTTCGCTTCCCGCCACCCTTCCACTCCTCTTTCGCCCTTCCTTCTCACCCTGTCTTACACACATATTTTCCCCACTTTTCTCCGCCTCTCCCTCCCTACCTTCCTCCATCACCCGCAGTCTCTACTCGATGGTTCTATGGATTGACACCCACCCCCCACCCTCTTCTCTCTGCCATCATCACAGGCACGCAAGAGGATGGGATCAAAGGAGGGACAGTCGCTGCAGTAGCAGGAGGAGGAGGAGGAGGAGGAGGAGGGGGGAGTGGTGAGAGTGTTGCTGAGTCTTTGAGTATGGGGATGTGGGCAAATCAGGGAGAGGAGGAGATGGAGGAGGAGGGGAGGAGTGAGACAAAGAGGGAGGGAGGAAAGGGTTTGGAGGAACAGCGATAGGAGGACAGGGAGTTGGAGTTGGAGGAGGTGGAGTTGGAGGAGGTGGAGGTGGAGGAGTAGGAATAGGAGTGGGTGGCGGTGGTTCAGTGAAAGTTGTGAACGAGAGAGTAAGTGTAGATAGGTGGGGAGAGGCTGTGGGGGTAGGGAGGAGAGGGTAGACGTGACCTACGCCTCTCTCTCCTCTCCATGTCGTTTGCCACCTGCACACCCCTTCTCCCCCTTTCTTCATTCCCTCGCTCCCTTCGTTCTCTCTCAATACCACCCCATTTTTACTCTTCCTTTCTTTCCTATCCTTTTGTTTCTTCCTCTTCCGCTGCTTCTTTCTCCCTCATCCGCTTTACCGGCTCCTGAGCCCTTTGCTTCATCTTCTACTCTATGTTCCGACGGTTCTGACTGGGAGGATTGGGCAAGGACTCTCCAAATGGTGGGGAGGGTGGGGGGAGGGAGTGTTCCTTCGTGGGCTTTTATTAAAACCAAGCTGTTCCTCATCTTCTCTCTCCTATCCTCATCCATCTCATATGGTGCTGAGAGGGAGCAGTGTAGAAGGAGACACCGAGGGAGAAGGAGTGGGAGAGAAGGAGGAGAGGAAGAGGAAGATGAGGATGAGGAGGATATGGTAGGCCGTATTGTGAATTCGAGGGACGAGAGAAGTGAAGGTGGAGGTGTGTCGGCGAGTCAGGAGGAGTGGATGAGAGTGAATGAAGATTCTCTAAGCCCTGGCTTGAGTCTTTTTGGGATATGCAAAGATGACTGACGTGATATCCTCTCGGATTTGTAAAGCCTTGCTTCTGTTGTCTACTCTCTCCCTCTTTCGAGCACTATCCCTCGCTGACCTCAAGAGAGCAGGAGGAGCGGAGATGGAGCGAGAAGGAGGGGGTGTCTCCTTTTTTCGCAGTCTAACGCCTTCCTCCCCTCTCATCTTTCGGAGATCAAGAGATTTGTTGAGGGGTATAGGAAATCGAATAGGGGGTGGGAGAGGGAGATAGAGAGAGAGGTGGGGGCAGATATTGGGGGGGAGACAGGTGGGGAGGGATATGCCCTAGGTGAGGGCGGAAGGGAGTGGAAAATGGAAGGGGAAGAGGAAGGGGATTGGGAAGATGAGAGAGTGAGGAGAAGGAAAATATCTACTATGAGAATATGATGCATTCGAATAGTAGATATTTAAGAGATGAAGGTGAGATGATTAAGTATAGGCGAGAAGGGAGAGGGTGGGAGGAGGGAGGAAGGTGTGCGACGAAGAGGAAGTAGTGGAGAAGAGATAAGGGGGATGGCGAGAGAGAGGGGAAGGGATGGACAGGGGGAAGTAATGAGAGGGGAGGGAAAAAGGGAGTGGAGGGCGAGTGGGGAATGAAGGAGAAGAAAGAGAGGGAAAGAATCGAAAGAGAGAGCAGAGAAAGGGAAAGGAAAGAGACAGAAATAAGAGAGAAGGAAAGAAGAGAAAGGGAGAGAAGAGAAAGGGAGAATGAGAGAAAGATTGAAGAGTGGAGGAGAGTGAGGGGAGGGAGGAGATTCCATGGATTTGTTTTCTTCCTCATTAGCCCTGAACACTCTAAAACATACGGACTGGTAGGAATAATACTGAAACATAAACATAAACACATATGCATAACATACTTGTACATACAACTACTACACACACACTAATACATATACACGTACAATATATACGCGTACACATTCACGTATACTTATACATATATTTATTCGCATGCATATACATATTCATACACACATATATACACATCGCATATATTTATGCATATTCTCACATGACCACATACACACACACACTCGGATATAATCTATACACACACACACTTCCACTCACATTCACACACACTCACACATCTCATGACCCCCTCTTGCTGCGCGCGTGCATGCACATGCATGTGTGTGCGCATCTGTGTGTATATGCGTATGTGTATGTTTATGTGTGTGTCTATGCGTATGCATTTGTGCATGTGCCTGTGTATGCATACGTATGTGCATGTCTGCGCATCCAGCCCCAGTTATCAGAGCTTGAGTTCCAATGTGGAGAACACGTGGATCTGTTGAGTCTTCTTTCCCTAGCACCCACTCCGTTGCTGCTGACACTGATATTGCCAGACATATACTTAGGAGGGAGAGAGAGAGAATGTAAGGGTAGCGGGGGAGAATCTGGTGGGAGAAGAGGAGGGGAAAGAGGAGGAGGGGGGATATTAGGAAGCGGACGTGAAGGGGTAGGAGAGCGTGAAGATGCGAAGAGAAGGCGTGTGAATGAGTTGTGGAGGGGATTGGCCGAGGAAGATAGAAAGGAGTGAGGGAAGAGGAGGAGAGGGGTGAAGAGGAAGGAGGAGAGGAGAGAGGAGAGGAGAGGGGAGAGGAGCGAGAAGAGATACCTTCCTGCTCGTTTGACTTGGCTTTTCGAGAAGCACCTGCTGGGTCTATTCGAACTTCGTGGCTGGATGAGGGAGGCTTAGGATACGGAGAGGGAGTAGAAGATGGACAAGAAGACGGGGGAGGAGGAGGAGGGGGAGGAAGCGCAGACAGAGGAGAGAGTGCAGGAGAAGGAGATGGTGAGAATTATCACATCCGTGATAGTGAGTGGGACGCGTCTGAGCTGACTTTGTTTTCTCTTCTCCTTGGATCGTGTATGCTCGCTGGGGACTTTAAAATATCTTCATCCGCGCATTCCCTCCTCCAGCGTTTTTTCATTTCTGCCCGGTCTTCGTTCCCCCACTTGTACCCTAGCTCTCGTCTGTCTGTGTTGCTGCGTCTGTCTGTTGCCCACGCATCTCTTCACGGGAGGAGGAGGGTAGGGGTGGTGGATGCAGTTGTGGGGATCATGATGAACGAAGAGCATGTGGCTGCAATGGTGTCTAGTCCTCATTCAGCTCAGAGGGGGTGGGGCACTCCCCCGTCCTCCACTTCAAACCCCTTGCTTCGGATATGATCAACGTTGAGCGTATCCCCCTCTCGCACCACCCCTCGCTATCTCCCTCTGCAGAGAGGGTGAGGTCTCTCCATAGCCAAATAGTGGGGTCTGTCGAGGGAAATAGAAGGGCGTGGGATAGGAGAAAAGATACAAGTGGGGTTGGGGGTGGGGGGGCGAAGAAGGAGAGTCAGGGGAAGGAGAGACAGTCGAAAGGGCATGGGATATGAGAGGGGGTGTGAGTGGGGAAAAGGGGGTGGCGGGGCGAGGGAGAAAAGATGAGGGAAGGATATGCGAGGGGAGGAGAGGAGGAGGTGAGAGATGGAAGGGGGTGGGCATAGGTGGGTGTGGGGAGAAGGAAGAGAGGAAAGAGAAGGACAAGAAGGAAGAGAAGAAAGAGAGAGAAAAGAGTGGGAATGGGAAGAAGTAGATGTGGGTGCGTGGGAAAAGAGGCGAAGGGGAAGAGAAAGGGGCGAGGGAAATGCGAAAGGATGGGGAGGAGAGGTGGTAACAGAAGGAGAAAAAGGTAATGGATGGGGAGAATGGAGGGTAAGAAAAGAAGGGAAAGAAGCGAAGGAGTAGAGAGATGGTTAGGGGAGGTTCGGGGGAGGATATGAGAGTGCGGGGGATGGAAAGGGAGGGAAAGGCGTTGGTAAGAGGGGAGGGAACAGAGTGGAGAAGTGGACCAAGGGGAGTAGGGGAGGTGCAGGGGAGAGGCAACGAAGGGCGGGGAGGGAGAAGGGATGAAAATGGTTGGGAAGGGAATGTGGATGGGAAAAAGTGGGGTTCTGGAGGTTCGGATTGGTCTTTTGTGAGCGAGCAAGGGTGGCGGGGGTGAGAATAGAGAGGGATGGGAAAGAGAGAGGAATGCTATGCAAGGAACCCAGAGAGGGCAGGCATGGGGAGAGAAATGGGGTGGAGGCGGAGAGTGGAGTGAAGGGGGGCAGGGTGGGGCAAGCGAGAGGGAGACTGACGCCTTATTGAAACGAGGAGAGACAAAAAAGTCAACGAACATTCTGACGCCTTCGTGGAGTCCTTCCTGTCCAACTTTAGGCCCAGGGGAAACAGTGGGGAGAAGTGAATCAGCTACGGACAATGAACACACGCAACTGCATATAACTAAAAGCAACAGAGTGCAGTGTCTGTAATCACTCATACGCCCAGATTCACATTACCAATGAGATATTAGCTATATGCACTATCCGTTGCAACAGTGTTGACACTGATACTGTATGCTTGCACGGGAGGACCAAACACTCTGTTTTCAAATCCCATCATTCGGACTGATTCTCCCAATCTTCTGTGTGCTTCTCCATTTACTGTTCTCATTCCTTAGTTTTTCTTTTGCCTTGATTTGTGACTACAATATTATATTATTTATTAGATATCGTAGCTAATGAGTTTAGAGATTTAAATCCTACCCTTATTGTGAATTTATATAATTATAACTCGGTAATCATCAGACATACTTACTATCACAGAACGCATTATCACCCAGTTCCATGCTCTCCTCTCACATGTCTACACCACGATTTAATACGCATTTGCACTGATAAATAAAGCTCACATAGTTGACGTGGCATAGATTGATGTGTTTATTCAATACTAGTTATACAAGCATATGCATAGACACAATTTAGTGAACAGCTATCAATCAAGACTAGTGCATGTATGTGCTGCTAACTTTTCAATAGTCTTATTAAGACAAACAAACCATTCGGCGGGAAAACACAAACAAATAATACCCAGAGACAAACAAAGGAGGCGACGTACCAACTAGATAGAAATACCACTTGCATCTCAAACTAAACCTTATGGCTATTACTCAAGCGTAAACGTTGCTCTTACAGACAAAATTAGACACGTGATACATTATCACAATTCCCCTCTTTTACGGCTCGCTTTCAAAGCATCAAACATGTGGGCCATCTTCATCGACAATATCATTTTCTTCCACATCAAGAGCTTTTGCCATCCAATAATGTACCCCAGGAACAAATAGAATACTTCAAATTGAACCATCATCTCTTCTCTAGAGGAGCTCTGCACTGTATTGCTCAATACCTGGCACGACGTGAGGTCATCATTGAACCCATCTCCGACCGCGGAAGATACGACACATTCAAATTCGAACATATTCAAATTGTTCCCGAAGCCCCCCATAGACAAAATATTTCATGATTCCATACATGCTGTACACGCATACTATATACTCCCTATACATTCCAATTTGGAATTCGAAGTGCTACAATTCTAACGAGGACCGAAAGAAAACATAATTATAAATAACGTAGAGAGTACATTTAACAGTGACAAGTTTCACTACACATGTCTCTGACGATAAATATCCCTCATTTCAAGAATGTTCATAACTTCAAGAAGTACTCGAAGATGCCTTAGGATTCAAACTTGAACAAGAGAGAAGCGGGAAAGAGAACTGACAGAATTACATTTGTACGTCACAACTTTAAGGTTATCGTCGACGTTGCGAACTTAAAACGTTTCATTAACGTGCAACTATTTTCCTTATACATTTTAAAAATAAACTACGCTGTACTTTCAATGGCACGTTGTCTACCGAGTTCACAGAAGAGCAAGAACTGAAGAAAAAATGAGTGGAATGAAAACTCTAAGACAGTAAAAGAGAAAAGTTCACGAATATCAAATACACTCATATATTAATAACGTATCTTTAGGCATGAACAATTCGATGTATGATTATATCCCGAGTAAATACTAAGGTTTGTAGAATGCAAACAAAAAAATCATTTTCAAAAACAGAAAATATCTGACGGAATAAAAAAAGACTAGACTGAGTCATTTTCGGAGGACGCAATGAGCGAAACAAATCAAAACGACGATACTGAAATGAAGGCTGCCCTGTCAAAGTGTTCACGTATCCCTGTTGGTAAGAAAATAACTGTTAACAAGGGTGTTCGTTGCTTCACTACGGAAAATGGAACCGTTTTGAAGGACTACACCCCTGCTGTGAACAACACAAACAAGTGGATTCTCAGCAAGAAGCCCAACACTGTTCTCCTCTCCTTCGAGCAGGTCGTGGAGACTCGCCCTATCCTCCAAATGTCTGAGTTTTTGAACAACGCTGCAACTCGTGCTAACAAGTGGGAGGTAAATTTAACTACTGGGAATATGGAAAAAAGTAGAGAGTGAAGGGGGATGACTGTGAGTTGAGATGCGAGCAATGGGTAGTATCGCTGCTTTTACTTGAAAGGCTTATCGGAATTACACTGTGTTTGAAAGTAGAATATACTACACTATTCTCCAGTCGTCATCATGCAGTTAGATAACGCGTATTAATTGTTTCATGCATTTTCTGTATTTCATTATGCATCTTTGATTTTTTCTTTTTTTTTTTAATGCTCTTTTTGTCATTTCGTCCGCATATTCTATTTCTATCCAGAACAACTCCCTCCGTGGAGTACACCCCGCTTCCCACATGGCGTTGTTGGACCAACCCATGCCTGCTTCCCTTTGCACGGAGGACGGCTCGTTCAACTACGCGCTCCCCCGAGCCTTTCCACCGCCGCAACTGGGTCGCAGGAGAGATCAAGTTCAACTACCGTTCCCCTAAGCTTTTGGAGAGAGTGATCGTGAAGACGGTTCTCCCTTCCCTCCCCACCGTGAAGATCAGTGATAAGGCTTCCCCCAGAGTCACTGTGCCCATTTTGTATACCCTTGAAAACTCTAAGGGGACTGTGCTCATGTCTGAGAGGAGAGACTTCGTCTACATGGACATCACCACTAAGTTCGCCCCTCTTTCCCCTGTGACTCCCCTCGAGAACAATGAGGCCACTGCGCATGAGTACGACTACGGAGTCTCCACCGTTTCCCGCACCGACATCGCTCGTTTCTGTGGAATCATCAGTGACTACTCCTCAGTCAACGTGGACATCGACTACGCCAAGAACACTGGACTCCCCGATGTCCTCGTCCCCACCTCCCTCCTCGCTGCCTGGAACCTTGACTTCATGGGAATGGTGAGCGAGAGCATCACTCCCGTTGAGTCTAGCGACTCCTACGACGAGGCCAGGAAGTTCAATGCCAAGATGTTGGAGAAGATTTTGCTTAAGAATGGAGATGTTCACGAGAACATTAAGTTCGACGACTCCGTGCCTCCTCTTGCTTACCACCTCCGTCACCACCGTATCTCCGACTTCAAGTACCAGGCCACTCGCCCTCTTCCCGTCAACACCCCCATCCGCATGCTCGCCAAGCTCACCAAGAAGGAGGAGTTCGTGCCTGTGAGTCAGATCGAGGAGGAGGTAAAGAAGGAGGAGGAGAAGGAGAAGGAGCTTGCTGCCAAGCAGGCCGAGGAGAAAAAGGACGAGAAGAAGGATGGCAAGGCTGCAGAGACCCCAGAGGAGGAAGGAGAGAAGAAGGAGGAGGGAGAGAAGAAGGAAAAGAAGAAGACCCCCATCGAGCTGTGGTTTGTGGAGTCCTGGGTTGAAGATGCTAGAAACCACGAAGTGATCTACTACAAGTCTCTCACCACCTTCCACGTCACCTCCAAGACCTCCTTCATCTCCCACTCCTTTGTCTAAGCTTAACTCGTTCGTACACTCGCTTCCAGGACCCTGCTTCCCCCCTTCCTTCCCTCCCTTCCTTTCTCCACTTCGTTTGCTTCTCTCCTCTCCTCTCCCCTCCCTTTCCCTCCCTTCCCTTCCCTTCCCTTCCCTTCCTCTTTGCTACATCTGTTTCTATTCCCTCAATGCTTCTGTTACCGCCCTCTGCGCTACGTCGACTCCACTTTGACTAGCACTCCCTTATTTATTAATCACTGAGCGTCTCGTTGCGCTTTTCTCTTTCCTCCCTCCCCATTCGTCTCTCCCTTACCTCCACCCTCTGTCGAATGTGATTTGACTCTTTCAACAGACGTCATTTCTCATTTATCATACACCAGGACCTACTGTTCCTTCATGGAATATACACTCTTTCTCGTTCCGTATTGATATTCATTCAGATCTGTTCTGTTGTTCTCCAGTTTTTTTTTTTTTTTTTTTTTTGTATTACCCAGCCTTGCTTCTTTGTTTTCGACTTACTGATTCATGCAGACTGCATATATCTGTGATTAATAGTCATATAGTATTGCTATTGCGTAGTTCTGTCTGTACATCATAGCAAATGTCTCGCACGAAACATATATATGATTTTGTGATCATTTGTCCAAGTCAATAAATAAAAGTTCAAATTACGGTTCTACAATTTTAGTACAAAAGTGCCAATTAACCACTGTAATTCATGCTATGCGGTATCTTCTCTTGGTAGCCAACATGCACGGCTCCTACAGGCTATTTCATTCGAGTGCCTGCCATCGATTAAGCAGCACTCAAGCAAACACAATCGCACCTGGCCCATACTTTATTTACATTCCAAACTGAGTTAAAATCAGCACATAGTTAAACACCATACATATGTCTTCATAAAAATATACGTTTAATATTTTGAATGTTTTGGAATAGTTAAAGTGCAAGTGTTAAGAAATGAAAAATCTCTGTTTCCTTTTGCAATAAAAATCTACCATGAGGACTGGAATTCTGTTTGCACTTGGATTCCTTGTTTTAGAAGTAGATGGCGCAATCATTATATGCTTTTAGGGATAGACGTAAAAAAGGGGAACGCATACAGTGATCATTCATGTTGTTTCCTATAGTTGCCTACCGGCTTTGTGATCATAAATGATGACGTACACTGTTCGTACATGCCTCCACTTTTTCATTTCTGCATTTGAATTTGAAAATGGTGCATGTAGAATTTATTTATTTGATAGTTCTGAATTTATGTGCATTTTTGTTTTAATTGAAGCACTGAATTCATTGCGAGTGTTATTCAGTTTGAGTTCAATAATTTGATTTTATTTGTATGGGTTTTGAATGGGATCTGTTCAGTAACGGACATGAAGTGAGTGAAATTGAGCGAAGTCGCAGAGTAAGCTAATGATTAAGAATATTTCACATAACTCTAATACATTTCAACAGTTTTTGGTGGCGCTGTTTCAAAAATGATGCAGTTTCGCCATGTTAAATCGGTGTTTTCATCGACGGATCTGGTGGAGGGACGCTTCGACAGAAGAGTAGTTGCGATGGCTTGGTCACCGAACGGATACAGGCTAGCAGTAGCACTGGCGGACCGATCCATCTACTTGTTTGACGAGAACGGAGAGCCTCAGGATAAGTTTTCTAGCAGAGCAGGAGACCCTTCGAGCGATCAGGGGTACTCGATCACTGGAATGCAGTTCTCCCCAGACTCTACTCGACTGGCGATTGCCCAATCTGACGATATAGTCTTCATCTACAAGTTGGGAGCGACATGGGGAGAGAAGAAAACCATCTGCAACAAGTTCGCGCAGCAACCAAACCCAAAAACACCTCTCCCGAACAAGTCTGTGACGTGCATATGCTGGCCATCGGCTAGGCAGGGAGAAGTCGTGTTCGGACTGAGCGGAGGGTCTGTGCAGGTGGGTATTCTCCGTACCAACAAGTCTGCATTGCTGTACGAAACCAACAGTTACACCGTCTCACTGGCAGCGTCTCCCGACGGGACCTCGTTCATCTCAGGTCATATGGACGGATCGATCATAAAGTACTCTTTCCCCACTGCTGACCAACCCCCGCTCAAGTCAGTGGTAACGAAGGTTGACTTCGTCCCCTATTGTCTCCAGTGGGGAAAACACATCGCAGTCGGAGGAAACACCCCCGTCGTCCAGTTCTACGACGAGTACGGAGGGAGAGCGCAGGAGATCTCATTCTCCGTGCCTGAGAGAGACGCTGCATACAACAACTCTTTGCTGGGATCGTTCCACACAAACTACCGCTCCTCTCTCGACGTTCCCAAGGTGGCTGACCCCGACGCCTCCCTCACTCCTATTTTTGAGTTCAGTTCTTTCGCCATGAGTCCATCCGGTCACACCCTTGTGATGGGAACTTATGATAGAATTGAAGTGGTGGTATACAACGCTTCCTCAGATCGATGGGCGCCTACCACTAAGAAATACCCCCTCGTCAACGCACTCTCTGTTTCCTCCCTTATCTGGGCGCACGATGGTTCTCACATCGTCGCGGGGTCTCCTTCTGGTGCAGTGAACATCATGGAGGCGTGTCTCAAGAAGAGCACGTACAAGAACACGTTCGAGCTAGTGTACACATCGTGGACCAGTGTCGTGGTGAGGAGACTGAGCTCAGACGAAAAAGTAGTTGTCACCTCTAAGAAGGGCAAGGAAATTGAAAAAATCAATGTGTACTCTGACAGGTACGTCGTAGCCAACACTGCGGGATCTATCATCTTCACTGACTTGAGCACTGGGCTCTCTTCCGAAATCCCATGGGCAGGAGACTCTTCTTCCTCTTCTTCGAAAGGGCTCAAGTATCTTTTCGATGATGAATCTGCTGTGTTGATCAGCTACGCCGGGGAGATGATGGTTGCCATTTACGGAGAGGATGGAATTGCAGGGAGCTTCAGGTCGGAGCAAGCCTCACCTCACCTTATCTCTCTCTCTCTCTCTGGAACTCCCACCACGAAAGCCTTGGCCAGCAAGGGACAGCGAGCGGATGGAGACGAGAAGACGGAGGAGGGCAGGAGGAGGGTGGCGTTCTTGGCGGACAGTCAGACGATCCGTGTGATGGATTTGGTAGGAAACGAGAACATCATGACCATCCCCCACCACGAAAGAGTGGATTGGCTGGAGCTGAGTCCCTCGGGGTCCTATTTGCTCATGAGAGACTCCCACAAATACGTCTACCTCGTTGACATCGACTCCTCCTCTCTCGATTCTCGTGGGGCTATAGGAGTGGGAGTAGGAGCTGGGGTAGTGGGTGCGGGTGCCGGGGGAGGGCCTTCGAATATGGTGACTCTTCTTGCATCTTCTTCGTACTCCCAATGGGTGCCCTTCTGCGACGCCATTGTTGCGCAGCGCAGCGGTGGGGAGAACGAGCTGTTCGTGTGGTATGACGCGAAGAGCGCGTGGGAGGGAAACTCTGTTCAAACGCTGAAGGCGAAGGGAGAGGTGGTTGATTTGGTAAGGGACGGAAGGGGAGCGTACGTCGTGATGAACCAGGGCGGTAGGGACACTACCAACGTATACCTCGACGAAGCTCAAATCTTCCTCGCTGAAGCACTCAGAAAGAGACATTTGGCAGACGCAGTCGCAGTGCTGGAGTCTCTGCCCGCTCCCTCCACCAGCAGTTTGCTGGTCTCTCCCTCCCCCACTTCAGCCTCTTCCCCCACCTCAGCGTCTAGAGGCTCCTCCGCCGCCTCTTCTCGCTCCATGTGGCTCACACTTTACTCTGCCGCCCTCGCTTCTTCCAATTTCGCAGTGGCACAGAGGGCAGCAGCCTCTCTCGGTGACCTCGCTTCCTCCGTATACTTGGAGGAGATCCTGGAGGAAATGAATAAGGATCCCCGCAATGGAACCAACTCTCCCTCAGTGAGAGCACTCGTCGCTTGTCTTGAGCGTAGGTTCTCCGCTGCCGCTTCCATATATCTCGACATCGGACTGGAGGACAAGGCTATCGCCCTGCTCAAGAAGTTACACAGGTAAGCGTACTTGATTTATTTCTTGATTTCCTGATTTCTTGATTTCTTGATTTCCTGATTTCTTGATTTCTTGATTTCCTGATTTCTTGATTTCTTGATATCTCGATTCATATCTTTTGCATTCGTTGTACTGCTCGTGTTATGCGTATTCTTTGTATTGCTTATGAGATGTGTTTATCCTTTACATTGTTCGTCTACGTGAGTGCGCACTTATCCATATATCTTTTTTTTTTAATCTTTTGCCCTCTTCCTAAACACCTCTTGCATCTATCGTGCGTTGAAATCATTCTCGGTTCGTCATTCTTTATGCATCATCTCTATACTTATCTTTTCATACCGTTTGCTTCTTTTTCCCTTCTTTCCCTTCTCCCTCGACCCCACCCTATTCTATCTATTCTCCGTCGCCCTTTCTCCGAGTAGGTGGGACGAGTTGTTGACGCTGGTGAACTCTCGTGGATTGTCTAGCGGAGCATCTGTGAGGAAGGAGTACGAGGAGTACCTCCTTCGTACGAAGCAAGAGGAGAAGGCGGCTGTGTTGCGTGAAAACGAGGGAGACATCAACGGAGCACTGGAGTTGTTTTTGTCTGGAGGTCACTTGGAGAAGGCTGGATTGTTGATGGTCTCTCACCCGTCTCTGCTCCAGGACGCCTCTAAGGCTGATCAGATCGTTGCGCAGCTCATCGCGAGCAAACACTTCGAGGTGGCGGGTAGGATTTGCCAGACGAGAGGTAGGGTGGAGGAGGCTGTGGAAGTATACAAGAAGGGCCATGCCTACCCCCTCGTGCTGAATTTGTGCCGCACGCACTTCCCTGCGAAGGTCATCTCAGTAGAGGAGGAATGGGGAGACTACTTGGCATCGATTGGGCAGATGGACAGAGCTTGCTCCCACTACATCGAATCCCACAACACGATCAAGGCTCTCAACGCAGCAGTTGCCAGCAGGCAGTGGGGTAAGGCGGTGTCGATGGTGGGCGCAGTCAGCGCAGAGGAGGCGAAGCCTTTCGTTCTGAAGATAGCTCAGCACATGGCTCAACACGACCGATTCGACCAAGCAGAGACATACTACGTGCAGTGTGGAGCTCAGCAGGAGGCAGTGCAGATGTATCTAAATGCTCAGAAATACGACGATGCCTTCCGCGTGTCTTCGTCTTTCATGTCTCCTAGAGAGCTCAACAATCTCTTCGTTGTGAGAGCGCAGGTGCTGGAGTCCAAGGGGAAGTTGGAGGAGGCAGAGAAGCTGTACGTGTTGACTAAGGAGGTGGATTTGGCAATCAACATGTACAAAAAGGAGAGACGATACGACGACATGCTTCAACTCGTTAAACAGCATCGCCCAGAGATGGCGGATGAATCTCACGTCTTCCTTGCTCACCAGTTCGAGAAGGAGGGCAATCTACGCCAGGCAGAGGCTCACTTCGTCGCTGCCAAGGAGTGGAGACCGTGTGTCGTCATGTACAAACAAGCCGGACTTTGGTCAGATGCGTTGAGGGTGGCGAGGGTAAATGGAGGTGACAACGCAGCTAAACAAGTGTCCTTCTCCTATGCCAAGCACGTCATTGACACGAATGGAGACCTCGAGGGACTGAAGAAGGGAGGCGTTGCCTTGCTTGCGACTGAGTGGGCTGTGGAGAGAGGGGAGTGGCCCGTCGCCCTTCTCCTTGCCGAGAAGACTTGTCCCGAACGTCTATCGGACACATACGTTCAATTCGCTATGTTCAAGGAAGACGAGGGGGAGTTCGGAGAGGCCGAGAAGTACTTCTTATTAGGGGAAAACCAAGAGAAGCTGTGGATATGTACTTGCACCAAAAGAACTGGGCTGCTGCCACGAGGATAGCCCAGGCCAACGACTCCTCTCTCCTCACCGACGTTCTGCTGCAGAGAGCGAGGGTCGTCGCGGAGGAGGGAAGCGTCGATGAGGCAGAACAGCTCTTCCTCCAGGCAAAGAGACCAGAGGAAGCCGTTGACATGCTGAAGAAGAAAGGGAGACTTGACAGAGCCCTCTCTATCGCCAGACAGTTTGTGCCGAAGGAGGTGGTTTCCATCGAGAGATTGATTCAGTTCCAGAACATCGACGCCCAGAACGGAATCAGTAAGTGCATACATTTTTTATTTCCGTTGTTACTCTTCATCTTGTCTCATCGTGATATCATTTTTTTTTCTTTTTTCTTTTTTCTTGTAGTGAACTACGCCATAGAGCCACACGCATCGTACCCATGCGAAACATCTCTATATCCACCCATATATATCCATCCATATATATATATATGTATATGTTTACGTTGTCACACTCCTCTCTAATTCCTTGCTAATTCATATTTCCATTTTCTTGGCTCCTTCTCACTCATTCCCCCTCCCCCTCCCCCTCTCCCTCTTTCCCCAGCCGCCACGTCCGGTGACTTAACTGGGGAGGCCGGCGTATCACTTGGTCGTTCTCAAATTGAACGTCACCAGTACTCCCAGGCAATCGACACTTTCCTCCGCATCTCCCCCTCTTCGCTCTCTGGAGGAGTGTCTGCTGCTGCTGGGCACTGGATGTATGCTCTCCAGATAGCGGAAAACTATGCTCCCCAACGCTTGGAGTCTACCACCGTTGCAGTGTCCAAGCTTCTGCGCGAGGCAGGGAGAGTGGAGGAGGCTGGAGATCTCCTTGTTGGAATCGATCAAATCCCCGCTGCAGTTGACATGTACATCGCGGCTGGGTTGTTCGGAAAGGCGGAGGAGGTTGCTTCAAAGGTTGGAAGAGGGTTGGTAGAGGCGGTGAGAGAGGCTATGAATGGTCAGAAGGGAGATAGAGGCGGAGACAGAGGCGATAGGGAGAGGGACAGGGATTTCGGCAGCAGGGGAATCGACTTCTCGGGATCAGGTGGAGGGGCGGGATCACAGGGAGAGAGCGGAGTGAGCGGGGAGGCAGATGTATATGCAAAGAGCGGGAACTGGGAAAAGGTGCTCGAAATAGCGAGGAAGAAGGGTGGGGACAGCGTGGAAAGGTACTCTATAGCGCACGCGACTGCTTTGCTGAAGAATGGGAAGAGCACAGAGGCAGTGCAGGTGCTGTCTAAAAACGGATTCACCGTATCCTCCGCCAATTTCCATTTGTTCAAGAGAGTGGCAGACGACGTGCTCTCGTTCTACGGTGTGAATTTAGAGGAGAGGGACAACGCTCTTTCCTCTCTTTTCGGAAACCCATCCTCCTGCTCCTCCTACCCCATCCTGCCTCAGTTCGCACAACTAAAGGCGGTGCTGGAGAAGGTCGTGGCGGAGAGCAATTCCCCCAGCTCAGGAGCTGTGGGACAGCAGGATATCTCTGCCGTTAAAAGACAGCTTATCGTTGCTCACCTACTCGCCCTGAGAGAAAGGGCGAGAAAGGATGGGCTACTCTCCCTCTCTACATTCCTCTCCATCTCTCTCCTGAGATACTCCGACCTTATTCCTGTAGATATGGCTTTCCTCGATGCAGGATTCTCGTGCAGGTAAACATACCTACGCGCACTCATATACATATACGCATATGCACATACACTCACACATACATCTACACATACATATACATACATATGCATACACATATTAGTCGTTTTTTTACCCACCGCATTTCTCTTTTTTCTTCTCTGCCACCCTCTAATTACTTGCTTTTCGTTTTCTATTTCCTAACGTAATCTATGTTTTATGCGCATTTCTTTCTTTCTCTCCCAGGTTTGCTCGTTCAGAGAATCTACTGAACAACTCATTTGTATTCTATAACCGCTTCGTTGACATATCAGACGCAGTGGACGACCCTGAGAGTGGAAACATCGACAACTCAGACTTCCTTACCACTGACATTCCCAGTCCTTACGATGTTCCTATGCCGACCGCCCACTGCTGCTCGCTGTCGAAGAGGGAGGAAGTGAGGGACTGGGTGCTGGAGAAAGTTGTACAGGACGTGAGAGGAGGGTCTCAATCTCTCTCCACTCGTATTTGCTCTAACTGTGGGGGAGAGACCTACTTCGCAGCGCTCACATGCCATAACTGCAAGAAGACGAGCGAGCCTTGCGTTGTGTCCGGACTGCCTCTTCTCTCTCTCCCCGGAGGAACTGTCTCTCCCTCGAATCCATCTGCCCCCGCTTCTCTCGTGCATGGAGATGCGTCCTCTGTCATCTGCTCGTCTTGTAATAAGGTCGGAGCGAAGAAGCATTGGAACGCGTGGGTAGAGGTTGAAAAGAGCTGTCCTTGGTGCCAGGCTCCTCAAAAGTCTCTTTATTAATGCGTCCTGTGACTCTCACTCACATTCTATATCTATATCTATTTCTATTTCATTCTGCTCCCTTTTCACCTCTCTCCTCTTCCATTCTACTTGCTTTGTTTAGTGTATTTATCTACAGCCTTCTTCTCTAATTCTTTCAACGCCTTTCATTTCTTTGTTTCTTCCTACTAGCCTACGTTTGCTTTTTTAATTTCTATTCTATCCCACCACTTGGTCTTCAGTCCTGCTCTCATATCAGATCTTTGTTTGCTTCTAGGACTTGTTTTGTTCTATTGTATTTCGTTGTTTGTTTTTCTTTTGTTTTCTTTAATATTATAGTGTTTCGTTTTGACGTAGACTCGTTCTCCTATGTCTTCAAATAAATATTCTGAAATAAATATTCGTGTTCTTCGAAACAACAAAAGAAAATAAAATACTTATTATCTCTCGATTATATGCGTTGTCCAGATTAAAATGTAGTATTCCCGGGCTCAGTTCATTAGCTCATTGGTTAACTGATGTTATTCTGTGTTGATATGTGATTGTTTTTCTCACTATTAACATCTTTGTAGGCGATTGTGCGTCCACTGATTTTATCTTTCGATGCATATATTTGTCTTATTTATGTGGAATACAAAATAAGCAAACATAACAGACACCATTTCATACAAGACATCTGCATTGTGAGTTCGGCACATATATACGCATACCCCGGAAAACCATGACATTAGTTATCTATACACAGTATGAACGACATGCACATCTATCAAATGAGATGCTAGCAATGCATAGCCAGAAAATACGAAGGCTGCATTTGAGATCTATATTAACTAGATTTCAACATACGATACAATATCAGACATCGCTGGATGGATGCATATATTGGTAAAAGAAGAAACATGCTCTTTCGCAGTCATTCATTGTGACTGCAGGACGACGTGTGCACGAGCAAAGAAAAGGAACGATTCTACTATTAAATAAATAATCAGACCGCAAAAAATCGACCAATACATATAGTAAGAAAAAACATTAAATATGAATACGATGCAGATAAAAAAACACATATCTATTTAGCACATATATTAATATTTTTTACATTTTAAGATGAGGTTCAGGTGGCGAAAAAAAAAAAAAAAGAGATATTTATTGGATGGCAACAAAATGCGATTGAACCATTTGTATCAAGATTGCGTTTTATTCGATATTTCAAATTCTATGGACGGCACACGAACTCTTGCATGCGGCCACTTGGGCATGATGGGGTACTCAGTAAGTATTTTGTCTGATAGATTTGTTTAGATTTCCATGTGTTCCGTTGACTTGACCTGCAGTATACATCATCTAGTAAACTACTGTTTACTGATAGATTGCCTTATGTTTTATCACTGATGTGTGCAGTATTGCGTTTAATATCACCACGGAAAGATTTTCTGCGTTTTGTTTTTTCAATTTATGCAATACACACAACGTTAAGATGCTTTTTATAGCAAGGTCTATGTAATTTGCACACTAATTCGCACCTTCTGCTTCTTGAATCTCCTTTGTTTTTGTCTTTTTTTTTCCCACGAAGGTCAAATGGGCCCCTAACGGAACAAACCTGTTGGGTGTGAGTGCGGGAGAGAACTTTGGAATAATAGGGAAAGGTCGGCAGTGCGTGTACGCGTATGTTCCTAAGACGGCAGAACTGCGATCGAACTCCCCTCCCCTCCCCTCCCCTGCCCCTAATGCCTCAGCCTTCGAGATTCAAAAGTACCAGCGCCACGAACAGATCCACCAGCAGACGTCGCATGAACTGGTGTTGCTGGCGTACCTCGACACGAACGACGGAGTGTACGACTTCTGTTGGAGTGCAGGGGGAGATCAAATTTTCCTGGGAATGGGAGATGGGTCTGTGAAGTTGTGGAACGTGAACCAACAAAACAGTGGGGGATTCGCGCACCCTCCGATCGAAATCAAGGCGCACGACGCAGAGGTATCACTTCGTTACCCACTCTTCGTCCCTTCTCTTCTTTCCTCTCACTCTTCTCTCTTCTACTCTCTCTTCTCTTCTCTTCGCATTCCTTTTTCTCTCTTCGCATTCCTTTTTCTCCCTTCCCTTCCCTTTCTCCTCTTCTCTCTTTTGCTACTACTCTACGTTGCATCATGAACTACGTTGTATACGTATATACATTACGTTATTCATTTATCTATTCTAACTTTCATTTGTCCACTTGCCCGTTCTTTCCTCCTTCCTCCCTTTCCTTCTCCTCTCCTTTCCCCCCTCCATTTTCCTTCTCCCTCCCTTTCCTTCTCTCCTCCCTTTCCTTCCTCTCTCGTTCCCTTCTGCCGCTCTTGCACCCCTTCCTTCGTTTCTGTCACGAACTCTATCCTCCTTCTCCTCGATCCCTCAATTTCCTTTCCTTTCCCTTCCTTCACCTCCCTTCCTTCCCCCCTTCCATTCTCTTCCCTTCCCCTCCTTCTCCCTTCCTTTTCCTTCCCTTTCCTCCCCTTTCCTTCCCTTTCCTTCCCCTTCCTTCCACTTCCTTCTCCTCTCTACGTCTTATTTTCCCTTTCTTCCACTCCCTTCCACTCCCTTCCGCTCCTTTCCTTTGTCTTCACCATTCTCCTTTCTTTCCCTCCCTTTCCCTCCCTTTCCCTCCCTTTCCTCCCTTTCCCCCTTTCCTCCCTCCTTCTCACTCCACTCTCCTCTTCTTCAATTCTTTTTCTCTCCCTTTCTCTTTCTCTTTCTCTTTCTCTTTCTCTTTCTCTTTCTCTTTCTCTTTCTTCGTGCTCTCCTTCCTCTTTTCTCTTTGTTTTTTCTGTCCATTCTCCATCACATACATACTTACATACATATATACACTCGCCTGCACACTCACCAACGTGTCTACACACATGTACCCACATACCCACACGGACATCCACAGGTGTATTCCGTCGACTGGAACCGTTCAAACAGAGCTCTTGTTGTTACTGGTTCATGGGACTCTTCAGTCGCGTTGTGGGATGTCAACCAACTAGCGTCCAAGCAAGTAGGGCCCCTGCTCACTCGCCTGCATACATACATACATACATACATACATACAGACATACACTAACGTTCCTAAACACTACATACATCTGTACATACACACTTGCATACACACATACATCCCTTCCCCCTTTCATGCTACCTCCGCCCTCACTTCTCAATATCTTTGTTTTCTCTTACCTCCCCTTCGTCTATTCTTCCTATTCCTCCTTCTCCCTTCTTCCTTCTCCCTTCTTCCTTCTCTTCCTCCCTTCTCCCTTCTTCCTTTCCCTTCTCTTCTCTTCTCTCTCCCCCCTCCCCCTTGTAGCCCCTTCGCAGTTTCCCTTCTTCGTTTGAGTACGTCTACAGCGTGGAGTTCTCTCCATTTCTCCCCAACCTCATCCTCTCCTCTACCTCCACCGGATCTTCTCAAATCTGGTAAGGAAATATTTACAGACTTCAACATGTTAATTATATATTTTCAAGCATGTATTTTCCAACATACATTTTACAGAGGTGTATACGAATAGAATCAATCGTACTACAATCACACTCGTTAGATTATGCACTAGCCTTATTTCCCTTGCCTTCTCTCCTCTCTCTTTTCCCTTCCCTTCCCTCTATTTTCCCTTCCCTTCCCTCTCCTTTCCCTTCCCTCCTTTCTCCTTTCCCTTCCTATCCTTTCCCTCCCCTTATATTCTCTCATCTTGTTCTTATGTGATTCACATGCTCTTTCATATTTCCACTCCACCCGCCATCCATCGCTCTCTCTCCTACTCTTCCTTCGCTCTCCCTCTCTTTGTTCCTCTTCCTCTCGTCTCCTCGGACTCCCCCTCTCCTCCATCCTCCTACTCCCCTCTCCTCCCCCTTCTCTTTTTACAGGGACATCAACAGCAGGGAGAAGACTAGTCTGTTGAAGTTCAAGTCCCACGAAGGAGAGACTCTATGCGGAAAGTGGGATAAATTCAGTGAGTGCGTGGTTCACACAAGTGGAGTCGACAGATGCATCAGAACATGGGTAAGAATGTAGAATACTGGCGGACACGGCTAAGCTAGTGAAGCGAGCGCAGGCGGTAGACCGAGCAGAAAGAACTGAATGAAATCAACACTGAAATAACACTCCTGGCTTCACGCTACGTCCTCTCTTCCTCCTCTTCTGCCCCTCTATGTCTAGTTGCTCGATTTGTATTTCTAACGGGTCTTTCTTTCCTTCCTTCTTTTCTTGTTCTTTCCTCTTCCTCCCTCCTCTTTCCTTCCCTTCCTTTCCCTTTCCTCTTCCTCCCTCCCTTTCCTTCCCTTCCTTTCCCTTTCCTCTTCCTCCCTCCCCTTTCCTTCCCTTCCTTTCCCTTTCCTCTTCCTCCCTCCCCTTTCCTTCCCTTCCTTTCCCTTTCCTCTTCCTCCCTCCTCTTTCCTTCCCTTCCTTTCCCTTTCCTCTTCCTCCCTCCTCTTTCCTTCCCTTCCTTTCCCTTTCCTCTTCCTCCCTCCTCTTTCCTTCCCTTCCTTTCCCTTTCCTCTTCCTCCCTCCTCTTTCCTTCCCTTCCTTTCCCTTTCCTCTTCCTCCCTCCTCTTTCCTTCCCTTCCTTTCCCTTTCCTCTTCCTCCCTCCTCTTTCCTTCCCTTCCTTTCCCTTTCCTCTTCCTCCCTCCTCTTTCCTTCCCTTCCTTTCCCTTTCCTCTTCCTCCCTCCTCTTTCCTTCCCTTCCTTTCCCTTTCCTCTTCCTCCCTCCTCTTTCCTTCCCTTCCTTTCCCTTTCCTCTTCCTCCCTCCTCTTTCCTTCCCTTCCTTTCCCTTTCCTCTTCCTCCCTCTCCTCCTTTTCCGATTATTCCTTCTTCTTCTCCCCCTCCCTCTCTTCCCCCTTCCTTTTCTTCCTTCCCTTCCTTCCTTCCTTCCCTTCCTTCCCTTCCTTCCCTGTCTTACCTTCCTTCCCTTCCTCCCCCTTCCTCTTTCTCCTCCTGCACACATCCTTTTGTTTCCCTCCTCCTCCTCCTTCCCCCACCCTTCCTTTCCCACGCTCTCCTTTCCTCTCTGCTGTTTCTTTGTCCGTCTATTTTTGTCCAGGATATTCGCAACTTGTCTTCTCCGATATCAGTCCTTCAAGGCCATAAGCTCCCAGTGAGGGGTCTGGCTGTGAACCCTTTCAGTAAGAACGAGATCGCTTCTTCATCCTACGACATGAGTTGTTTCGTCTGGAACTCTCTTCCAATGGTACGTCGACGACATACATCTCTCTCTCCTCGTAGATACACTTGACAATCACTTTGCACAATGTCTCTTCATACATGCATGCAATGCACAATACGCAATACACAATGCACACAGAAAACAGAGGTCGTAGTACACGCAATATCCAGTTTGTGAGATGTCCAATGTTCAATATACACATACGCGCAAATGGTTGACCGCCGTTGCATTGAAAGGCATATGATTAACGAGTGGTATAAGTTCGTGTTGAACGCGGGAGATATCTATGTCTCCTGGCATGATATGACTGTGTTTACTCTATTACTGTCCTCTAACACGCACTCTTCCTTCTCCTTCCCCTCCCCTCCTTCCTCTCCCTCCTTCCCTCTCTTCCCTCTCCTCTCCCCTCCTTTTCCCCCTGCCCTCCTAATCTTTTCGTCTCATACACACACTTGATTGGTTTTCTTCTTTTCTTTCCTTCCTCCCTCCCTCCGCCTTGAATTCGAATTTTAGAACGGAGGCCAAGGCATTGCTCCTTCCGTTAGAGCTAAGTATGAGGAGCATACGGAGTTCATTCTAAGTAAGAAAGTTTACATACGTCTTTACACGCACATACACATACACATACACATTACACATACACATACACATATACATACACATACACATTACACATACACATACACACATACATACACATATACATACACATACACATGTACATACATATATGCTACACTGCATACGTATGTACGTGAATAGAAGACATACATTCTGGATGCACGATGGAAATCACATCTCCACGCGAATGCTCAATTTTCAAGATCTAATCGTGTCCCTACATTTTCTTTTTCTTTTTTCTTTTCTTTTCTCTTATCCTCTTTTCTTTTTCCCTTTATCCTCTTCTCTTCTCCTCTTTTCTTCTTCCCTTCTCTCCTTCCCTTCTCTTCTCTTTATCTCTATCCTTCCCTTTCGCCCTTTCCGCTCTCACTCCACCCCTTTTACTCCCCTCTCCTCTCCTCTCACCCCCTCTCCCCCCTCTCCCCCCCTCTTCCCCCCTCTCCCCTCCTCTCTCTGCTAGGCCTAAGCTACAGCACCCACCTACCAAACACGATTGCTTCTTGTTCATGGGACAGGACTGTGAGAATATGGAGCTACTGATAACCCTAACTGCCATGCTACGCAGCTGCTTTCTCTCTAATTCTCTTCCTTCTAGAACCAATATATTATGCTCGTATATATCTATTCTCCACTTCCACTGCTTCTTCCTTCCCCCCTTCTGTCTCTTGTCCTCTGCGTCTTCCCCTTTCCCTTCTCTTCCCCTTCTCTTTCCTTTACCTTTCCCTTCTCTTCCTTTCCCTTTCCCTTCCCTTTCCCTTCTCTTTCCCTTCACTTTCCCTCCTCGTAGTTGTTCTTTACACTCAGACGTGTATCACTTTGCAGAGGCAGTGAAGGTGTGCACGTCGGTGCATTGCGCTACGTTTCTCTGTAGGCGCATATGTGTATGTATGCTTACGTCATGTTTACGCTTTATGTGCGTGTAACGTGAAGTGTTCTTCCACTTGTATATACATGTGCTCCTCTGACTTTATTTAATTTGAGCTCGTCCTCGCTGCTCAAATGGTTATACTAACTTTGTGTTTCTAAGTCTTATTCGCGTTCTTAGCGTTCTTGATGTTCTGGTCGTTTTTCTTATTCGTCGCATCGCTATAATCGTCGCTTACTTTTGTTCATGTAGTTGTTTCCTTCGAGAGTCTTTTTAATGGAGCTTTTAGTTTCGTTTTAGTTTCATTTTAGTTTCATTTTAGTTTCCTTTTAGTGTCTCGACATTCTGGCTCCGCCTTCTCTTTTTTATGTCTATATTTTTCAATTCGTAATTTTTTTTTTAATTTCCGGTGTTGTTGATTTATAGCTTTCCTGTATTATTGAATGAAACCCCGATGATTGGGACGTGATATAAGAGTTCAAGCTGAATTTTGAAAACGACTAACGTATGAAACTCATTATATTCATATATGTGGTCAAAATAAATAAATTATATTTAAGTAAACGTTGACGTTGTACGTCGTATGCCACCACCACCACTGGTGCATGCATGCACACGCGTATCGATGGAATGCCGCCATGAATGACTGTCGCCATGTTGCGTACCAATTGTTCATTTGCATGCTTTTGTTTGGCATTTACTGTCAACAAGCGGTGTTTACGAACGTTATCTTTCTTGTTCTTTCGAATGTCTGCGTGAGACGTCTTCCAGTAGTACGATGCAGTCAATACACATTGCTTTAATCAGCAACTATGCCGTACATTTGATGAAGAAAAAGATCAGTGGTTGAGGATCAACGAGTAGAGTCTACCTGGTAGATAGATACTAAGCGTCTATTGCAAGTATACAAAGGGAATGAATGTGTAGAAAGTAGTATGCGTTGTAACTACATAATTTAGTACGAGTACATATATCTCATCAGAAAATTAAACTGATTTATTTAAAACAGTGCTTATATGTATGCACTGCACGCGTAAAGCTCAGCTCGATGGACAGAATAAAACACACGTGATATCAGTGTATGCATCCGAAGAATAGGACACGAATAAATAGGACTAAAATAGCAAAGAAAAACAAAGATCAAAAGTGGGGGAGTGCGGGGGGTGGGGAGGTAGAAGAGGAAGATGTGGGAAGGGGGAGGGGCAGAGAAAGTGCAAATGGAGAGGGGAAGAGGGAGAAAAGAAGAGGGGAAAAGATGAGAAGAAGAGAGGAGGAGGTGAAGAAGAGAGGAAGAAGAGTGGAAGAGAGGAAGAAGAAAGGAAGGGAGGAAGAAGAAAGGAAGGGAGGAAGAAGAAAGGAAGGGAGGAAGAAGAAAGGAAGGGAGGGGAGAAAGAGGGGAAGAAGAGGGAGAGAGGAAGAAGAGGGAGAGAGGAGGAAGAGGGAAAGAAGACGTCTACACCTTGGGGATCGGTTTGTTGAGTTTAGAGATGAGAGACCTGAGCTCCTCCTTCGTGGGCTGAGAAGGTCTGTCTGGCCTAGCCCCCAGGGCCTTGCCGGTGATCATCCTTGAGCTCAGCCTAGCCGTTCTCACCTCCGACTGCTCGTTTGCATTGTGAATGAAACGGATCTTCGTTACGTAGCGGTGCTGCAGGTGGGCGGGGGGGGGGGGGAGGGGGGAGAAGAAGGGGGTGGGGGAGGGAGAAAGAGGGAGAAAGAGGGAAGTGGATAAAATAGAAAGAGGGAGGGGCGAAGAAGAAGAGAGAAAGAAATGGAGATGAAGGAGGGGAAAGGGGAAAGGAAAAGGGGAAAGGGGAAAGGAGAAATATATAAAGATGTTAAGAAACATAAAAAATCAACACGGAGTATAGAAATGGGTGAATTCGAGTACTATCAAGTGCGAGCAGGAGGTAGTGGGCTTATATGCATGCACTGATATACGCGCGTGTAGGAGTGTGTGCATGCGAGCATAGACATGAAAGTGTGGATTGTTCGCCTTACGTTGACTTCCGCTCCGACCAGGTATCTGACTGTGGGAGTGAGGGTTTGGAGATACGCCGTAACTACATCAACCAGCACACTCCTCGTTCTGTTGTATATCTTCTTTCCAGATGGAACCATTCGGTTCTTTTTCCCCTTCGTTTCCATCGGAAGTGCCCATGACTGAGAAGGAAGCGAGGGAGAAGGGGGAAGACAGGTGGGAGGGAAGGAATAAACAGGCAGGAGAAAGGGGCGGAAGGGAATGCGGGAGAAAGGAAAGGGGTGGGGGAAAGGGAAATAAGAGGGAGGCGAGAGGAGGATAAGTCAAGGAGTGGGAGGGAGAGAAGGAGTGGGGGGAAAGAAATGGAAAGGAATGGAAGGCAGGCAGTGGAGGGGAATGGAAGGAATATATGGGGAAGAAAAGGAGAGGGGAAGGAAAGGGGGTAGGAAGAAGAGGGTCGGATGGAACCGAGAAAAGAGGAGAAGAGGCGGAAGACCCGGAGGAGAGAAGGAAATGTGTATGGGTTGAATCATTAGACAAAGAAAGATATCAGTCAAACAACATATGAGGGAATCGGTGAGTTTGGAAAGACGAGCAGAAACAAAGAGTAAATATCTAAGAGAAAACGAGATAAGGAGGAAACATCCAAGAGACGACGAGATAAGGAGGAAACACCCAAGAGAAAACGAGATAGGGAGAATAAAGAAAATACGAATGCAGAGAATCCAGTGTGCGTAGGAACGGGTGCGTGTGTGTGTGAGTGTATGCACAAGTCTTCGTGTACGAATTCCTTACGTCGTGGGGGGAGATGGCGTCGAACTTTGAATGCGAGCCTATCAGGTCTTTGTCTTGTTTGATGCTATCTTCATCAGCCAAGGACAACACATTGAACCCCTCTTCCTCTTCTCTCTGCAATGTGGATCCGCCCTCACCCTCATCTCCCTCGTCGACGAGAGGCTTGATGGTGTTTTCAACAAAGGCAGAGTAAAGTTGTCCGTGGAGCATCTTGGTTTGTTTGTCTGTCTCTCTCTGAAGAGCTTCGAAGTCTCCGTCCTGAAACCTAGACGAGGCAAAGTCGTTGTACTCCTTGAGGATAGAGTCCGTCAGCGATGCTTCCAGGTAGGTATTTTCGTCCTCGTCCTTCTCTAACTCTAAGTAAGGGGAAGACCAGTAGATCGCTGCACTCGAAAACTCAGGGTTAATGTCCACCTGAGAAAGAGAGAGAAAGAGAGGGAGCGAGAGGGGTAAAAGAGGAGAGAGAGAAGGAAAGGAAGGGTGGGAGAAGGGAAGGGAAGGGGGGAAAAGGAGGGTATTCGAGGGGGAAGAGGAATAAGATAGGGCAAGAAAGAGGCAAATGGTGAGAGGGAGTGGGGAAGGGAGACGGGGGTAAGGGGGAGAAGGAAAATAAGTAGTTGGAGTGAGTGGGGGAGATCATGGAAGGAGATAGGAGAAGACAGAGTTGGGAAAGGGGGAGTACACAGGGAAAGAGGAAGGGGAAGGGAAGGGAAGGGAAGGGAAGGGAAGGTAGAGAAGAAACGGTGAGGTAAAAGGGGAAGAGACAGAAGGATAAGTGGTGGAAAGGGAAGTGAAGAAGGTGGAAGAACAATGGGAAAGGGAAGAGGTGTAGGGAGAAAGGGAAAGGGAAGAAATGTAGAGAGAAAGAGAAAGGGAAGAGGCGTAGAGAGGAGGGGAAAGGGGTTGTGTGTGGAGCGAAGTGAATTGAGAGTAGGAGACGTGAAATGAGAGGAAAGAAGATCGAAGGAAATGGGAAAGAAAGGAGAGGAGATCGAGAGGTGTGCATTCCATATAAAACAAGGAAACACATAGCAATGCACGAGTTAGAACAAGGTGTGAGGGAATGTGAGTATGGTGCTACGTCTTGAAAGAGAACATAGGTTGAATAAGAACGCATTCGATAATCGAGTCAATCGAATACACACAAACAACAATAAATAATGGGAAAACACAACCAAATATACTCAGTTACACCATATACGTGACAGAATCGGATAGGAAAGGAAACGTACAAAATCAATCTTGAAGTCAAGGAAGTAGAGATTGGGAGCTGGGACACGGACAACATCTTGAGGTACTCTCGGACGAGGCATTTTTGTAAAACTCGAGGATTTCCTTCGAGGGAGCCTCCAAGTAAAACGCGGGGTCTCGCGTATTCAAATGCAGCTGGATCTGACTGCGAGTGATCGCAAACGAAGCGACCTTCGCTATGTTGTACAGTGTGTGGAACTTCCTATGGGATATCCTCGTTATGGTCTGGTTAGGTTCCAGGAAAGCGTCGTGGGCAACGCTTATCAGCTTTTCTGCCAAGAAAGACTGCCTGTCGTACCTTTCCTTGTAAAACCCAACACCCGGCTGCACATCATGGTCTCGTAGGAGCAATGCGTGCTGAGACATGTCGTTTTTCGCCTTGTTCTGCAGCTCAACTGCCTCATCATCTGTCTCTACACTTGAAGCTACCATGAAGGTCTCCATATCGCTCACAGGAGGAATATTCCCAGATAGCGCACGCAAACGAAATGTACATTCTTGTTTCGACATTGTTTGAGAAGCGCTTGTCTTATTCTTGTGTTGTTTAGTTTTATGCTGATGAGAAAACGCACGGTTTGTTATAGCTAGAGAGAGCACACTACTGCCCGAACTTACCAACTTTTGTCTCAAAAGTCCTGCCACTAGCCTTGTGTTATTATTACACAAGCGACTTAAAGAAAACATTTATACCGCTATTCGAATAGTTTCAAGTGCTAAAAATAAACTTTTCAGAGAATAAACGATGATATGGTGAGTTTTTGTATTTTCTGACCCCGCCATTTATTCCAAAAATATCTGTACTCGACACCTCTTTGCAACAAGTATAGAGATAAAGAAATTACACACGAGTAAACTACACGCATAGTATGTTTGGCAACAGATTATTTAACTTCTTGATTACTTTTCTGTTTATGGATGGTTTTTTTGTCAGTTACGAATCTGTAAATTTTCTCACCTGCAAGGCTATGAAAAAGGGTGAGCGAGAAGGGTTTTTCCACAAAGAGTTATATTACGTCCAGCTGCAATTGTGATGAATGATTTTCCACATATTTGCATTTGACTATGATATGTGCCATGTGTGCTTATACGTTCTGTTGCTAAATGAAGCAATAGCTGGGTAGTTTATCGCCGTATTCTTGGTAACTTTCCTTCTTAAATAAATGCACAAAACTTTATTACGTAGAATGTTCGCTCAACAATCACAATGTAATGCGAAGATGTCCCACAGTAAAGGCATAGCTTTGTTGGAGCACGAAAAATGTTCGAAAAGTTTCTTAAAATACATGTAAGAAGAAATATAAGATAAATTGAGAAAAGTGGACTACAGAAAATCTATGTAATATCAAATATACACATCAACTAAACAGGAAAGAATAAAATGACGTAAGCCTGGACACCCTCGCGAGAAGAAGTGTATCTACTCGTTCTTCTTCTTGTTCTTCTTGTTCTTCTTCTTTCCCACCTGCTCTTCCTTCTTCTCGTCTTTCTTGTCCTCCTTCTTCTCCTCCTTCGTTTCCTCAATCTCTTCCACGACAGACTTCTCCTCAGTCTTGAAGAAGAAGTGCTTTATGCACTGGAAGACAATCACTGCAGTGATCAAAACTCCACCTGTGTGCAGCGCATTCGTAAACATATACATGAACATAAACATATGTATGAGAATTAATGTACACACAGAAAAAAAAAATACTGGGCTAGTAAATATATAATCTCCATGTTCATATAGACAAGATCATGCATAATACAACATATCCCTAAACAAGCACGCCAAATATGAAGGCGCATGTATGCACATGCACGTGTGTATAATGCTTGAGAAATAGAACAAAATATGGGTACAAATGGATGACAGTAATGAACATCACGTACCTAATATTCCAAAGTAGTGGTAAATCTGGAGGTAAGTCTGGGCCCAGTTGGCTCCGTTCGAAGACGAAGAAGTGTAGTACAAGATAGCAGCAAACATCCAGAAAGCGATGCTCACTCCCCTGCAGATTATGCAATAGTGTAGACGAACCAACAAAATGAGTATTAAAAACAAAAAAACAAACGGTTCAAACACTGGCAACATACATAATGTAGGCGAACACACATGTGTGCAAGACATGCAAATAACCATGCATGATTTGCTATTCAAGTTGATACTGGTAAGGACGGGAAGACAAAACACATACCACTTGGTTGATTCAGAGTATCTAGGGCTCTTCAATTCAGCAGAGGACACCATCTACCAGAAAGAGGAATCAGTGAGTGATAGCCGAATCACAGAAAAAAGTATGCACATATGTTGTTAGATTGGTTAACGTATATTTATGATTGTAAACGCATAACATGACGAAGAAGTGTAGTGTAAGAGTGGTACGCATATGATGAAATAACGGAAAAATACGTATATACACTTTATAACAGATTGCACCAGAATAATAAATGCATACAAATACAAATTTTATATAATATTCCATCATATATATTTAATTTTGCTCTTTGACTCTACAGAATAAAGGTAAAGCAGCATGGGTTGAAATTTGATGTTCTAAAATCACTCAGTATGTCAATTATGTGTGATACTCTCAAAAAAGAATTACAGAAAAACACAAAACTAACATAAAAGAGATGTTTCTTTAAACTAAAACAAATGTTTAAAATATTCATTTTTTGTAGAATTTGCGGAATAAACTGCAGTTTTAGAAAAGAACACGTACTCGTTTTTCTTGAGATATTTCGTGTGATATTTCCTCCAGAGAAAAATCTCCATCCGATAATAGCTCACACTTTGACTTGAATACGAAGCTATTTTACGTACTTTAATATATTTCTGCACTGTATATCTTAAAAATATTTATTTAATAGATTTAAAACGAATTTTTCTAACTGGTTTTCCATGAACGAATACATATATTCTTGAAATACGTAATTTAGCGCATGTTGAGACTGGCTGCAAACTCTTGCACCCATACATCTCTTCTTGCTCGTTCTTCGCATTCTGCGGCCAGTAGGCTAGTAGGGTGGAGTTTACGCAGCAACACCATATCTCGATTTTATTTCCGATTACCACACGAGCAGCAGTTATGGTGTTTTGAACGGAAACAGCACTCGCGTATCAAGCGCCAACTCTCTCGTCCACACTCCTGTATGTAATTTCTCTCAGAAAAAGTTTTCAACCCCTGCGATAAATATCGGAGACACAGTGGATACTACGATTGTTGATATAGGAGTGGGGGAATAGGAGTAGGGAGAGTAGATGGAATGACTATCTTTGTTCCTTACGTGATTGTGGGAGACGTCATCCAAGCTGTGGTGACCAAGGTGGGGAAGACTTTCTTGGAGGGGTGAGGGTAAAGACTATTGAGCGTTCTAAGGAAGAGAAACATGTGAAAGCTCACTGTGAGCACTACAGGGTGTGTGGAGGATGCAACTTTATGCATCTGAGGTACGAATACCAGCTGCTGCTGAAGCGCAAGTTCGTGCTGGACAACCTTAAGAGGATTGGTAAATTTAGCACATGGAGAAGCGAGACTCCGTTGGAGGAGCTGGTGGAAAGCACTGTCCCCTCCGCAAAGAAGCTAGGGTACAGAAATAAGGGAAAGCTGCACGTTGTAAGGAATGAGTTTGACACTACGGATGTGTTGGCGGTGGGCATGAAGGCGGCGTTGATGCCGAGCAAAACAGTCGATATCGGAGTGTGCCCCCTCACCGACGTAGCAGTTAGAGAAGCAACCTCAAAGTTCAGACTTGAGAACAGCATGAGAGAACTCCAGACAGCCCCCTAACTACCTCCAGGAGTTGCTGGAACAGAGGGCATATGAGAAGGCAGTGGGAAGAAGGAGGAGGACAGAAGAGGAGGGCGAAACTATCACTCTGAGTTCTCTTTCATCTCTTCCTGCCTGGAACGTCCCTGAACAATCATATTTCCAAACGAACGCGTGGGCTGCGAAGGTGGTGGTCTCGATCATCCGCTCTTTCATCGCCGACGCTGCGCTGAACGGTAGGAACGGAGGAGGGGCTGGGAGAGGAGGGGCGAATGATGGACAGGAGGGAAGTAAGGATTCCGCAGTGGTTCCCTCATCATCGTCTCCTCCCACTAGACACCTGATCGACCTCTACTGTGGGGTGGGGCTCTATTCTGTGGGTCTCTCTCTTTCCACTTATGAGGCCAACAGATCTCTCACCCCCATCTTCGATCAACATGCTGAAATCAAAGAGTTTGAAGCGGAGAACCCTGACTTCACCCGTGACGTCGTTCTTTGGCCTCGACAACAACGAGGAGTCAGTAATTGCGGCCATGGCGAATGTGAGAAACTTCGGTCTGGATGGGAGAGGAGTCGTTGTGAAGGGATCAACCTCACAGCTGTTCTTCGAATATCCCAACAACCCTGAACTCAGGAGAGCGCTGCCTTCCCCCGAGAAGAGGGAGAAGGAGCGCGAGAGAGAGAGGGAGAGAGAACGTGTAAAGGAGGGTGTGTGCTAAAGGAAGGAAGGGATTTATTGACGACGCTGCAACCAGAGCGAAGGAGAAGGAGTGAAGGGAAGGGAAGGGAAAGACGGAAGAGATGCTAGAGACGATGACTCACAGAGAGAGGATAAGATGATCGTTCTATCGTTAACTTCCCCCGACGACACCACCATCATCGTCGACCCTCCTCGCCACGGTCTCTCGCCTGAATCTCTTGTCTTGCTCAACAGATCTGGTGCTGCGCAGATCGTGTACGTTAGTTTTGATACTAGCACTCTTGCCAGAGACCTCCTCATTCTCTGTGGCCAAGAGCACTACCTCCAAGTCGAGCCTCAGCTCCCTGAATGGGCTAAGGGCATCTCTCAGTCAGCGGAGGGTGAAGCGAAGGAGGAGGAGGAGACTCTTGCGCAGTCCAGCATGAAGTTCAAGAACGGAAAGTACAGGGTCCACAAGATTACTCCGATTGACAACGCCCCCTACACCTCTGACGTTCAGGTCGTCGTTGACCTCAGAAGAATCGTATAACGAGTGCCGTCTTACAACTCGAGTTGAGTTGTCGTGATGAAGTGTTCAAAATGAATGAACTGGTCAATTGAACCCAGTTCACCTACTTCACTTTACGATAACCGACTTCGTCTCTGTATAAACTTTCGTACTGCTGCGCTTCTCCTATTTTTCATTATAGTTTTTTAGTTTTTTGTAGTCTTCCACCTACTCTTCCTTCGCTCTTTTTTTCATCTTCTTTATGTTGCCCATGTATTTCGACAAAACGTGAACTAGTCGCGTTTTCTTTTAAATTAGTACTTCTAATCTCGAGTATCTATTCCATTCGAAGGTTCCTGATTCTTGTATTTTAGTGCCGTTTGTAGGCGTCATGGTCTGTGTGTGTATATGCGCGTGTATATGCGTGAGTGTTATCTACGTCTTTACGTAGTTTTTTTTTCATTTCTTTACTCGTTCTATAGTAGTTGTTTTTCATTCGTCTCCTTTTTTCTTCCAGTATGCTTGTTGAAGTTTTATGTGATGCACTTATTTATTTATTTATTCATCGTTGCGTCACGTATGTTCTGATAAGTATAACCCTGTTATATTATACATATACCCAGTAAAACAAATATTTGATAATGCTCATCACCTCGACTTCAATTCATGTATTTACTTTCTTGAATTACATGTATTCTCATTCTCATTTCTTTCTGCTTCCTTCTCCTTCACTTCCCTTGCTTAAATCAAGTTGTTTGTTTGTTGTCTGCACGATCTCGCAATCCTATGAATAATTTGGGTAGATGGTCTGTGCTCTCTTTCGGAGGAGCATTACACAATGATGAATCATCCTAGCATCTTGATGTTTGCTCTACACACGTTCATATTAAGGGTAGGGCTAGTCTTATCATACGTCATGGAATGTACAACGTGTGTGTGATGTGAAATTTCAATACAATATATGGTAATAACATGACAACTTTTCGTACGATATATTGTAGGCCAGAGTAATTTAACTGTGCTTGTTTATTCGTACGCAGTGCAGCTCACAATGTGTGCAAAATGGAATGCGGCATCCCACCACAGTCAACTGCATGCTTGTCAACTAAGCAATTCCGAGTTATGTACGAGCTAAAGGGCCTACACATTCAATATGCACATGTCTTTGCGCGTATTTATGGAAAAAAAACTGTGTTTAGTATTGCCTACATAATACGTGTGATTTCCGATTTCTGTGCCAGTATCGTTTTTCCTTCTTCGAGTTGGAAAATATGCATTTCATCTGAAAACGAACAGAAGATGCATAGCACACATCACTATAACACGCGAGAAGCTTAGAGAAGTATACTGACACACACGAGTGCAGAAATAAAAGTGTTGCAAAAGAATAACATATCTCGTACGCACGCAAATTTAATTCACTTTCACTTTCCATTTCTATCCTTTCCTTCTGTACACTTTGGATGAGCCTTATGCATTCATTGAATTCATTCAGAAGAAACATCAAAAATTAGGATGCCACCACATATGTTGTAAAAAACATGGTAAGTATGACAGATGATTACAAGCAAGCAGGCCAGCTAGTAACAATAATGCAAGGCACTCTTGACCAAAGAAGAGGAAACGATGGATTTTTACGAGATTTTTTTGTTTGTCTTCGTCGTCTTTGCAGGCAGTCATTGCGCATAACTACACGCACTTGTGTACAATCTACTTAATATATCTGCTCCTTCCACTTTCATGTGATTTTTATTTTACATTGCCTTGGATGTCATAAACTGGTATCTGTTCTTATTTTTTGCCTGTCTTTATATTTGAATTCTCGAATTCAAGCGCCTGTGCACATGCCTTTTGTGAGAATGAAAGCTGTTTTCTGTTCTAACTAGATCGATTGGCATGTATTTGTTCATTTGCTCATGCAAATTATATTTTCCCACACGTTAGCTTACTTTTGTACGAAGTTTTTGTGAAGGAAATTAGTTTTGAAAGGATTCAGTTTGCCTAGGAGGCAGTTTTTCAATCAAGAATGGACATGGAAAACTCTAACTTCAATAATGATAGGGGGTTTGGAGCTGGAGCGATGAGTGCATCGATGTTCCCTCAGAGTTCAGCGGGTAGCAATAATCAATATTCTTCGTTTTTGGTAAATAACAATCAGAGCAGTGGGTATGAGACATCTGGATATACATACGATGCCTTACAACTGAGCACGGCCGATGAGCAGAGGGTGGAGGGAGGAGAGCGTGGGCAGTTGGGAGGAGACAACAGGCAGTATTTTGAGCAGAAGGTAATAACGAAAGAGACGATAATGAAGAAGATAACGCCATCATCCAAGTGGATCTCAAATATTGAGCTTACGAATAGTCCAGACAACGACGTTTACAAGGCGTTGCTTCGACCAGGGAGAAACTGCAAGCTCACCAAGAAGGCTCTCAACAAGTACAAAATCGAAAAAGAAGATCGGGGAGGGGTCGTACGGAGTCGTATTCAAAGCAGTTCACATCAAGTCTAATACCCTCGTTGCGATCAAAATCATTCGGTAAACCTCTCTCTTCTCTTTTCTTCTCTTTTCTTCTCTTCTCTTGTCTTATCTTCTATTCTCTTCTTTTCCTCGCATACAAAACATGTATATCCTCCCATTACTCTCATTCCACTTCTCACACTGTCACGTACCTTACTATTCTTTCCTTTTTTCATTTTCCTTCTCCTTTTCCTTCTTTGTTCCCTCTTCATCTGTTTTCTTTGCCTTGGTTCGTCTTCTCCCTCCTCTTTTGTATTCCCCCGTGTCTGTATCATGTCCAGTCTGTCCTCCCTAGAGGAAGGCATTCCACCCACGTCGGTTAGGGAGATAGCTATTCTCAAGCAACTCAAACACCCTAATATCGTATCTCTCTGGAAGTTATAGAAGCCCCCGATAGTCTTGCTCTAGGTAAGGGAAAGTGATGGGGAAAAAGATTAAAGAAAGTGAAGGAAACAGAAGAGAAAGGGGACGGAAGAGAAGAGAAAGGGGACGGAAGGGAGGGGAAGGAAAGGGAAGGAAGAGAAGAGGAAAGGAAAGGAAAAGAAAAAACGATGGAGGGAGGGTATTGGGATACAATGATAGGCATGGTAAGAGAAGCAAAAGACGAAGGAGAAAGGAAGAGGAAAAGGAGAGGTGGGAGAAAGGAAGGGTGAAAAGAGAGGGGAAAAGGGAGGGAAGGGGGAGGGGAATGGAGAGGGTGAAAAGGGAGGGGAAGGGAGATACGGGATACGAGAAGGAGAACGGGGGAAAGGAAAAGAGGAGAGGGGAGAAGGGAAGAAGAACGAGAGAGAAGAGAAGGGTGGAGAAAGGAGGGAAAGGGGGTAGACGCGAGGAAGGGAGAAGAAAGGAGCGAGAAGAGAGGGCGGCGGAAGGGGAGATGAATTATACCATAGAAGGAGAAGAGATAGAGGGAGGAGAGAGGAAAGAAAGGGGGAATATTGAATAGAGAGAGAAGGAAGAGAGAGAAGAAGAGGAAGACAGAAAGAGAAGAGAGAGGTATAGAGATGTGTGCTTACATACGCATATGAACACTCATATATATACACTCACATATATATCTAAACTAACTGGTATCATTGCTTCGTAACTTGTCTTTTTCTTTCTTTTCGTTTTCTGTCCTTTCTTCCCCTCTCCCCTACCCCACACTACTCGTCCCTTCCCTTTCACCGTTCTTTTGCCGCCCGGTCCCCTCCCTTTCGCTGCCCTTTCTTTCCTCTTCTTTCCCCTCAGTGTTTGAGTACATGGAGGAAGACTTGAAGTCAGTCCTGGACTACTTTAGCAGGAATCGTCTCAATGTGTTTGTTGCTAAGTCAATGATGATTCAAGTGGCGCAGAGCATTGCCTTTTGCCATAAGCTCAAGGTACTTCACAGAGACCTCAAGCCACAGAACCTCCTCATCTCCAAGGAAGGGGAAGTGAAGCTCGGCGGACTTCGGTCTGGCGAGAGGAGTTGGAGTACCGATGTCGAAATACACAAGTGAAGTGGTTACGTTATGGTACAGACCTCCTGACATTCTACTCGGGAATACGAGCTACTCCACCTCCATCGACATGTGGGGATTGGGGTGCATATTTGCAGAGATCTTATTGGGACACCCCTCTTCTGCGGATACTCCTCCGCACACCAGCTCATCACCATTTTCTCTATCATCGGATCTCCTACGCAGGAGGACTGGCCCCAATACACCTCACTCCCTCTCTACTCCCCCCAAATACCTGTGTAAGTTTATGAGTGAAGCGATCAGTTCGTGTGCTTAAACACAGATATGCACAGAAGATATAGACGTAAACGCATCGCATACATGTGAATCTATGCACGTGTGCGTGTATGTATGTATAGGCGTGCGCATAGTTGTATATTTTTCCTCATCGCTCTTCTTTTCTATTTCCTGTCGTCAACCCTCTTCTTTATTTTCCCATCTCCTGCAATATTTCCCTCTCTCTCCTTCTCTCCCCTTCTCTCTCCTCTCTCCCCTTCTTTCTTTTTTCCTCGCTTTTCCCTCCCGTTTCCTTTTTCCTTTTTCTCCCCTTTCTGTCCTTGTCTCCCCCCTTTCTCCCCTCTCCTCCCTTCAACTTCTCGTTGTAACGTTCATATATACACGCCAGCCCTAACGTTATACTAACTCACAAAACATTCATATTTCCTGTATTTATTAATCGTCTTAGCTTCCATGGGAACCAGCTAGAAGACATATTCGGAGACTTCGGTGACTGTTGTCTATCCCTGATGCAAGGGTTATTGCAAAGCAATCCAGAGAAGAGGATGAGTGCGAAGGATGTCCTCCTCCACCCCTTCTTCAGGGATGTTGTATCTCCTCTCTCCTCACATCTTCTTCCTCGTAGTCCGTTACATCTGCCTCTATTTCACCCCCTTTGCTTATTTTTATCTCATTTTCCCCTCTCGTAGCGTGCCCTCTCTTTTAATAGCAACATTTTCATCGCTCTCTCTCATTACTTCCTCCCCACCTCCTCTTTCTCCTAGCCCATGCAATCTCTTGCAACCCCCTCGTATTTGTTCCTGTCCCTCGACTACTACTACCACGTTTCTAAATCATTCTTCCATTCTCACTCCTCTTCACTTGTGGCATTTATGTACTCCTTTCGTTCAGTCCTTCTAGCATTGCTCAATGTGTATACCACATGCATCTATCCTGTACTTCATATATTAATAATGTTGTATTCATGGCTCATACGCATGCCCAGAACTCATGCCCAACATCACCCTTGATTGTGAATGCGAATCTTGTTTTTAGTTGTATTATTTGTTCTTCCCATTTCTCCTTTCGTCCTCGTAGTTTGTTCATGTTCGGTGAATGTTGTTGGCCACAAGCCAAGTCTCGGTTTATTTTTCTTGCCCACGCACATCTTTTTTGTTAATGTTATTTACAGCATTTTGTTATGTTTTTAATTACAACAAAATTTTAGTGTGTTAAGCACTGCGTTTGCAGCAAAAGTCGTTCTTTACTTGTATCGAAGTTTGAATGTTATTATTGCCTCGTACATATTTTGAATAATGTTTTACAGTCATTGCGCAATAAACATTTCATTCTTTTTGTTGGTAGAATACATATATACAGAAAAATCTGTCAAGTTGAGTATCCAATGTAGTTGCCGCAATCATGTAGCATCTTGTAGCTCGCATGCATTACAATAAGGGCAACTGCTGCTAAGAAGCGTGAAAATGCATTTGATCACGAGCAGTGGTATACGACCTTATTATCCTCGAGAACAACATATATGCACCCATATCGGTAAACAAAAATGTTTTATGTATTCGTTTCTGTTGAATAAATATGGTTATTGTTGACGAAACTTACAACAGTTGACAATTCATAATTAAATATAACCGGTTTCCGGAACTTAAGAATACTCTGTTTAAGTTGCAGAAAAATAAGAAGCATATATAATTATCGCATATGTCAAAATCGCATAATATTATGTAAATGCGGATTAACCGATTTTAAGATGATACTTATCTTCTATGCTGGACCGTGTAGTTTAAATTTTTTTTGACAGTGCGAAAGAGCGTAGCATTTTTGCGTAAATCTTCTTGATTTGTGATTGTATGGAATTCTCACTGAATGCTTAATTTTTCTTTTGGTTTCAATATCGATAGAGCATACGGCTTGACTCACTAAACGGTGTTTGTGATTCTCTTTATCTTCTGTTAGATTGTTTCTCTTTTTCTTCTGTAGTTGAAGTAACTGTTTTGCCCTCCGTCTGAATTGAGGAAATTGTGCACTATGATTTAATGATATACCATGATCTGTAGTTTAATAGCATGCAGAATTCATACAATTGTAGATCTGCGTATGCTAGATGTGTTCGTTAACGTAGATTTCTGTATAAAAGCGTAACTGCGACATACATGCAGTTTTCTGCATGTAATTGTTTGTGGAATTAGCGATGGTGCTTTTTTTTCGTTTTTGTTTTTTTTTCCAAAATATACCTTCTATGCATTATAATGTTGTGTTAAGTGTCTAATGCTACGTGCAATGAATATGGAACCGCAATCTGCGTTTGGTGTCTATTTGATGATGTATACTTTGTGTGTAGATGTCTGATTCTTCTTCTCCCAAGAGCGTGCACGCCCTTCAAGTCAAGTCAGGAGAGAGAGGTAGCAAAGGAGACTCAGGAGGATAACACTGCCAAGGTGATGTTCAGCTCTCGTCAGCAGGCGCTGTTTGACGGAGACAAGTACGATGCATTCGTTCCTATCTCTAACCACCAGATCCTCCAGATGAGCTGCGCCATGATCGACAAGCTCCAGGACCAGTTCCCCGAGATGGACAAGAAGAAGAGAGTCAACGTGTTCCAGCGTACCCGTGTCAAGTTTGACTCTGACGGTGTAGACCAGACCCAGGTGCAGCCCATCTTCTCCCGCGGGCGCTCGTTCTCCTCCGCCTCGATCACTCCCCTGGATGGAAAGGGAGCAGTCGCTGTGCCTCTCGCTTCTGACGAAGAAAACACCACCCCTGTCAACAACTACTTCCTGAAGTACAACCAGTACGTGAGGGATGATGAGGTTGTCCTCGTCGACATTGTCAGGTCCGAGAAGACTGAGTTCGGAAAATGTTTCATCCGTGCTGGACCTCGCAAGCACGTTGCCTGGGGCGCTGGAGAGGTGAGGGCGGCGATCGTGACCTGTGGAGGACTCTGCCCTGGACTCAACAACGTTGTGGAGGAGTTGGTGAACTGTCTGTACTACAACTACGGAGTGGATGTGATCTTCGGTATCAAGTGCGGTTACCGTGGGTTCTACGAGAGAGAGCATCAGCCCTGGTCACAGTTGACCCCTGACAGCGTCAGGGGAGTCTCTAGGAGGGGAGGAAGCGTCCTCGGAAACAGCAGAGGAGGGTTCGACGGTCACAAGATCTTGAACGCGTGCGAGGTCTACGGAGTGAACCAGTTGTACATCGTTGGAGGAGACGGAACTCACAGAGGAGCAGATAAGCTGTGTGTGATGGCGAAGGAAAGGGGATTGAAGATAGCTATTGGAGCCATTCCCAAGACGATCGACAACGACCTGGGAGTTATCGACTCCTCATTCGGATTCAACACCGCCATCGAGGAGGCTGTCAAGGCGATCGACTCCGCCAACGTCGAAGCTCAGTGTGCTCCCAACGGAATCGGTCTTGTGAAGCTTATGGGAAGACACGCGGGATACATCGCCTCCCACGCTACCATCGCTGCGGGAGGAGTCGATCTCTGTCTTATCCCTGAGCTCCCCTTCGTTATGGAGGGAGAGAATGGACTCCTCAGCTACATCCACAAAGTCCTCAAAAGACAAGGACACGCCGTGATTGTGGTTGCGGAGGGAGCTGGAGAAGGAGTCATCGAGCAGGAGGCGAAGTACGACGCCTCTGGAAACAGAATGAACGTGAACGTGGAGGGTTTCTTGAAGGCCGAGATCTCCAAGTACTTCAAGGCAAAGGGAGTCGATATCATGTTGAGGTACATCGACCCCTCCTACACTATTCGTTCCGTTCCTGCGCATGCCGTCGACTCCATCACCTGTCTCTCGCTCTCCCACAACGCAGTTCACGCATCGATGGCTGGATACACTAACTTCACCTCGGGGCTTGTCAACAATAGATCTGTGCTGCTTCCTATCCGCCTCCTTACTTCTTCCTCCCCCTCCTACCTCAACCCCAATGGAAGGTCGTGGGAGAGAGTCCTGTCGCTCACCCAGCAGCCTCACTGGGGAAACAAGAAGAAGCCCACCGCTCTCTCCCCCGCTGAGATCGAGGCCAAGAGGCTCAGAGAGCAGTCCGCTGCCTCTGCCCCCGTTGCTGCTAAGGTTTTGTCTTCTGGAGATGTGAAGAAGGCTATCAACGCTTCTCCCGTCTCTTCCCCTGAGCCTTCTTCTTCCGCCTCTTCTCCTTCCTCCTCCCTTGCTACCTCCCCCGTCTCTCCTGCTACTTCTACCGCTTCTTCTCCTCTTCTCTCCACCAAGTCGGAGTCTCCTGAGGCTAAGAAGAGCAACTGAAGGGACGCAACTGAGGAAGAAGGGAAGAGAGAGAGCGAAGGGAAGGGAAAGAAGGGGGGATAGAGGAAGAGAAGAGTGATGAACAGAAGGAAAGGAAAGAGGAAGTGGTGAAAGGGGATCTGAGAAAGGAAGAGGGGAGGGAGAAGGGAAGAAGAAGGAGGGAGAGACGGAGAAAGAGGGAGAGAAAGAAGAGATTGTGAGGATTTCGTATGATGGAAGTAAAAATAAGGATGAAGATGAGGCGAGCGAAGGGGAAGGGGAAGGGGTAGAGAAGGGGGGCGAAGAGAAGCAGAATGCAGGAAAGGGGGAAGAGAAGGAAAAGGCTGGAGAAGTGAAGGGATTTAATCTCTCTTCTCTCTCCTCCTTTTCTCTTAGGGATAGTCAAATCCCCGTTCCCTCTCTCTCTTCTCTCTCTTCTCTCTCCTCTTTCTCTCTCTCATCCCTTTCTATTCACCTCCCCTTCGCCTCCTCTTCTACCTCTGCCTCCGACTCCTCCTCTTCTTCTTCTTCTTCTTCCTCCTCCACCTCTATTCCTTCCTCTCCTTCTGAATCGATTACCATATCCTCTCGTTCTACTTCTTTCAACGTGATCCCCTCTCATCTATCCAAGTAGATACTTCACCATCGATGTAGATATTTATTGTCCTGTTGATCTTTCAGTGTCTGCTCATACCTTTCTCTTATTCTCTTCTTTTTCTCTTCTCTTCTTTCCTCTTCTCTTCTTTTCTCTTTCTCTTCCATACATCTTTTCTTCTCTTCTCCTCTCTTCTCTTTTCTTCTCTTCTCTCCTCTTCCCTCTTCTTCAGTTGTTTTGTCTCGTGCTTACCCCGTATTCCTCATCTTCATCTTTTTTTTCCCTACCTCCCTATTTGCTTCTTTTTTCTATTATATTCACGTAACTACGAATCTCTGTAAAAAATCTATATCTCTGAAAATATTTTGAATATATGTATTCCCCGGCGTTCTTTTTTTTTTTGTTTACTGTTTGTGACTGTGTCTGGTGCCTTTAATCCCTCCTACATTATCCCCTATTTCTTCCTTCTCTCATGTTCATATGTTTCATTTGACTTGCGAATGAGCACTGCAGCTAGCATTGGTTTATACTAATGACATAGTAGCGCTCGCTTTCAATCGCATACCACTTAATCTTCTCTTCCTACGTTTGAGATACTGTTCATTTATTCCAGTGCGTCTGCACATGTCTTCTTCGTGAGCTATCTTATTTATTTATATGTATTTGTTTTCTTTCATCTGCATCCCTGCTTCCTCTTCTCCTTTCTACCCTTCTGTGGTTTTTGTTTTCGAAAAAGAATCGGCTGCCTAGTTTTGTTCTGCGTGGGTGTGTGTGTGTTGTAGAAATGTGGTTGATGTGTTTATATTCAAGACGGAATAAAGGTTTAAATGTATTGAACTACAATACAAATGAGTTCTCAATTATAACTAAATAATAGAGAACTCGGTGTGATTCATATATCGATAATTTGCTGCTTCCCTGATTTCACGTAATTTTTATTTTGTTGTTATACGAGGAATACGTATGTGATGTTCATGTTGAAAACTGGTGAATGTCAAATAAACGTAGAATTTTAGTAAACTAATAATTAGCAAATCATAAGATAAAGCGCATTTTCGACTTGAAATTTTCAAGTGAATTAAAGCAAGGACATGTGGAGAGAATTTCTGTTACAATAAGGTGTATTCATATAAATTTAGTAAGCATTAAATAAATAAACGTTGGACTTTGATAGTCAATGCTTTGATATACTCATTTTCCAGAAAAGTGCATTATTCTGCGCTTTAGTCATGAAACAGACATCTCGGTGCAACAACAAAAATAAAATCTCACATTTTACGGTAATACAATTCGCTCATATAACACATCATTGGAAACTAGTAAAGTAGTATAAATATTTCAAGCAGTGACACTCGAAATAGCGAGTTTCAGTGGATAAAATACATAATATTTTAGAAGTTGTATTTAAATGTTCAAGGGGCAATTTGGAGGGAAATGACAGATATTTTCGTTTTCTCCATTTTCAAGAAATATTAGGAAAAATCCTGTCTTATTCATAATGGATTAATAAGGAGATTTTTTTCCTTGCTCCTTTGCTCGACACCTGTCCAGTAACATTGAATTACTTGTACTATAATAATATAGGTCTGTATACATTTATACAGAAGAATAGAAAAGTTTGAATAATGCCTCCTAAGAATAATAGTAAAAACGAGAGCAACAGCCACTCCTGGGTGCGTAGGAACCGTCAACAGTTGTTCCGCACTCCTCGTACCAATAATTCATATAACACTTCAGCGGCGTCGAATTCGAACCGTCGTTCCCCCGGCCACGAAAAGAAGAGTCACGGTGGCGCAACGCCATCAATTATTCATGCTCAAGATCAAACGCTTGACCCTCGCAAATTGGCTGAGAAGAACTCTATCCAGGAATACAAGTTGGGAGATAATGTGTGTACTAAATCCTTCCCCTTTGCCAACGCAGCATTTGGGCTGGCGTCTTTGGCGTCGCTAGTCGACTACATTCCCCCTAAGGCTATTGTAGCGTTCGACATCGACGATACTTTGATTAAGAAGAGACTGAACAGGAGCTCTCTGTTGACTCAGGAGGGACTGAGAGAGTTCCAAAAATACCTCAAGGAGCAGACGCAGCTGTCATTCTCAGACAAGCAGCAGCTGCTGAATAACCTACACAACAAACTGAAGGACGTGGTGCTGTCCGAGGAGAGCACCGCTGCCGTGATCAAAGCTCTGCAGGAGAGGGGCTGCAAGGTGTTCGCCCTCACTGCAAGGTTCTCCACTATGTCCCACGTCACCAACACTATGCTCCAATCCTTCGGCATCGACCTGGCGTCGTCCGCCCCCTCCTCGCTCCCCCGCAACGCCAAGGAGTCCTCAACGGGAGCTGTAGTTAGCGACGGAGTAGTCTACTGTAATGATGTAGAGAAGGGAGTTGTCTTCCAGAAGTTGTTGCAGCTAGGTTGGATCTCTTGGGATGAGGAGGAGAAGGAAGGCAGAGTGGGCAACCACCATGAGGCTCACGAACATGACCTTTACTGTGGAGAGAGACCCTTGTGGTTCATCGATGACTCTCTCCATATGATTCAATCTATGGTTGCTAGCTGGGCGCAGATGGCGGAAGCACACGCGCAGCTGCTCACTATTGCAGACCAGGGAACTATTCCCTGCCACGGAAAAATGAGTCTCACGTGTTGCCACTACACGGGAGCAACTAGTGAGCTCATTCAACATGAGGGAGGATCTAACTGCAATTTAGACTGCGTGAAGAGACAGATTCAAGTCTTCATGGAGACTGGGGAGGTGGTTTCGGATGATCAAGTTATGGGATCCAAGTAAAAGCCAACGAAAGGACCAATCACATGCGAGCAGGGGACCGACTCGAATGCGTAACTGCAATTCCCACTGCACGCTACCCTTTATCTTGTATCATATCGCCCACTGCGTACGCTCAGTGCTCGTTCCATTCCTTCGCACCTGTTTTCGTAATGTCTCATCTTCTATTGTGCCCTCTCCTTTTCTTCTTTTCTCCTTTCCATCTCACATTTGTCTTCTCGACACCTCTTCCTGTTTGTTGTACTCGCTCCGTACCGCTTCCACCAAGTTTTTTTCGATTTCTTTTTTGGCTGCCGCAAAAAAGATTTCTTTGTTATATTAGTTTCCAAGGTATCTTTCAGTATCAGCAAGAGTAGTTTTTTATTCAGATTATGTTGTGTTTATGTTTATTGTGTGAATCCCTGGTTCACTTTGCATACGTTCTGTCTCCTGTCTTTCTGTTTGTACCCCTTGGTGTGTCATTACTACTCCGTTCTTGTGTTTAATTGTGTATTATAGTATTTAGATTAGGGAGGATGTGTGTATTATTTGTATTCCTACTAGTTCATAAGAATATTATCTTTTATGCTATGTTTATTTCTGTTTCATTGATATCTCCTTTGTTAATTATTTGATTTTTGTCTTTTTGTTTGTTTTACAGTTATTATTTATTCAAATAGTTTAATAGGTTGCTAGGTGATCTATTCCCCCGGTGGGTTTGGTGGGTGCTTCTATGCACTCGCCGTCTTCGTTTTGTTTGAAGGTGTTTCTTCAAAGTGCTTCAGCGAAAAAAAAAAAAAGAAACAGAGGGATGCAAGGCTTTTGTACGTTAGTTCCTTGTCATCGTGTTGTCGGCTGTTCACTTTGTTGTTGTCGTATGTCTCATGTTTATTTTACCTAATCGATAGTTTTTTATTCGAGTTGGTGTAGCTCTTAAGAATTTAATAAAGCCAGAAACACGCAGGGTCTTTACCCTGCCAAACAAAAATGAAAGTTTTCTTGTAACTACTGAAGGACTTTAACTTGTACATGCATTATTCCGATAGCGTGATGGGAAGTGTATTCAATATACTGTATTGTGTTACGTGTGTGTTTTGTTACTATATAACGTTAATCCGTTTGTGCAAATACCGTCATTTCTATTCCTGCTTGTGAACGGCACACTTTCCGGTACCCCAGATCATGATGTACACGTGGCGGCTATAAAGACGAATATGATGAACAAGTTATCGCAAGTTGTTAAAATACTATACATAGCATAGTCTCACCATTGTAATATATTTAGTCTCGTAAATAATTTAGAGTTAGATTTGAATGAACATTTTCGCTCCTTTTTTCCCTCCACTCGAGATTTTTTAATTTTTCAGCTGTCTACTACTGTCTAGAGCCCAGCAACAAAGTTGTTCGTTTAGTGCATGTGTTCCAATTCGTATATATTTGGAAATGTTTCTCGAGTATTAAAATGTTATATATATACATTCCTGCGGGAAACTTTGTAAGTTTTGTTTCTCTTTGTAAATGTATGCGATTATTCCTGAATCATGTGTGGTACTTACCCTCTCTTTTACTCTTTCCTGTATTTCCTTTCAGGTTTAGACACCCAATTGTGACTTTAACAATCCGACAAGAATAGCCATAAATCCTCAGCATGGATGGTCATGTAAGTATAATGCATGAAGCTAATAATTGAGCGTGTGTCAATTTTTCTTACAACTCGGTTCCGTTATGCGTGTTTTCTTCTGTCGCAGGATAACGAGAGTCTGAACTATGACAACTCGATGATCTCGAACGTATCTACGCAAGGGTATCATCCTTCTCAAGGGCTGGATGCGAGCTCCAGACAAGTGCTGGTGAATGACATACGGACGCAACGCGGAGGAGGAGGAGGAGGAGGGAGGGATTTCAATAGGAGTCAGGAGTTGGATACGCCCCAGTGGGGAGGAAAGGGGAGGCCTGGTGACGACAGGTCGATGGGCGCGTATGGGGGAGGTGGAGGAGGCAGGTATGGAGGTGGGGGGCTTCCTCAGAACCAGAGAGGGAGGGCGATGGCATCCCAGCTGAACCCAATTGGAGGACAGAGAGGTGGGCAGAGGGGAGGGGGGTTTCTGGATGACGATGAGGACGATGAAATCGATGGAATGGGCATCAATACTGTCGCCGCTGGGAGGACAAGAGGAGGCGGGGGGGATATGGAGCAAGAGGAGGCATAGGGCAAGGAGGACCCGGGAGAGGGGGTATGACGGATACGCAAACGGGGGAGGAGGGGGGTACAGAGGGGATGAAGATGATTACGACGAAGCTTCAGTGGATATGGGATATGGGGGAGGAGGGGGGTATGGAGGTGGAGGCGGAGTGGGAAGAGGTGGGGGGAGAGGAGGCGGGAGACTTCCTCCTCTTGGGAATCAGAGAGGGCAAGGGGAAGGGAGAGGGGAGATGAACAACAGTGGAGAGTGGGGAGGAAGGGCAGCAGGAGCGGTGCGAGGAGGGAGTGGATATGGAGGAGAGCCCTATGGAGACAGAGGAGTTTCTTTTGGAAGTAGGGGTGTGGGTGGAGGTAATAACCCAGGACAGTATGACAACTACAACAACAATTATGACAACAACAACAACTACAACAATAACAACTACAATAACAACAACTACAATAACAACAACTACAATAACAATAACTATAACCGCAACTTGAACAACTCAGGATACGGGCAAGGAGGGTACGGGGGAGGAGGAGGGGGAGGCGGGGGATACGGAGATGTAGAGGAAGCGGGAGGATACATCGTTGACGACGACGGATATAGAGGAGGTGGGACGGGGAGAGGAGGGAGAGGGAGAGGGGGAGGGAGAGGGAGAGGGCAGAGCAGAGGGGTCAGGGGCAGAGAGGGCCCGGGATATGCGTCTAACGACATCGACGAAGTGGTGAATCGGACCCACTTGCCCAGTACGTTCGAAGCGAGAGCTAATCCAACGAGGCAGCTGAGCATCAAGTAAGTAATCTCGTCCGTCATCTTACTAGTGCATGCCAAAGGCACGCACATCACCTCTTCTTTTCTGGTCTATTTTTTCTTCTACTTTGTCTTCCTCTCTTCTCCTCTCTTTTCTTCTCTCTTCTTTTCTCTTCTCTCTTGTTTTATTCGACGCTCTTCCTTTATTCTGTTCTACATTCTTCTATTCTAAACCCTCCTTCTTTCTTTCCTTTTCCTCTCTCTTCCTTCTTTCCCTGCTCTTTTCTTCTCTTTCGTATTTTCTCTTCTTCCGCTCTTCCTTTTCCACCTATATTTTTTCCCTTGTTCTGTGTTTCTCTCTTACCTATGCGTACTACGCCATATCCCTCGTCCACGCATCCTGCGCATCCCATATACGATGTTCCTCTCGCACAACTTCCATCAAATACCGTGCCACTTCATTTCCTTGTCCCATATCGTGCCCCTCACTAGTCCCTATGACTGGAGGTCGATAATGGAGAGAGGGTTCTGTGACTGTATGATGAACCCCTGTACTTGCCTTTACGCCTGCATCTGCCCCCCGTGCGCTTTCGGAGATATTTATGAACGACTGGGAAGGGGGTCATGTTTTGGCGGGTAAGAAAGAGTAACGCTCGAAGCCAGCTATCAACTGCGATAACATCACCTCTCACCTCTCGTTGACTCGTTTCACTAGTTGCTCTCGTCAATGCACTTAGCTCGTCTCACTTGATCTAGTCTTCTTTCTGTTGATTATACACGTAGTTGCATCACATGCGCTTGCTCTTGAAGCCTCTGCGGTGGTAGTACTTTCTCTTGATATGAAATATGAATCACTAACGGGAAATATCTCCCCTTTCCCTTTCCTTCTATATATATGCATGTGCACATTTTGTCTGTACCCCTTCTGTAGTTGTTTTTGGGGGACAATACTGTGCATCCCGATGTGTGTGGTGGTTCGATCTGAGACGCAGGTGGTATTAGGAGTGGAGGACAGCGGGTTCTGTGTGAACTGCTGTGTCACGTGCTTCTGCTATCCTTGTTCTCTGACTCAGGAACTGAGGTCTCTCGACCTCTGGGTTGAGTCTGGAAAGCCGAGGCCAACGCCAGCTGCTGTGCAGATGAATAGGATGTAGAATTCTGCGTAACATACGCGTATATATAAATGTAGATGTAGACTTATTCTGCGTGTGTGTATATGTGTAAGCGTGTGGGTAGATGGGAAAGAGGGTTATTAGTGCAGTGTTTGTGTCTATGTCTCCTGCCTCTGAGTTAATGTAGTTGGAGTGCATGCACGTGAGTTGGGTCTTTGTTGTGTTCAGTAGGAAGTAGCGTTGAGTGGCAACTGCCTACTGTTCAGTGCGGAGAGCACCGCAATGTGGTGCATGCATGTGTGGAAATGTATTGGCTTGACTTGATTTCTCTCCCCACCCCGTCTGCTCTCGCAACCGTTGTTGTTTCTGTGTTCCCGGCTGTTCTTGTCACTATTATATTTGTGTGCGTGTTTCTTCTTTTCTGTGTTTTTTGTTTTTTTCGCCTCTTCGCTTTCATAACTTCCCATATCTCTCAGGCTTCGTTTTCTTAGATTTTTCTTAATGCATGTTCTTAGTAGTCGTTATTTTTGTTTTTCTCCTCCTGTTTATGTTGCCGTTGAGAATGTTGTTATTGTTGTCGTTGTTGTTCTTGTTGTTGTCTCTGTAGTTGCGGCAATACTACAATGTTAATGGCGTTGATCTTTGTATTGTTTTTGTTTTTGTTGTTGTCGTCTTCGCATTTGTTTTTTCCGCCTTTTCGTTATTTTATTCGTTTCTTGATTTGTGCATATGTTATAATACCTCTAGCACTTCTTTCATCTTCTTTAGCAATGTAGTGTTTCGTTCGTGTTTTGTTCGTGTTTTGTTTTGTTTTGTTTTGTGTTGTTTTCAATAGTAGCTAGAGTGTCATCCCTCCGTGATGGCCTTCGAATCTTCTTCGATGTTTTCTTCTTTTTCTGTTCTCCCTATATCGCCACTGTTTGTTAGGTAGTTACACCATAGACACGACGTGTACGTGATATGGAGTATGAATATTTATTGATATCTATGCATTTGTAGAACTCAGCATATGAGTAGTTCCTTCATCTCTCAATTTCTCTTTTTAAGTTATCTAATCTTGTATTTTCTGCTCTAGGAATTAGACTTCTCCCTCTCCGTCTCCTTGTTCTTTAGTACGAATCTTCCTCTTTCTCCTCGCATATCTTCTTTTCTATAGTCCGGGATATAATCCCTGTTTTAATGGGATGCAGCGAGTCTCTTATAATGTGTATGTGTATGCGACTGAATAACTAATAATGCCTAGATTGCGCTCACCTAACATCGCTACCACGTAACTGTGTTTGCGTATATATGTATAACCGTTGAGGCTGAACGCTCATACACATGCATCAAGTGCGTCTTATTAATCCATAGTGCGCGTGTGTTCGCATCTTCTTTTCTTTGCGTAGTTTTATTCAGTACTCGTGTTGTATGTTAGTTTTTCTTTTTCTTTACTATCTGCATTAGTCGCGTGTAATATATCGGTTCCATTGGAATAAAATCCACCAATTCAACTAATTATATCAAACAGAGGTATATTGATTCTGCTATATACCTATTTTACGTACATCTACGGATCGTACATAATGTATGTCGCGTAGTTGACACTGTATATCAGATGCATGAGCACAGTGACGGAAGATCGAAACATATGCATGCGTAGAGCTAAAGTGTATGGATAGTGCCGAAGAAATCAAAGTATAGGATTTTATTGATTGAATAGAATAATAGAGAAACGCAAGAGAAACGAATTAATCATAGGAAATACGTTGTAATAAATAGTCGAATAATACAAGTAAAAAGCAAGGGGAGCGAATAAATAAAATCCAAGCGCAACGATACAGAAGGAAGTACGCGGGTAGAAGGAATTAATCTTCTCATTAAGCGGAGTTCTGCGAGGAAGTAAACGCAAGTCTTGTTATCTGAGTCCAGAGGATGCGCACAGTATAAACAAAAGACGAGGGGCGATGATATTCGTGCAGGAGGCAATCAGAACTACTTGAAATAGTTATTTGTATAGAAGATATTTAGATGAAGCTGATGTATCCGAGGTGGATCAGCTCACCGACGATTTGGAGGACGTTGGCGACATCCTCCTCCGTCTTCGAGAAGGAAGAGACGAGGTCAAGGAGGGTGGTGTGGGCAGGGAATGAGAGGGGAGCAGCGAGGCCGTTGGGAGCAGAGTATGCGAGGGTAGAGTTTGCGGGAGTGACAGCGGACACGATCTGGGAGAAGAGGGACTCGAGGGCAGAAGAGACCCATACATCTGTAGAGTAGACGGAGTTGTAGTTCTCGTTTCCGAAGTTGAAGTGCAGCATGAATCTCACGAATCCATGGTTCGTGAGAAGGATTTCTTCCGCGTCGGTGAGCTTTCTCCTCTCGAATGAATACAAGAGGGAAGAAGATCCCACCTGCTTCTTCAGCTCCTCCTCCACCAGTTCCTTCTCTCCCAGCACAACCCCTGTCGCTAAGCCATGCACGCGCAAGATCTCGCGATCTCCGGTGCGAGTACCCCTGGGTGGTAGAGGAAAAAGAAAAACAAAAAAAAAAAGGGAGTGAGAAAGAAAGAAGAGAGTAACGGAAAATGAAGGAAGAATGAGAAAGCGATGTGTGTGTGTGTGTGTGTGTGTGTGTACGTATGTATGTGTATGTGCATATGTATGTGCATATATGTATGTCCCTTTCTCTGTTAACTTACTCATACACATCAGCATCATCGTCACTGCTGTTGTTCTCCAAGTCATCGTCGTACTCCTCAGTGTCCCTATCTTCGTCCTCGTCCTCTGCTTCCTCCATCCCCTCCACGTCTCCCTCCATATCTCCCTCGTCTCCTTCTCCGCTCAAATCTTCGAACAAGCCGAACTCTACGTCCTCATCTTCATCATCTCCAGCAGCAGCCAGCTCATCTTCATCCTCATCTTCATCCTCATCCTCATCCTCATCTTCGTCTTCGTCCTCGGAATCTGAACCATCCTTCTTTCCCCTGGACTTGACAAATTTAAACCTAGCAAAGTTATTCTGGTTGTCTTCGATGCTTTTCTCAAGTGTTTCGTTGTCGACGGAAGCATCGTCCTCCACCTCCAATCCCATAAGCCCCTGTTCTCTCAGTTTCTCCTGCAGCTCAATCTGCTTCTGCTCCTCGAGCATAACTTGTCTTTCGAGAAGAGCATCCTCCCTCTGCCTCTTCTTCATCTCCGCCTCCTTCAAGTGAGCCTTGTAAGCCCCGTGAGAAAGGAGACTAGTAGCTGCAAACAACACGCAGAGAGGGTTCTTGCGCAGCGACACCTTATCATTTGCTGTCGATCAGTCGTGGAAGTAAAGCATGGAGGTCGAGGAATGGAGCATAAGAGAGTGTTAATTTAGGTTATGCACATGTGTATATGTGAGTACAAGAGTTCTGTGTAAGTGTATGTGTAAGTGTATGCGTACATGTGTGTGTGTATACGAGTGTGTATACGTGTGTGTGTATGAGTTTGTGTTGGTGTATGTGCGTGAGTATCTGTACATATACGTCGGCATATATATTACCGCACATATACTCGGTGTTTACCTGCAATAGATTTGATAAGTTTTCTGAATATCTTTCTGGACTGCGAAGTGAGGTCAACGGGAGGGAGGAGGGAGTGGGGAACTATGATGGAGGTCAGCTTTCTGGTGTCGAGAGAAGCGTTGATTGGCAACAAGTCTCCTCCTCTCAGCTGCTTCAAGGACTGAGGGGGAAAGAGTGAGGCGAAAAGAACGGGAGGGAGGGGGGGAAGAAAGAGAGAGGGGGGGAAAGATAGAGAGAAAGAGAGAGGAAAAGAGAGAGAAAAGAAGCGAAGGTTAGTCGAAAGGTGTATATCTATGTTTTCATAGTCAATATGAGAGGAGAGAGAAATAAAATAAAAAAAAAAAAAAAAAACGAAGCCGGTAATGTGTGTAGAGTGTGTACGTCTGTGTATCCATAAACACGTGTAATCTTGTAAGCTGAGGACGGAGGAGTATCCTACCTCTGCCAAAGTCTGGATCATAGTATCGAGTTGCCTCTGTCCTCCCTCCAAATCCAAAGGGTATTTGATATCGGAGAGTAGGAGGAAGTGGGGGACGAAGTGGAGGACGAAGCTGAAGAGGCGGAAGAAGCAGAGGCGGAGGCGGATGCAGCAGCGTTTAGTTGCTTGAGAGGGGGAAGAGAGGGTTGAACGTGAGGGGAGATCTCCAGAGGGCAGAGGTGTTCAGCAGGTGGAGGAGGGAGGAAGAGGTGTACTCCGCATAAGACTGAGACATGAGGCTGATATTAATGCTGATGCTCTCCTCAGTGCACTCCACTTGGTGCCAAATACCGGCGGGGTGGTAGAACATCGAACCCTCTGTGAGCTCAACCTCCACGTAGTCACCACAATCCTTGGAAGGAGCGGAACGAAGGGACAGGGAACCTCCCTCCATTCTTCCCACTTTGATCTAAAGGAAGGGAAAGGAAGGGAAAGGAAGGGAAAGGAAGGGAAAGAAGGGGGAAGAGAGGAAAGGGGGAGCAGGAAAAGAGGAAAGGGAGGAGAAAGAAAGGGAAAGGAGGAGAAGGGGAAGGAAAGGGAAGGAAAGAGAAGGAAAGGGAAGGAAAGGAAAAGAGAAAAAGGGTAAGTACAAAGTGTGGAAGAGCGCATGGATAGGGAGAATGAATTCTTAGAGGTAATAGAGGTATAAGGTAGAGGTGGATTGTCAACGTGTACAGAGGCAGAAGAGTCTGCGATGATTCTAGCGTAAGGCGGTTGAAATGTTAGATAGCGAGGATGAGTGGGATAGCGTATGAGGCGGAGTGGGATTTGAGAAGAGCACTCTTACCTGTTTCCCCGCATTGTCAACGTTCTTGAAGTGGGGAGTGCACCCCTGTAGTGGGTTTTGAACTGCAGCCTTACGCAGTCTCCAGATCTTTTTTCCCTTGAGTTGATAGGTGAAATTCTCCATGTAGTCGCAGTGCCAATCGGTGAGGTGGCTAGTGTTGCTGATGAAGACCTCGATCTCCCCTCTGCAAGCGTCTCTTCCTCTCTTGCTCGATATAGATTCGGATCCGTACAAGCCAGCGAAATCCTGACCGAGGGCCTACGAGAAGAAAGGAAGAGGGAAGGGAAATAAGAGGGGAAAAAAGAGGGAAGGAAAGGAAGAGGGGAGGAAGAGGGGAGGAAGAGGGGAGGAAGAGGATAAAAGAAGGAATGTGATGGGGGACAGGAGCAGAGGAAAACAAAAAGACAAGGGCACATAGGGGAGACAGGGAAAGAATCGAAGAAAGAGAATGAGGGGAAGGGAACGAAGAGAAGGGAAGAGAGACGAAAGAGAAGAGAGAGGAGAGGGAGACGAGATAGAAGGAGAAAAGAGAGAAGAGAGAAGAAGAGAGAAGAAGAGAGAAGAAGAGAGAAGAAGAGAGAAGAAGAGAGATAAGATAGAGAAGAAGAGAGATAAGATAGAGAAGAGATATTAGTAACGGTGTGACCGGGAAAGGAAGTACAGTATACGCAATGGCACCAATGCATCCGTGCTCATGAGACGTATGTGTAAGCGACGTAATGCACTCATATGCATCCATGTATTTGCGAACTCGAAACCATACCTTGGGGAAGGCCCTGAGGAAGGCGTTGATCATGTGGTTAGGAGCTCTGAAGTAGAGGGATCCTCCCGCGCGAAAGCACTTGAGGGCGGACTCTGCGTTGGTTTCGAAGGACATGAGCTGTTTCTCGACCGAAGAAGCGGAGGCAGAGGGCTTATCAGCCTTGAGGTCCTTCATCCAGACGTGGATGTTTTCCGAAGGAGTGTCTGAGACGAGTGACTCGAGGGACAAGTCGTGCATGTACTTTCCAATCAAGTGCTCGAAACGGAACTTAAGGTCCTGGAGAACCAGAAAGGGGAGGGGGGAACGGGGAGGAGCCGAGGGAGGGAGGAAGGGGTAGGGGGAGGGAGGAAGAAAAGGAAAGAGAAAAGAAAGCGAAAGAGGGGGAGGGGGAGGGGGAGGGGGAGGAAGGGATGAAAAGGAGGAGGGATGAAGAGGAAGAGGAAAGAGGAAGAAGGAAGAGCAAGAGAAAGGAAAGAAGAGTAAGAGGAAAGGAAAGAAGAGGAAGGAAAAAAAAAGGAGGCAGTGGAATACAGAATAGAAAAATAAGAATAAGCCAAGATTGAAACAAAAGATAAAAGAGTAAAGGAAAGGAAAGGAAAAGAAAGGAAGGGAAAAGAAAGGAAAGGAAAAGAAAAGAAATCGCGAGCATACAAGCATATAGGGAGAAAAAGGACAGACGAGAAGACAACAAGAACAAGAACAAGAGCAAGAACAAGCACAAGCGAAGGAAAATACAACAAACGGAGACATAAAACAAGCAGAACAAGTAGAGGAGCTTGTTGAGTATATGTGTGTGTGCGTATGTATGTGTCTACGCATATCATCTATATATATGCCTCTATATGTAACTGTGGCGGTCTCTCACCTCGGCAGCAGCAGAGTTTCCAGGAACGACAGCAAGGGCTCTCTTCTGCCAGATGGACTCAAAGAACTCCTCGGCAGAGACAGGGAAGAGAGAGCGGGTAAGAACGTCATGGTCAAAGTCCTTAGTGCACCTCCCACGCCTTCTGTCCAGCACTCTCCTCCTCCACCACTCCCTTCGTCACCTCTCTAGTTCTCACGGGGGGCGCGTTCCCGTTCACGTTCTTCGCAAACACGGTCACCAGAGTGTCGGAGGAGGATTGGGAGCAAGTGGGAGGCAAGTGCTTGAGGTCATGAGCAGACAAGGGTGCTGCTGTCTTTCCCTTCTTTTGCGACTTCACCGTTACACCTGATTTATTTGCGGCCGAGTTACGCTTCATCTGTCAGGGTTACAGTAGGTTGAAAGGAAGGAGTTGAGAAAGCGAAATCAGGGTTAGCATTGATCACGAAAGAAGTTCAAATAAGCCAAGATGCGGAAGAGGATTATAGATGCCGCACGCCTGTCTAACGGGACGAAATTTAAAAGTGAAAAAGAACCAAAACAGCATTCTAAATGTCATAATATATGTTTGTTAAGGTGATTTCACTGTGGGTGAATGTGCGTAAGTATAAATATCTATAATGCTTGTTTTATATACATTTAGAAATCGATGCACATAATTTTGAATATACTCCTTGGCGGGCACTAACGATAATAAAACGTAAAACGCAAAGAATGCAACGACTACTGTTTCAATAGCATATGCATAGTATGGCTGAGAACAGATCCCTGTGAACTTCTGAACTGGAACAATTGAAGTTGTAAAATTAAAGACAGCAAGTGCCTAAAAAAAAGTAAGTGCGTTGGCCCCAAAAAGTGAGCTCAATTCAATATGTAGAGAAAGTTGTAATTGGACGAAAAAGTGTGAAAACTAAAGTTTACTCGCTCTATCAATTAAAGTAAAAAGTTTTCTGGGAGTATATAAATATATATGTGTGTGAAGTCAACAATATCAATAGCTTTCATAATTCTCCTAGTGCAAATAACAAGTTTTTATGAAGTTGCTGCGACAATTTGTTCCGCAGTATTTCAAAACCCTGTAGATGCAGCGTTTGATCTGAGTTTTTTCCAGATAGAAAATATTCAGTTTCTGATAAATAGTTCGGATGTTTACCACCCGTACCACTATCAAACAGCGGTTTGTACTTCTGCAAAAACTCCGGAAGGGCGAGGCGAAGAAAACAGCTGTACGGGGGTGAATGACAAGCACAACGTAGGAGTGTATCAATACTTGCAAAGCTCCGACGGTTTGATTGGCGAATGCAGTTGCATGGGAAGGGTAAACTCGACTACATGGGAGATGATTGAAGATGAAAGCGATGGATCGATTGGAGTTTCGTTGACTTACGGAGAAGGAGACTCAAATGGATGCAATTCTCCACGCGAGTTCACGATTAGCTTTGTGTGTAGCGCTGTGTCGTTCCCCATCAGTCTACACCACAGTGTTGTGGAGGAGTATGAGTCGTGTAAGTACAGGACGAAGGTGCATTCGATGGTAGGTTGTCCAGTGAGCTGCATTGGGCAAAGCGGAAACGACATCTGCAGCGGGCACGGAATCTGCGCTATGGACGAGGACGAGCGGGACGTCCGATGTTTTTGCAACTCGGGCTTCGAGGGGACGGTGTGTGAAAACACAAAAAGATACGAAGAAAACTCCACCACACTTGTGTTGGGAGTGTTGGTTGCCTTCTTTGGGGTCGTATGTATCGGACTGTTTGTCCTTCTGTACCTCAAGCAGAGGCCAGAACCTCTTCCCCCTATCGAAGTCTCGCCTAAATACACCGCGCTATAGACTGGCTGGCATGTTTTGCAGCTCTGTGTCCTCTTGTGTATTTCTGTATATCTCCTTCTATCCTTCTTTCTTGTTTTGCTTTGTTTTGTTTTCTTGTTTTTCCTAGAGGTTTCCCTCTGTCGGCATCCTAGTCGGTTGTTATGTCCCATTTTTCTTTACTTACATTTTGCTTTTTTTTTATTTTCTCTTCTCTTCTTTTCCTTTATGTGTTCCTGCATGTCCTCTACTGTACGTGCATATCATACAGTGCATATCATAGCACGGTGTATGTATACTAGTCTTGCTTTTGACTTGAACTTGTTCTTTGTTCTTTCCGTTTTCTTGCGATTGTTTGCGCTATCTGTGCCGTGTCTGCTAGATTAAAACACGCTAATGTATTTTGATATACCACGTGTGTAAACATGTGTTTATGCTGTTTTATGATGTTTTGATGTAATGTTTCGGTGACCAGCTGAATAAAACACGTATTCACGATTGCGTAGCACTATAATGTTTTCTTTTATTATGCTGTTGTAAGCAAGCGTAGTTCTGTATTTGACGTATTTTCTTCTGTATATTGTACCACGGTATTAACAGCGTAGCATACGACGCAGCGACGTTAATTACCAAAGGCAAGTATGTGAAATAATAAATAGGATAAATGAGCAAAAAATAATAAATAGAAAAGAAGCGTAGTGGAAGGGAAGAACATGCAAAAAGAAGAGAAGTAGGTGGAGGAAGAAGGGATATGGTTGTGTATAGAGTACACTGCATTGTACATATGTATGAATGGGGAATGCAAAACACAAGATATTCGCGCCTGGTAAATGCCAGGTGCTTGTAACAGCAATGGACAGCAGTTGGATACTATGAAATGCTACAGATCGACAACTGGAACGGACAAATGCGGATAGGAAAGTAAACAAATAACACGAAAAGAACAGAAAAAGCGGAGGCAGACAGTGAGTGAAGAAGCAATGCGAAAGAAAAGAAGGTAGGTGTAGAAGAATGTGAAGTAACAGCGCGACACAGTGTAGTGCGAAATGAAAATATCTAACGCAGATGATCACCGCCTATGGTTAATTGGTGGTGGTAACGTAGAATAAATATCTGCGTGGAGAAAGGTCAACCCAACTGAAGCGTAGTCTAGATAGAGCAGATTAGAGGATACTGGTCAGTCGACACATCGGTGGGAGAAACACAACGCACGCTGAAAATAGCGGGAAACAAACAAACAAATAAAACGACAGGCAAAAAGCCAACTCAATAACGACAAATAACAAAAAATCAAGAAAATAAAATAAGAAAAAAAAGTTGAAAAAAAAAAAAAAAAGCAAAAAGCAAAAGTAAAACAGTAAACACAATGCATCAAAATTGAAACACAAGTGAAACACAAACAAGCAAAAAAACAAGCGAAAAAGAAGTAAAATGAAACTTGAAAAAGGGAAGGAGGAAAACAGACAGCATACAGAGATATGAATAACTACCAGAGAAGGAAAAGAGATAAGGGATGAGGTGGTGCATTCATATTTCCAAACTCACTCTTCCGGCTGTACCTCATCGTGTGTTAACTTTAGTGTGTAAACTTCAAGTTGAGATAACTCACATCTTCATCCCGGGGATAGAGTGGATATATGTCTTTGATTTGCTAGCACCGTAGCTGGCAGTGGGAGAGGAGGAAGGCGAAAACAACCTCGCCTTGGAAGAGGGAGTGGCGGGAGGAGAAACGGAGGGCGGAGCGGAGGGAGAGGCAGAAGAATAAGAGGAAGAAGAGGAAGAAGAGGAAGAAGAGGAAGAGGAAGAAGAAGAAGAGGAAGATGAGGAAGAGGAAGAGGAAGAGGAAGAGGAGGGGTGGCGAGGTGTTTTGGGCGCATATGACTTGATTTGAGAAGAGAAGGGAGAGCTCGACATGAACAGCATAGCAGGGTGGGCAGCCTTTGCCTCCTTCTCCTGCGCCCTCTGCCTGCCTTCCATCCCTCTCTCTCCCCTTTCCCTCCGCTCAGCGCTCCTTTCCGTCCCCCTTTCCCCCGCATTCCTCTCGATTGCCTTTCCGCTCATAAGCGGAGACCTCCCCTCGTAGTCCCTGAGGGACAGTGGACCAGAGCGAGGACCGAATAGAGCCCTAGAAGAGGAAATGGACGACGTGGAAGAAGAGGAAGAAGCGGGGAAGTCCGAGAATAGCCCACTTGGGTTTCTGTTGGGAGAAGAGGAGGAGGAGGAAGAGAAAGGGGCGGAGGAGTAGGGAGAGGAGTAAGAAGGAGAGGAAGGGTATGCAGCGGAGGTCGGGGTGGAAGAGAGAGAAGAGGCGGACGAGTAGGAGTGGGAATACGGAGGGTATGTTGATAAAGAGGGGGAGAAAGCTGAGGAGGAAGGAGGTGGAGATGAAGAGGAAGGGTGAGGGCTCGAGTAGTATGGAGATGAGGGGGCATTGGAGATAGAAGGGCCGGAGAAGGAGGGGGAAGCGGAGGCGGAAGCGGAGGGGGAAGCGGAGGGAGAAGCGGAGTGAGCGTAAGAGTGGGAAAGGGTGACTTGGTGGTGGTGGGGGGCTGGGCGAAAGAAGAGGGGAGGGAAGGAGTGGAAGGAAAGGAAAAGCAGGGGGTGGAGGAGGAGGAGAAGGTAGGAGAAGATGCAGGAGAGGAAGAAGACGAAGAGGAGGAAGAGGAGGAAGAGGAGGAAGAAGGCGAAGGAATAGGACCAGAGGACTTGGAATGACTCAGAGGAGGCATACGGGTACTCCACCCTTTCACACTCATCTCTCCTCCTCCTCTCTCCTCTGTTCTCTTCTCCCTTCCTAGCTCTTCCCCTCCCTCCCTCTCCCTCTCCCTTTCTCTTTCACTTTCCCTTTCCCTTTCCCTTTCCCTTTCTCCTCCCCTTTCCCCTCTGCTTTCTTCTTGTTCTCTCTCCCTTTCGCCCACCTCCTCCTCTCTCCCTATCTCCGCGTTTGGCTCTGAAGAAAGAGAGAAGAGGGGCTGGGAGAGGGAAGAAGCAGAAGAAGAAGGGGAAGCGGATGATGAAGAGGAGGAAGAGGAGGAAGAGGAGGAAGATGAAGATGAAGAAGAAGGAGAAGAGAGACAAGGTTCAGAATATTTTCCAGAGAAGGCGTCCCCCTTCTCTTCCTCGTTCTTCTGTCCCCCTCTCCCCCCTCTCCCCCTCTCCTTCCTCTCCCCTCTCCCCCTCCTCGCCTCTCTTCTTCTCCCTGACACTTCTGTTCTTCTTGGCCTCTCTCTTCGACACCATCTCCCTCACCCTCTCCCACTCTCTCTCCATTCTGCTTCGTGTTGGTGGGCAGAAAGTCAGACGCTACAGAAAGGGAAAGGGAGGAAGAAGAAAGGGAAAGAGAGGAGGAAGCAGAGGGAGAAGGAGAAGGGAGGAGGATGAGGAAGAGAGAGAAGTCAAAGAGTGAGAGGAAGGGTTGGAGGCAGGGGAAGTGGAAGAACCGGAGGAGGGGGAAGGGGAAGAAGAAGAGAAAGAAGGGGAAAAGGGTTCAGCGAAGAGGAAGAAGAGGAAGAGGAAGCAGAGGAAGGGGGGAAGAGGAAGGGGTGGAAGAGGAAGGAGGAAGAGAAGAGGAAGAAGCGAGAGGACGAGAAGACAAGGAAGGGCGATGGAAAGCTTGCGGAGGAGGGTGGAAAGAAGAGGCAGAGGGAGAGAGAGAGGGAGGGAGAGAGGAGTAGGGAAGATTTGATTGGGTGTGTTCCAGATCAAGTCTCCACCTTATCTCTTGCTCCCTCTCCTCTTCCCTCTCCCTCATCTCCCTCTCCCACTCCCTCGCTGCCCTTTCTCTCGCCTCTCTCTCCTTCTCCTCTCGCTCCCTCTCCCTCTCTCTCTCCCTCTCCCTCTCAATCTCTCTCTCTCTCGCCACCTCCCACTCCCTCTCGCTCTCTTCTCTTAGCCTCTGTAGCTCCCTGGCAATATCTTCCTTCGCCTTCTTGCGTTCCTTCTCTCTCTCGTTCTCCCCCTCCCTCTCCCTCTCCCTCTCTCTCTCTCTCTCTCTGTCCCTTTTCTTCTCTACTGCCGTTCCCACCCCTCTACCCTCCGCGTTGCTTTCTTCCATTATCCTTTGGCCCTGCCTCGCCTCCTCCTCCATCTCCCTCTCCCATCCCCTCATCCTCTCCTGTTCCACCTCTCTCGCTCTCTCTCTCTCTCCCACAAAGCTTCCCATTCCCTCTCCCTCTCCCTCTCCCTCTCCCTCTCCCTCTCTCTCTCCTTTTCCATTTCACCTCCACTCTCGTCGATCTCCCTCTCTCTCTTTCTCTCTCCCTATCTCTTTCCCTCTCTCTTTCCCTCTCTCTTTTCTTTCTCCCTCTCCCTTTCCCTTTCCTTTTCTCTCTCCCTTTCCTTTCCCTTTCCCTCTCCCTTTCCCTTTCCCTCTCTCTGTGAGGGTCTGTTTCTCCTTTTCCCAAGATTTCGGGGAAGACTAAGGCGAGGACATCCTCCATTACGTTCATGACGAAGTGGGTGAGGAGGGGAGTGATGAGAGGGAAAGCGTACATTTTCAGCACGAACGCTTGCGAACTATGGGTTCCGATCACTTTAGACACGGACGAGGGGATCAGGTTTCGTAGGAGGAGTAGGTACATCTGCTTCTGTTGCTCGTTTTGCTGGGAAAGGAAGGACTCGAAGAGAGTCTTGCTCTTCGAGAAGGAAGAGAGGGGCAAAGGGATCGAAGAGGAAGAGGAAGAGGAAGAGGAAGAGGACAGAGAAGACGAAGAGGAAGAGGAGGATGTGAGAGAGGAAGAGGTGGAAGGAACGGTGAGGAGTGAAGAAAGCGATGGCGAAGAAACGAGAGCAGGGGACGATGTGCTAGGACTGTTATGTGCGTTGTGTCCGTTGCTGTTGTTGGTCTGTTGGAAGTATTTGTTAGTGTCGACCCCTCCCGGCGCTTTCGACCATCCACCAGGCCATATAACGTTTGTCATGTTTGAAAAACACTTGGCGACATTAGAGGGAGAAACGAGGGAGTTCACGACGTCTTCGTAAACTACTCTCAACATGGAAACAGAGAGAAATTGTATACCTACCCAGAACATCCTCCTACGAAACCAAACACTTCGCTTTACTTCTAGAAGTTCATCGATTAGTTCAAGCAGAGGGTCGAAAAGAATCGAGGAGGAAGCGGAGGGAGTGGAGGAAGTGGAGGAATTAGAGGAGGGAGCGGAGGAAGTGGAGGAGGATGCGGAGGAAGAAACAAGGGGGGGGTGAGGAGGATGTAGGCATGGCGGAGGGAGAAGGGGAAGAGGCAGAAGGAGAGGAAGAGGGGAAAGAAGAAGAGGAAGAGAAGGAAGGGGATGGAGAAGAAGCAGAAGAGAAGGAAGGTGTGGGGACGGGTGTAGAGGTAGTGGGAGTGGGGAAGGGAGAAGCAGAGTCGATGGAGAGAGGGACAGGGGTAGAAAGAGGGAGGGGGAGTGGAGCAAAGGGGAGTTGGAAGATGAGTACGGAAACGAAGACAAAGACGAGGAGGAAGAGATAGAGGAAGAGGAAGAGGAAGAAAAAGAGGAAGAGGAAGGAAGGGAAGTAGGAGGGCAGATCGAAGAGGAGGAAAGAAGAGACAGAACGCTTAGCTCACTCTCCCCTTCTCTTCTCGCTTCCCCTCCGCTTTCCCTCTCTCTCTGCCTCTCCCTCTCTCTCTCTTTTTCCCTTTGCCTCTCCCTCTCGAACTCTGACTCTTCTCGGATGAAGTCAAATGAAGTAGCGGAGGAAGTGGATGAAGCTGAGGAAGAGGAAGAGGATGAGGAGGATGAGGATGAGGATGAGGGCATAGACGTCGATGAAGCCTGGGGATGAGGCTGTAGAGAGAGGAGAGGGAGGGGCAGCAGCGGAAAGGGAGAAGGAAGGAGAGGAAAGGGAAGAAAGAGAAGAGAAAGAGGGGAGGTAACTGAGCCAGAAGAGACGGTGGGCGAAGGGAGTGAAGAAAGAGAAAAGGGCGTTTGCTCGTATTCCAAGTAGCCGCTTTCCCTCTCCCTCTCCCTCTCTCCCTCTCTCTCCTCTCTCTATTTCTCTTTCCCTTTCCCTCTCCCACTCCCATTCTCTCTCCTTCTCCCTTTCCCTGCCTCCCACTCGCCCCCTCCCCATCCTCTCCCTCAGCTCGCCACTGGTGATCTCCTTTTCCGCGACTTCCCTTTCCTTCCCCTTCCCCTTCTCCCTCTCCTTCGATCGACTGCACATAGCCTAAAGCGGAGGAAGAGGGGAAAGAAGAGGCAGAGGAAAGGGGTGAAGAGGAAGAAGAGTAGGATGAAGAAGCATAGGAAGAAGGGGCAGGAAGAAGAGAAGAGGGGAGATGAGAGAGGGAGGTAGGATGGAGGAAGAGGAGAGGGAGAGGGAAGAAGAGGTGGTGTGCAAGAGAGAGGGGGAGGAGGAGAAGGGAGATGAGGATGAAACAGAGGAAGACAAGGAAGAAGAAACGGAGTTCGAAACGACATAAGTTGACGAGAAGGAGAAGGAGGAGGAGGAGGAGGAGGTGGAGGTGGAGGAAGGGAAGGAAGAGGGGGTAGTGAGGAAGCGGAGGAAGTTGAAGTGGAAGAGAGAGGCGGTAAAGGTGAAGATGAAGCTGAGGTGTCTAGGTCGTTGTGGAGTGCAGAGAATGAGGAGGAGAAGGATGAAGAAGAGGAGGAAGAAAAGGACGAAGGAGAGGAGGATAGGTGAGAAGAGGAGAGAGAGAGGGAGTGAACGGAAGAAGAGAGAAGAGATGCGGAGAAGGAAGAGGGAGATTGAAGAAGTGGGAGTCGAAAACGGCAACGAAGAAGACGAAGTGGGCAAGGAAGAAGATGAAGATGAGGAAGAAGATGTAGTGGTAGAAGAAGAGGAAGATGAAGAGGAAGAGGACGAAGAGGAAGAGGAAGTGGAAGTGGAAAGGAGTGTGGAGTGGAGTGTGTTGTGGCTATTAGTTTGAACGATGAGAGGGGTGATAAAGTTCAAGAACACATCAGTCTGTATGGCCTTTTTGTTTATAGCTACGCTTCGGATGAACTTTTGCAACTCGTTCCTTCTCTTTTCCACGAAGTCAGAGTCAAAGATTCCGAAAAGCTTCTTCTTCGGGAATCCGGAGCAGTAGGAAGGGAGGACGGATGATAGTTTCTCGTGAAGAGAAGAGAACCAAGAGTAACGACGGAGCACAGTCCAATTCACGTTTACCTCCCGGATCCCATCTAGATCACCTTCTCCTTCTTCTCCTTCTCCTCCTCCTCCTCCTCCTCCTCCTGTTCTTCTCCCTCTCTTGTCTTCCCCTTCTGTGTCTCCTAGCCTCTTCCTCTCCCTCTCTCTCTCGGAAGAACTGCCGGGACGGTAGAAAGAAAGATAAGACAGAGAAATAGATACTTCATAAGCAGTGAAAGGTTTCGGATCGAACTGAGTCCTCGCTCCCACTATTGATATCGAGATGTCTGCTCCCGCTCCGCTTTGCCTCAGCAGCGCCGATATCTGCGCCCACTACGCTCTGACATCCGCGATGAAGGGGAACGAAGTGGAGGAAGCAGAGAACGAAGTGGGGGAAGCGGAAGAGGAAACGGATAGGGAAGCGGAGGAAGCGGAGGAGAAGAGAGAAGGGACGGAAGGGGCAGTTGAGGGCGGAGAGGAGTAAGGGTGGAGAGGAGAAAAAGATGAAGAGCGGACGGTTGGGGCAGCAGAACTAGCGGAAGGGTGGACGTGAGAGGGAGAGAGCGCAGGAGAAGGGGAAGAAGAGGGAGATGAATAGAAAAGTGAAGGAGGAAGAAGGAGAGGAAAGCGGTGAGGAAGAGACGGACGAAGAGGAGAAAGACGATGAAAGCGACAGTGCTCTGTGGATTCCTCCGTCTCTGTCTAATCCTCCTTCTACCCCCTCCATCCCTCGCCGTTTCCTCCCTCCACCATCTCTTCCTAGTTCTTTTCTCTCCTCCTCCTCCCTCTTCTCCTCCTCTCTTTTCCTCTCCTCCCTCTTCTCCTCCTCCCCCTGCTCTCCTCCTCATTCTTTCTCGAAATAACAGAGGTATTTAGATTATGATACGACGGAGAAGAAGATGAAGAGGGAGAGGCAGAGGGAGAGGAAGAGGCAGAGGCGAGAGGCAGAGGCAGAGAGACTAGAGTACTCTGGTGGGACACAATCTATAGCAGAGGGGTGTAAGTAAAGAGGGGGAAGAGAAGGAAGAAGAACCAGAAGAAGAAGCAGCAGCAGAAGAAGAAGAAGAAGAAGAGGAAGAAGAAAAAGAGGAGGGAGCAAACGTAGACGCCCTGACCCTTTCGCTTCTCTTTTCTCGAGTTCTCTCTCCGTTTCCTTTCCCTCCCCCTTCTTCTCTCACTTTTCCCTCTCCTTCGAATTCAACTACACTGTCCGAGTCTTTCCCTATATCCAGTGAATTCCACAGGGCCAGACGAGAGAGGAAGAGGGATGAAAAGGAAGAAACCACAGGTGAAACGGAAGGCGAAAGGGAAGAGGAAGGGGGAAGGGAAGAGGTGGAAGAAGAGAGAAGGTACAGTTGAGGGGACAGAGGAGAGTGAGGGAAAGACGAAGAAGAAGAGGAAGTGAGAGAAGAAGAGGAAGAGGAAGAGGAAGAGGAGGAGGAGGAGGAGGAGGAGGAGAGAGGGGGGGGGAGGGGGATGAAGAAGGGGAAGAAGAAGAGAGAGGAGGTAGGGAGGAAATGAAGAGAAGAAGAGTTGTCATTAGAAGGAAGAACGAGCGAAGAGGAAGAGGAAGAAGAGAAGAGGAAGAGGAAGGGGAAGAAGGGGAAGGGGGAGATGAAGAGAGGGAGGAGAGGGGGATGGAGGAGAAGGGGGAGGAGGCAAAGGCAGATGAGAAGGCACGTGAGGATCCTCTTCCTCACTTTCTCTCTCTCTTCCCTTCCCTTTCTTTCTCTCCTCCTCTCTCTCCTCTCTCTCTTCTCCTTCCTCCCTCTCTTTTGCGTTATCTCTCTCCTCCCTCTTCTGTCTCTCTCTCTTCTCATATGCCTCTTCTTCTCTCTCCCCTTCCCCTCCTCCTTCGCCTCTCTCTCTTCCCTCTCTCTCTCTTCTCTCTCCCTCTCTTCCTCTCCCTCTCTCTCCTCCCCACCCCTCTCCTCCCCATCCCTCCCCTCCTCTTTGAATAAAGCATCCGCATCAAATCGAGCAGCATGATCCTCCAAAAAATCAGACATTTTTATAATATTGCACTCGGGAATATTTCCAGAGATATGTTCAGAGGAATGCTGATAAGCTGATGGCCCTCTTTCCCTCTCCCTTTCCCCTTCCCGGTTCTTTTCGCTCTCTCTCTTCCTCTCCTTTTCCCATTCCCTCTCCCTCTCCCTCTCCCTCTCCCTCTCCATCTCCTCCCTGTCCTTAAGCAACTCCTCTTCATTTCTTCCCTCTCCCTCCCATTCTCTCTCCCTTTCCCTTTCCCTTTCCCTTTCCCTTTGCCTCTCTCGCCCTGTATCTCCCTCTTCTTTTGACGACTCCCTTAAGGGAAGGGAAGAGGAAGGGAAGAAGAGAAGGGGTGAAGGTGGGAGTGGAGGAAAGGGTAGGGGGCGTGACGGAGCAGAGGAAACTGAGGTAGGGAGCACAGAAGAGGGGAAAGAGGAAGAAGATGAGGAGGATGTGGTGGAGGAAGAGGAAGATGAAGAGGAAGAGGAAGAGGAAGATGAAGAGGAAGAGGAAGAGATGAGGGAAGTGTTTGAATAAAACGATGACAGCTGATGATCCAGTTCAGGCGCTTTCTTCTCCCTCTCCCTCTCTTTCTCCCTCTCCCTCTCCCACTCCCTCTCCCTCTCCCTTCTCTCGGCTTCCTCTCCCTCCGTATCACTTTTTCTAACTGCAGAATACCCCACAGAGTGACCTCCGTGAGTATTCATATTTCCTCTCCGCACCTCTTCTCCAGCCCCTACCCCTCCCTCAACCCCTCCATATCCTGGGTATACTCCCCGCTCCGCCTCCTGCTCCATTTTCCCCTCCTCCCCCTCCTGATATACCTGTATCGCCCATCCCACTCCTCCTGAGTGCGTGTGACCCTCCCATATTCGGCAATGTTTTAGTTTGAGCCCTTCCCCTCGCTCCCCTCCTCTGCTTCATGTTGTTGATCCTCATCAATCTCCGGATGCTCTTCCTCCCTACGTACGACCTCACCTTATCGTCAAGCTCCCTTTCCGTCAACAACAACTGCCCTCCCATGGCTGAACACCTTTCCTTCTCTCTCTCCAACTCTTCCCGCTCTCTCTCTCTCCCTCTCTCTTTCCCTCTCTTCTCGCTCTAGCCAAATCGCTGCCCTTTCTTCCTCGCTGACCCCCGCTTCGTCCCCGGTGTTCCACCCCTTTGCCCCCTTTCCTCTTCTAACCTCTCTGTTCGTGATTCCCACGGCCTCTTTTCTCGCATCTTCATACTCCCTCTTCGTCACTGCCTTTTCTAGCTCTGCTTTTGACATTTTAATTGCCCTTCCAGAGTTCATCTCCTCCTCCCGCATCCTCGCCTCCCTCCACTCCTTCTCCTTCCGCTTTCTCTGTCGCTCTCTTTCCTCACCCTCCCACTTATCCTTCTCCTTCTCCGCCTGCGCCATCATCTCGGTCATGACCGCTTCAGTCTTCTGCATCGCCCTCATCGACATCGATACGACCTCCTTTGTCTTACGCAAGTAGTCCCCCATCCCGTCGCTATTGTCCAGGATCATCTCGGTCATGAGCTTGACCGAATTTAGAGGAAGACATAGGTTAAGGATACTCTTTAAAATCACGTTGGATAACTAAGCAGAGGGGAAAGAAAGGAAAAAAGTGGGAAGTTGGAGGGGTAGTCCAGTATGGAGTGGAGAGGGAACCAAGATCAGTGCGGGTAGAACAAGGCAAGCGAAGAGAAAGCGAGACAGAATTGCGGTGGAAGAAGGCGAAGCGATGATAGACAAAGGCAGAGCGATGAGAACGTAACGATGGGTTTAGACGGAGTGGTGGTGGAATGGCACAGATAATGACAGTATAAGAAAGAAGGAGCGGTGATGATCGAAGAAGACACGGCGATGAGCGATGATAGAAGTACGATGAGTGATGATAGAAGAAGCACGATGAGAGCGTGAGCAAGAGCAGTGATACGGTAAGAAAGAGGCAAGGTTAGTCAAAACAATCGTGGGTGCGATAGGCATAGAGAGCCAACGTGTGTAAGAACACGCGCAATAGCACACATATCTATGTATGTATATGTTTACAGTGCGATAGAGCGAGACGGGCAAGTCATGCATATGTGTGCTTCGAAATGTATATATACATATCAATGTGTATGAATGAACTTACAATTTCTCTCCCAAACGACTGAATGACGTCGCACTTGGCGTCGTTTTCCCTGAGTAGGAAGTTCAGAAGGAAGGTAGATATTTTTCTCAGGTAGTTGATTTTATCCTCTTCGGATGCCTCCACTGCTGCCGCAGCGTGTAGTCTGAAAGTGCTGGAGATCTGAGCAGACATCTTCTTCACTTTATCATCAATCGAGAGCTTCTTGTATGAAGGCTCTGAGAGTGACAGATCATGATCAGCAGTCCTGTCGGAAAGGGAGTGGGGCGAAGGAAAGAAGGAGCGGAGGCGGAGGAAGGAAAGAGAGTGGGGGGAGGGGGGATGGAGGAAGGTGAAGTGAATGGAATATGGGGACGAAAAGAATTAATTTGCTTGTACGTATGGAAGTGTGTGCAGGTGAATGTCTATGTGTCTGTTCATGCGTGTATGTGTCTGTATGTAGATGTATGTGTATGCGTTTTTTTATATAAGGGTGAATGCAAGCAAGAGTGTATTTGCGTGCGTGTCTTCTATTTCCACCGCTAGCGTAATCTACCTGAGTATCCTCATCGCCTCGATGAAGTGATCGGCGCAGTTTTTAGAGATGAACAGCCTCCAGTCCACTCTCTTCGCTCTAGCATACACCACTCCGATCGCGTACTCACTCATCGCCCTCACGTCATCGTCAAAATCGTGTGAAGTGCTCATCTGAGCATACCAGCCCTCGATGAAATCACTGAGGACCAACTCCACTACCCTCCACACCTCTCTCCACACGTCTGGGTACAGCTCACAGAACTCCTCGCAGGGTGATTTATTGAGACGCAGCATTGACATATACTTGATTGCCATATCCATATCTGCCTCTAATGATCTTCCCCCAGTAGATCTCGGCTCATCCGGCTGGCTCGCATTCGAATCCCCCTTCCTGCTACCTTTCTCTCCGTTCTGGGAGGCTCATAATCATTCTCCATCGAAGCGCCGCCGTCTTTCGAAAGCAAAATAGCTGTTTCAGTCACTCGCCATACTATAAACGTGATGGCTGCTAAGAGAGCCAGTGTCAGTGTGACAAAGACCTCGTAGAATCCAAGCATTTGCACGCGGTAAACTTGTGAGAAATCTCGAGCTTGTTAAACTGGGCCTTCTTATTTGATATTGCCTGGTGTCGATAATATGGCAAGGCTGGCCTTCCAGCACGTGGATATGCAAGTCTATGACGCAGGTAGGTTAATTATGAGCACATAAAATCGCAAACATTTTGTTAGCAGCAAATAGATGCAATAGAAAAACGAGAGTCCATCCCTTTACAGGGTTAAATAAAATGTCAAATAAAGCATAAATAAAGAATTGACAAATAAAGTAGAATAGGCGTACAGGTATAGAACCTGAATATGTATCTATATTCCAACTGTCTTTCTAAACTAGTCAAATATATGGTAGAGAACTGTAAGTTCCAGCAAGCACAAAACTCAGTGGAAAAGGAAGGTTGGTACAGAAACTATCAAATGAAATAAAGTGCAAAAGCAAAAAGTCCAAAATAAAAATAATCGAGTAGAATAGAAAACACAAATAAGGATGAACGGAGTACTGATGAGTTTTGTGCAGATATGGTGCAAATAGTATCATTCTATACGAAACCAATGATGCCATAAATAGGCTCCAGCGCAAAAAGAAAAAATCTGTCAACTTGAATAATGCTCAACCCGCATATGCAAAATTATGATATATTCAACCTAGGCCACGTTTAAGGGTTCTGGGACTGTCATACTATATCATGCAAATTAAGAACTCGTGGAAAATTAAATGTCTTGATAGTCATTTTTGATTAGAATTGTGAAGAGGAGAGCATATTTATAAATGCTGTGCGTATTGTATTGAAGCAAAAATGTATTGTAAAATGAAGAGACCATGCCAGATGTAAAACTAATATATACGAGTCAGTCGTATTGGGTAAGTCTAACAACACAGTTAAGCATGAAATAATAAGGGTGGTAAAGAAATGATTTGACTTGCAACAAGTGTAGTAGAGCGAGTGACTAATTTATGCATATGTACGCACGTATGTGTGTGCGTAGGTGTTGAAGATTGAAATATGCACTTTGATGATGGCATTTGACACGTTAAATGCCAATTGTACGTGTTTAAATTGTATATGAGAATGCAAAGAAGTGAATTCTCCCAAAAGCATGAATATGTGTACTTCAAAATGAGATGAGAAACCGCAGTGCTTAGAGAATAAAGAACTAGATAAACGAACATGTATGTGTATTATTGATGGTAGTGTATTGGGTGTTGTTTATACACTTCTGGTAAACGGTCCCTTGTATAAAAGGAATAATTAACCTTGAATTCTTTGTTTTTTATGTATGCAGATGTCTTTGGAGGAGAACAAGAACGTAAGGCTCGCTTCTTTTAGCATGCAGATATGTATGACGATGCGTAAATTTGTGTTTATGTTATATGCATATTGTTTACGTGATTGTTTTGTCTAACTATACCGTAATTTTATCAAATAAGGTTGTTGTGGACGACAAGACCAAGAAGAAGAAGAAGAAGAAAGACGATGAGAAGGTTAGTATTGTTGACTAGCAATGACATATCATCGCCGCTGTCATGTATCGGGTTGAAGCAGTTGTGAATTTGCACGCATGTGTGTATTTTAAATTGAATGTAGACTGATCTGACGTGTTGTTGGTGTTGTATTGTTCTTTTGGTATTGTCGCAGCCCGTAGTCTTGTCTGAAAGAGATGTGCTAGCGAACAAGCTGTCCACAGAGTACGATGCCTTCCTCAACGTTGGAATGGCGTGTTACATCGGAGATGTGGATGTAAGTTTTGGGAGGCATGTGCGCAATTTCTTATTGATGTTCAAGTTCGAGTGCCTACAGAAGCGTAGTTTATGTGCGAGGTGATTGTTCTTGGTTTGTTTTTTGTCCATGAATGTGGGAGTGTATATGAGCGCTAATGGTTTCCAATGATGGTCTTACTATCGTATGTAGGCTGTTAGGAGACACATTCAGGCGAAGGTGAATGTGAGTGACATTTTGCCGTCCTACGGACTCACTCCGCTTGCTCTTGCGCTTGACGGAAACTACCTTCCCTGCGCCAAGGTTCTGATCGAAGAAGGAAAGGTCAACGTTAACATCAAAATGCTTGGCGGAGTTACCGCTCTCCACAGGGCCTGCAGGTAGTATGGGCCGTAGAGAAGGGAACGAGAGTATTACATACTCTTGATTAGACATATGCATATGTGTGTGTGGTCTGTGCGTTTGTGTATGTATGTGCATGTGTGGTAGCAGCAATTCATGCCTCGCTAAGCGTGACTATCAAGGCAATATAATTAGGGTTTGATAAGTGTGATACCGTTGTGTGTATTCGCATGAAAATGTGCTAACAGTTCTATCTCTCCCGATGTATATATGTGTACGTTGCTATGCGTGAAATGTGCTGCATGCATACCCATACATTCTCATCTCCCGCCCACTCTCATACATGAAATTCTCCCCTCGCGTATGACCCTCCTTTCTCGTGTATGGCTGTTCTTTGTGGTGCATGATAGGCTCGGAGACAACAAGGAGACCCTGCAGTACCTGTTGGGAATCAAAGACTTGAAACTGGATGTTGTCGATGACATGCAGAACACTGCCCTCCACTTCTGTGCTCTCAGTGGGTGAGTGTCTATATCCTCGATATACTTTTACTTTGCAGTGCATTAAAGCATGGTTTGTCCTGCATGTGTGCGTGCATGGGTCTTTCACATGGCTCTGCTCTTTTGTGTGGTATATGCATGTGTTCATAGTCTTCATTGAAGCCTTATCGCTAACTCTTCTTGTTTGCATATACCTATATATATCTGTATTCCTGCACCTCTTGTTCGTTCCCAAACCTATTATATTCCCATATATATCATATCTTATCCCTCTCCCTTCCCTTCTCTCCCTTTCTTTCCCTTTCTCTCCCTTTCTTTCCTTCCCCCCCCCCCTCTCTCTCACTTTCCTTCTTGGTCTCTCTATTTCCCTCCCTCTTTCCTTGTCTCTCCTGTTCTCTTCCTTTCCCTTCCTTTCTCTCCTATTCTCTCTCTTTCCATCCTTTTCCCTCCCTCTCCTTTTTTGTTGTGCATCCTTCCCCTATGCTCAGAAACCTGGGAGGAGTGGAGCTACTTCTTAAGTCTCACCAGCCCATTGATGCAAAGAATAAGAACAAGATTACTCCCCTCATGCTCGCAGTCCTCAGCAACCAGCTCTCTGTCGTCACTGTTCTCATTCAGAACGGAGCGAATATCAACGTCAGAGACAACAACGGAAACACTGTCATTCACCTCGCTGCGCAATGTGGACACGCAGGAATCTTGGTCAGTTGCAATGCATATATAATCTATCATTCCTTATATGTGTCCACTTTCGGGCCCATATACGATATGGAAGAGCTATATTTAAATATCCTGCGTCTGCGTATTCTATTTGAGTGATTAGAGCGTTGATCATGAATGCGTACACATAATGTTGATATATGTACTCCGGTGCTAACCCACAGACCCTACGTTGTCTCCTGTCATATCTTATCGTGTCATATCTTATCGTGTCATATCTTGGTGTCTGTAAACTAAATTCTGAACTCACACGCAGAAATATCTGGTGCACAATGGAATCGACGTTAGCATAATTAACAACGAGGGAAAGCCTCCCTCTGCTGTCGCCATCAACAAGGAGATCGCAGCTATTCTTGGATAGACTCGAGTGTTATCAGCGTCTCATTTCCTCCGTCCTTTCCCTTCTCCCCCTCCATCCCCATTCTCTCCCTTCCTCTCCCTTCTCTTTCTGAGTACAGACCCTATCCTCTGAATGCGTCGCATCTTTCTTTGTCCTTCTTGTTAAATGTGCATTCCCTTATTTTCATGCCGACGAGTCCGATATTTCCTTCGTCTCAACGGCTCATTCATATCTCTCGTTCCAACCCTACTCACTCCATATGTGTGCGCGTGCAGTATCCCTTAAATCCATGGCGACTTACGTATACTGCTCGTATGTATCTGTCCACGTTCGTTCTGTTCGTTATTGAGACCTAGGCGAATGCGTTGGTTTGTGTTTGATGACGTGTGATTATTGGATTGTGATTGTTGTTGTTGTTATTTTTTCTTATTAGCCATACACAAGAGCAACACTGTGTGAGTGCACCCTGTAAATTGTTCTTATATCGTGTGCTTGTAGTTTTTAGTTGTAGGTGTTTAATTAAACAAGTAGTTAATCGAGCCTGTCCTATATCATGTGATTGTTACACAACGTTTATAAAGTTGGGTATTTTTGTCGTGTTTACTGAATGTTTTTTCACGAAACGATGTGCACTCTTCACGCATATAAGAACGTGAGTGCTAATCAATAAATAGGAAGTGCGAAAGACAACCAACAGGATGGCAGTAGAGGCATGTGGAACGGAATCAAGAATTAAGAATATATGAGAGACAGACGTCTTGAGACCACACGGAGTGTTTCTCTATCTTCTAGATTGTTTTTTTGTTTTTTTTCTCCCTCAAATTCTCTACATCTTCCTCACGAGTCCTAGAACCCATTGGGTAATCATAACCCAAATGAACAACCCAGAGCTTCCCAGCAGAATGCGCATGGGGCTGCACAAAGCTCCCGTGCGAACCAATCCGTTGATAAACTTGGGCAGATCGAAGGAAAGCCCAAAGACAGAGAAGCTCCCTAGCAGAACGCTGAAGGCCTCAGAGCAGGAAGCGTTCGACTCGAAGAGTAAGCGGAGGGAATAATCACGGAATAAAGCTCAGACCACATCGTGAACACTCCGCAGATGAGATATACAGCGACGTTAGGACCCATATTCAGCCAGGTAGAAGCGATGGGATGGTCCTTCGCCACATTCGCGAACTTGCTCTCTGGTGAGAAAAAGATGGAGTGCATCAAAAGCAAATGCAGTGTGAGTAAAGCCATGTGGATATGTAGTAGAAGCAAGTATGCGGCTAGAAAATGTGTGTAGATACGTACTCAAACCATCGTAAACAGGCTGGATCTTCAAGAGTTGTCTCTTTGCGAGTGAGTACTGAGCAAACGTGGCAGGACTGTCAAACTTCTTCATCTGTTGCTTCAATTCAATGATTTTCTCTCCAGATTCTTTAAACTTCTTCCTGTCCTCCTTCGTGATGAACAGGAATTTCAGTACAACTCCTTGCAAGTCATTTGTTATTATGTTAGCGATGAACGAGGTGACCGTGATTAATACGATCAAGCTCGGTGAGGTGATGGACATGCGAGGAGTGATCGCCTCCATTTCCTAACTACATGGATGAGAAAAAGCGAAATCAATAAAGTGTAAGATAATGAAAATATAGGAAGTGAGTACTGTATATGATTAAAGGTGTTTTCTGTGTGAAGCTATGCAACATTCCCATCTGGATAACGAAATAAATAGCACTTTTTCAACTTTGATGATTTTCATTCGTGGAGAACGGAAAATTGAATGAGTGCACCATAGTGTTTCTTGAGACAAACAAAGCGAGCACATTAAAAGTGCTTGTAGCTAAATATAAATGGACTCGCTGTCATAAATACGGTTTGCACCTTTTTTGGATTGAATAATGAAGCTGTGTCTTAGTATGAGCCATGATATATGGACTTTGGCATTGTTTCTTCAATAAGAGAATGGTCCCTCGAGTAAAACCGTTCCTGGTGGGCCTTTCTCATGTTAATCTGTCTGTGGCTATATTGCACAATATCATATGGTGCACCTTCAGATACAGTAATTACAAATATCCGAATTGAACACAAATGCATTTTGCAACCTAATAATCAAATCGTTATGTTCTGGAAGTTAGTGTCCTTGCGTACGTAACCTCGAAATGAATCACGGAGCAACCCGTGTGTATATTATAGAACACTTTATTCGATAATATGAATCAGTTGACAAGAAGGTGTATCACATGTTTCTTGTGGAAAGATACAAGAGGTGAAATATAAAACTAAACTACATGCACGTAAATAAATCAAAAAATGATGGACAAAACAACGTACTTATTCGAGTGGGGAGGAAATGATTGCAAAACAGAAATAACAGAAAGGAGAGAAGAAATATGAAAAGCAGACTAAAGAAACAAAGAGGTAAAGCGAAAGAAACAATGATCCAGCGTAAGATGTTGCGCATGCAACATTTCCATAAGCAATGCATGTAAAGTTCCTTCCGAGAAATGGCGCACCACTCCAATAAGGAAATATCATGCACTCCCTATGTATGCATTCTCCGCGGTGCATAGTACACACTACGTGTCGCATACTCAATGTGTGTAGAATATATACATGGATTCGCCTCACCCAACGCAAGAGCAGTGAAGAACAGTGCACACGGAGAACAGACCAGAGTCACTTAGTCTCTGAACGGTCTGATCATACGCAGCCCCAGAGTCCAGGCGTTCTAATAAACAATAGTCAATGAGCCAGCGTGTGTGTAGTGTTGTGGTCAGAGGCTGAGGAGAGGGGAAGTGAAGGAGCTTACCACAGACCGCTTCTCTTGAGGTTCTGCTGGAGGATCTCGTTGTGCTTTTGAGGGTCAGAGTCGTAGTCAGGGTCCATCATCATATCCATCGTCGCACAAGCCTTCAGTATTTGTTTTTGGCTCGTCTCTTGCAGTTCACCCGCTGTTCCCAATAAGCAGCACAATTGTCGTTAAAAATAGTGCAGAGAGAGTAGAAGCAATAGAGAAAAAGAAAGAGGGTTAGGGAAAATGCAAGCGTAAGATAGAAGTTTCACGTTGAGAATAAAAAAAATATAGAAATGAATGCATAGATAGAATATGGTTAAAATTACTGAAGTGCGTGTTGTATACAAGTAGGATCAAACATACCTAGTAATAATTCGTCAAGAATGAAGTAAGCGCGGTGGAAGTGGAAGATCAAATCAAGCTCACAGACGTTGTGGAAGTATCTGTCCAAAACCTCCACGAATCGGTGGATAGTCTCTAAAAGAATCAACTCGTTATCATCGTTGTCGATGTATGTGATGAAGTAGAGTGAGTGGTAGCGCTTGTAGACAACCTTTCCATCCTTGTATTCAAGAACATTACACAACTTGCTTCTCCTCGCTTCAAAACTATGTGAGCATTATATGAAAGTATGTTTAAATTAGTCAACAACCACTAAACAAATATGTCAAGTACATATATATGTGCGGCTAAGGAACGAGCGATGCTAGCGATGGCTTTATAAGGAACAGTATGTTCGAAGAAACACTTACTCTCACGGACAATGGATGCCTGCATTTTCTTGTCCATGGGTTTGAACCATTTGGACAATCTAACTTTACCCTGACGACTCACGAGTAGAAAGAAACGAATCGTCATACCTTTGCGTGTATATTATGAGTATCACATTTCGAAGTAAAAAGAATGTAAAAACAGATAGAATACGAATTAGAAATGGAAGGATCATACTGTTTGGCTTTCTCGCTCTGATCAATAACAATTGTTTTATGTTCAAGATCTGTTTAGAAGCAAAGAAATGTAAATAAATTATACAAAGTAATTGTTTGACGTGATATGGTTCGCATAGCTTAGTGTGGAATAATTCAATTATAGTGATCACTTGAAGCAGTTTTTTGTTGTTTCTTAGTGTTCCTCGCTTGATTCAAAAGTCTTTATATGGAATTTTGAATAATTCAATCATATCACCTGGAAAGGCACGTTTGTGATTACTGTTTGTGTTTAATAAACCGAAATTAAGAATGGATGCGGAAAATAGTACTGAATGTACTGTGTCTTTCGTATGAGAGAGCTTCAGGAACTGCTGCTTGCTGTTTTCTGACTGAAATTTGAAATAAATTATGCATATTTGTTAGAAAGAAGAAACCCGTACGAACGGATTAGTAATGCGGTTGCTTGATGCGAGTACATTGATTGTGAAAATGACGGTCTATAACAGTGGTTAATTATTCTAGAATAAGTGACTTGTGTAAACGAAAGCCTTCCTTGCATGATGCAACTGAAAGTCCACTTTTGTGTTTGTTCAAAATAGATAACTACAGAAGTAAATGCTGTAATTCAACTCAGCTTCACGAGACCACTACAAGTGCTGCAAGTGCGAGATAGCATATTGGCACTATGTAGAATGTTGAGTATTCAAGGCTTACGAAGTTTTTTTTCGCTGTTCTCTCTCCTCATGTTGACCTACTATTTTGCGGGAGACAAGGCTAAACTGTGATTTATTCCAGAAAAATGAAAGTAAACACGGATATAGCATAACTTATAGTTACGCATAATATGTGTTAAAAGCAATCGTTTGGATGTTTTACTATTTATTGCAGTATTTGCGCTATCGTAGAGTTTAAGAAGTACTTGGGATAGCATATTGAAAATCTCGACTATGTAATAATTGATATCAAAGTTCATTGACTTTGTTGTGAAGGATAGGAAATAGTTACTGTCGCGTTCTATGTGGATTCAGATAAGCTTTGAGGGATGTTTATTACGTCTAATATATCAATCCATAGTGATTTAGATATTTATGAGTTATTCAGAATAGAATATAATAGGGTAGAATGCCATATATTCCCGACACCCCCCGAGCTCATAAAAATATGAATCAGACATAATAAAACAAGTCTAAAATAGAAAACATTCGCTTCCAAAAAATGCCAAAAAAATATCCTAGAATGAGAAAACTTGAAAAGAAAGTGAAAAACTATACTAGGGAAAAGGCGACTGCAATACGAAATCATATGAGACCATTACAAATAAAAACATACTACAGGTTTGATCTGATAATTCACTTATGTCCATGTCCTCGTGATGAATAACAGATCGGTAGGTTCCCTATGGCGAACACATACAAACCATAGCTGAACAACATATAGCGACTGTACTACGTGAAAACCATGTTAATCCTCATTACCTCCGCCATTGCAAACATCCTGAGCATACCGGTTAGCTCTTAGAGAATTGTTGCGAAAAGTGTGACCAACAAACACTTACAAATAAAAAAAATGGACTTACGAAAAGGAGAAGAAAATAACAAACTTACTCAGATGGCGAATCCTTCCACGCCAAATCTAGAGTGAAACAACAAGGTTGCTCTTAAACCTCTGTGGTTTATTTTACGGCGTATCCTTGAGTATAATGGTCTGGTAGATACATCATGATGTTCTGTCAAAAGCTGGGAAACCCAACTAAAGAGAGTTGCCGTATCCTTGGCAGACCTCCCTACTTTTCAACCTTGGATGTACACCGGTACGACAAGCAGCAAATCTCGGTGGTACAAACTTCCAATTCCTAGTCAAAAAGCTTACCACACTTGAGCAGCGACAAAAAGCTCATTGTGCGGGCCTCTTAGCGTTAAATCTGAACCCTAGGCCATGGCTGCAGTGGGGACGATTCCACAATTCATGAAAAAAGTCGATAAACTCGGACTAAAATCATTGGCACGTAGACGGACAAATCTACAATCGAACCCTTGCAGGCATTGAAAACTTCAATCCGCAATATATCTGAAAATGTCGCGTTCTATGTGATTCAGATAAGCTTTGAGGATGTTTATTACGTCTAATATATCAATCCATAGTGATTTAGATATTTATGAGTTATTCAGAATAGAATATAATAGGGTAGAATGCCATATATTCCCTGACATTACTGACTGAGACAACTACAGTATGTACTGTTGTGAGTATTTAAAGTTGTGTATTATAACAATCTATTTGATATACCCTATCCTATCATATACAATAAACATTCTTTAAGCTTAACAGAATACTCCGCTAATCTTGACAGTGCAATATCACTACAAATTTTATAAAATACTATAATCCGTACTCCCCAAAACACCATCCTTCCCTCTCCCTTTCTGTCACCCCCTCCTCTGCCCTTGTCCTCCTCTTCATCATCCCTTCCACCTGCTCCTCTCCTTCTCCCCTTCCTCCTTCTCTCAAACACAGAAGGACTTTAGTAACACGCTTAGTTTCACAAAATTCACACTTCACCTCCATTATTCTGCCATTCTTATCCCCCGCAGTGTAGATTGAGCCCACTCTATTTACATGACAAATGAATATCCAGATAAGCAAGGAGACACTGCTGTTGTTCCTTACAGTCGACACCGCACCCTTATCGATCTGTGAGGCCTTTACGTCACCATTCTTCCACACCCTGACTCCATCTTCCATTCAACATACAGTTGAGACAATAGGGAGTCATAAGGTGTGGCATTTATAAAAAAAAATGCACTCAACAGAGGCTACAAATAGCATATAAAAGCTCCCCTTCTCACTCCCTGCCCTCCTTGCCCTCCCTCCCTCCAACTGCACTCTCCCTTCCTTACACCTCCGGATTCACGTGAGGTGATGTCTGAAGCAAACCATCTATGCAGCGACATCGACTACGAAAAAAAACAAAAAAACAACTGAAGATAATCCACAGATATGCATACACACTTTCAACTCTTTGTTGAAACGCAGCGGGCATGCTGTTGCTTGGCAGGAACACCTCCTTCGTTTTGTTCACGATCAAGTCCAATCTCTCTGTGGAGAGATAGAGGTAGAGTATATATGACTGTTTATTTATTCCACAGAAGACAGTACGGAGATATTAACCCAACAGAGATTAAACTAGTAGTCAGGTCAGTGTGCATGAATGCGCAACATGTTGCATTCTTGACACTATTAAATGAATCCGAATTATAGTTCTACCCAGCGCGATACTTGCATAATGCTTCATTTAACAGCATCTCCCATAGCGGAAAACTAAGGCCATTCTGCTACTAGTGACAACTGCGTTCTAAAATTTCAGTTTAATGGTTGAACAAAAAAGTGCCCCCACCGAGACTCGAACTCGGGTTTGCCGGATCACAGCCGACCGTCTTGACCACCTGGACGATAGGAGCTTACATGATAACGTCATAAATGAACATGAAATATATTACTCATACAAAGTTTATACTATATTACTCATAGGTTTAATGTTATTGATATAGTATTAGATTATCGCATTTCGCCCCAACTACGATGTATAATACTTATTATTGTTGTATTGAGCTCCTATGTCGTGTATTTATCTATTCTTTTTGCATTTTCTCAAATTTACTCTATTTATTCAGAAGTATTTAGTAGATTCCCACCAGAAAAAAAGAAAAACAATATTCGTATTGTACGTTTACTAATTTGCTTTCACGGATATACTACTAACAGTATTTTGTGACATTGAAGCGTAAACACATCCACATTTCGTCGTCAAAGCTTCTTCACTGTACTCACTATGAACAGTATTAGAATGGAATATTATGAAATGCTAAAGGGTTGTTGCTTAGCAAAGGATGTAATAAATAAGTTAACTCAATTTGCAGGCAAAAACAGAAGCTACGCGATCGACATCACCAAGGCCATAGCTGATCGCATCAATTCAGTAAGTACAATTCATGTGTATCTTTAGACACATGTTTGTTTTTACAATTTCTATGTTTTGTATCTCACTTTTTTTCTATTACTATCTTTCTCGCGAAGCTTAATGACATACTTATTTGAAGTAGCTTTCATGGTATATTCTGATACCCATGTCTTCCCTTCGCTTTGATTTTGTCGTTTTTTTGCTGTTATTTGTTTCCATTGCTTACAAAATGATTGTTTTATTCGGTTTCACGATTCATTAGCAATCCGTTTATCTCTAACACTCATTATTTAAAACATCCACCAATTTCACAGCTGCCCCCTGATGAACGCACGGCGTTGCTATACCTTATAGATTCTATATTATATAATGAAGGAGGACCTTACAAAGATTCCTTCCCCCTTTCCTAACAAAGATCTTCACGACGACAACGAGCAACTGCAGCCAAAAACGCGTGATTCTTTCACGAAAGTATTATCCCTCTGGAGCAAGAGAAGAATATTCCTGAAGACTTAATACATATCATATCAACCTCATCGGGAATTCCTGTAAACTCTGATGTCAGGACGGTTCCTGTGAGGTCTCCAACAGGAAGAGAAGGGGGAGCAAATACCAGAACAACAACAGCAACATCAACAACAATAACAACAACAACAACAATAACTCTCCTACCAAGGGGTTCAACTCATTCCCCCCGAGCCGCTCCGGCCCTTCATTTGATAACAACTCCTTCCCCCCAGAACCCTCCTCTCAGGTTCCCCCATGATCCCCACTCATTCAGAAACGACAACAATAATATCCACAACAACACGTTTAACGACAATTACAACAACAACTATAATAATAATTTGAATAACAATAACTTCAACAATTACAACAATCCTAACTTTAATAACCAAAGTAACAGCAACTTCAACGGCAACTTCAATTACGACAACAACTACAACAACAACAACAACAACAACAACTACAACAACAATAACAATAACAACTACAACAACTTCAACTCGAATTTCAATGGGAATCAGCACTACAACAAATCACAACCACAATAACAACTTTGACGGGGGAAGAGGGGGGACGACAGAAGGAACGGCAGAGGAAGGGGAGATAAACGCTTCCCTGACAGAGGAGGAATCAACATGAACAGCATGAATACGAACAACATGAACTCACTCGGGGTTCTGACGGATCTTTCCGCGATGAATCCGGGAAGAGAAAGAGGGCTGCATCGGAAGTGGGTGAGGCGGAGGGAGAAGTGAGATAGGGCGAAGAGGATCTCCATGATGCCTCCCTTGGAGTCCACATCCCCTCTCAACCCCCTCGGCTCAGGACTCGATGGACTCTCCCTCCACTGCCCCCACCTCTTCCATTTCTCTCGATGACAACATCCTCTCCGCTCTCTCTTTCATTGCTGGCTCAATCTCTCCTTCCACTAGCTCCGGTAAGCTCGTTCGATGCTCATTTTTATTTTTCACTCATTGATTTATCACTCATCTGTATATCTATATATGCACTCTTACCGCCACTCACGACTTTAAGCTATTTATCTGCCCTCACATTCATGTACCTCATACACATACATACACACACACATACCCACACACACACACACACACTCGCGTACTTAAACTTCCACATATATATACACACACGCACACACACTTACACTTATCCTCCTTCCTTCCTACATGTATGTTCGCCTGCTTTATCGTACCTGTGCTTACTTTCTAGGACCGGGACTGAAACATTCAGCTCTCTCTGCTGAGTGCAGTCGAGGGAATGGAGATGCTGAAGGTGGAGAAGGGAGATTTGCAGCTCCAAGGGGCTCAAGGCAAAGAGGGAGGAGGCGGTGAATGCTCTGTACAGGATTGATGAAGGAGACAAGCAATGCAAGATGTGCGGTTTGAGACTTCCTAGGAACCAGTTCTCGAAGCATGTGGACTACCATTCCTACGTTAACAAAAACAATCTACTCGCCAAGAAGACGAACTTTCAGCATTGGACAATGGAGAAGAAGGAGTGGGAGGACAACGTAGACATCGTCCACGGGTCTCATCGACCTGGCGGAGAGGGAAGCAAGAGGAGGAGGAGCAAGAGCAGAACCAGAACAAAGATGAGGACTCGAAGGAGAAGGAGAGCGTGTTCCCGATTGACGAGGAGGAGGCAGAGGAGGAGGAGAAGGGGAAGTGCTTTGTGTGCAAGCAAGACTTCGACAAAGAGTGGAGAGAAGACTTGGGGTATTGGTGTATACACCGCTTGCGTCGTCCTCCCTTCCGCTGGGGAAGCGGTGGGTAAAAAGACCCTGTGCCACGTCACATGCACTAATCAATAAATACTCAACCACTGTTCCATGCACTCCTCAACGCACCTACAGTACGTATTGTCCGTGTTCCACACCTACAGAACGTATTGTCTCCGATCCACACATACAGACTCGTTCAGCACTTGCTCCCTTTTGGCTCTCTTCCCCCTACCTCCAGCCCTCCCGTCTTACCGTTCCCACTCGTTATCCTATCTTATTGTTTAATCTATGTCCATTTCAAGTCAATGTACATTCATTTCTCCAATATACTGTTCTTTCCTTTTTCCACCACGCTCTTCCATTTCCTCTCTTGTTCTGTTGCCTCTACAACCCAAGTATCGATTTACTTATGTGTTCACGTAGGAACAGTGCTTTTCAATCTCATTTCTACGTGCACTGTGTCTTTTATGTTTTTTTTGACGAAGTTTAATGCTTTTTTTCGCCTAATAAATATACACTATTTCATTTCAATTCTGATGCTTACTCAACATTGTTTAGTTTAACTTTTGAAGTTTTGGAACTCAACCTTCTCTATACGATACTGTATTGTCCTCGTTACATATCTAGTCACCAGTGCTCTCACTACTTTACTCCACAGAAATGCACAAAACACTGATTTTATTACCGTGAGAAGAACCACGATATATAGAAAATCATTGGTTTTCAATCATAAATAAAGATCACACTATACGAGAATGGATATATGTAAGTACTATGTAATAATAACGGTATTCATATAGGTGAGCGCATACACATGGCATTTTATTGCTACCTGCGAATGAAACGAAACACGCTATGGAGGATGTTAGCAAATGAACGATACCCGATCCTACAACTCGCTCTTGGGCTCCTCGTACTTCGTAGGGTACTGTGGAGGGGAGTAAATCTTCTGGGACAGGTGGATGTCAAGGGGGATATTGAGGCGGGTCAGGACCTTCTCGTTGATGAGTCTCAGGAGCGTGTCCGACTCCTCGTTGTAATAGAATGCGGGAGCGTGGGGTTTCTCGACGAGGTCGGCGACTTGCTCTCCAACAGTCTGTCCCCTCAACTCTTCCACTACGTCAAGGATAGCTTCGTTGATCTTCTTAACCTCGGGGCTTCCGCTCTCGTAAATAAATTGCAGGACGTCTCTGATAGACTTGGGGCCGCTCTTGTAGCTAAACGTAGTCATGTACACGGGAGACAGTCTCTTAGACTTAGTATACATAGCAACAGTGGGCTCAGAGATTCCGTCGTGGGGAGGAGGGATCAAATTCGATTTCATATCAATGAATCCTAACACGAGGGAGGAAGTACCTGAAGAAACATACACCGAACAAACGTGAAACATAACAGCAAATACAAGGAACATGTTCACATTATACGTCAGTCAGAAATATAACAAAAGGCAATACAAATATGTACATGCAAGCGTGTGTATCCGCAAGTACACGTCTTAAAACTAAAACATACACCAAAAAAGAAAAAAAAATCATTAATTGCACACCACGAAACCAAACTACGGTGAACACGTACGGTGTTACTACGTTAGGGGAATTAGCGAATAAGTACACAGTAGAGACAAACAAAACATACCGTTAAAAATCCTCGCGATGGCGGAGAGGGCAGGGAGGATATTCTCTCGTGCAGTCTGGAAGGACTTAGAGTCAGCGTAAGATAACTTCAACACGCACTCTGCCTCGTCCACCTTGGACTTGTCCTGGTACTGTAGGTCGCGTAGCCTTCATATGAGATTAGGATAGGAGTATGAAGATACGCATATGGGTAGGCGCAAGAGATATTGGTAGGTCGAGAAAGAGATACAGCCACACAACGCGGTCACATAAAACCAAGACGTAATGCGTAATCACGTTAGTAAAATCTATCTTACAAAAGCAAAACACCTCCTACATACATAGTTCCAGAATTAGCAACAGGATCGGCGCGTAACAGCCCTCACTCATCGAGATATTCACTGCCGCTATAGCGAACGCATGTATATGATTGCACTTACTTTTACAAGGACCAAAGGGGAAATCGTAGAACACGAGGATGTCTTTATCAATTGTCTCAGGAGTGGGTTGCTCCCAACTCAGCATTACCGAGGAGTCGAACACACGCGCTACAGAAGGAAGAGGAAGAGGGGGAGGGAGAGGGGGAGGGAGAGGGGTAGGGAGAGGGGAGGGAGAGAGAGAGAGTGAGAAGCGAAAGGAAGGGCGTGAGGGGAAAGGGGTGCAATGGGAGCAGGAGGATATATAGAAGAGGGGAACAAAGCACAGAATGCAACAAAAGATAAAAACATGCCTAGATTAGATGTCGTAAACAACAATATGCATGAAGAACTAAGATTCAGCCTAGTACTTACCAGCCATGAGATCCTTGATGCTTCCAGAGGTGATAGGGGTAAGCAAACCGTTGCTCACAGAGGGAGGGAAGTGGGGGATGGGGCCCAACTACACATAGATTAACATCACCGTCAATATACGTTATAGACAGTTCATCACACAAGCATCTAGTACAAACATATTCTTTATGCACAGAAGTAATGAACAGTTAACATATGTATTATGCATGTAGCGTGAGATATCTACCTGCGAGTGGTAGTAGACCTTCTTGGTTTCCTCTGAGTACTCTCCAAAGTCAGGGCAGAGGTGAAGCTGCTCGAAAGTATTTGTATCGTAAAATAAAAAATATAGGTTAGATACATCGAAAGAATCCCAGCATAGGAAGTATACAAAGCATGTCTGTACAAAAGTCATATTTATGGAGTCAAACCACATATATCAATTCACAATTTCATACCTTGTCTGCGCAGAGGTATTGCTTGAGCTTGTGGATGAACAGGGGAGAGTGAATTTCCTGGAAGGACTTCTTCCCCTCCTCAATCTTGCCGTACTCGACAGCGGGATTCTGCCTCTAACTTCGCAGTCCACTCGTTCAATGACTCTGCAATGTGCTCCAACTTACTTCCCATAATATCTTCACATCCTACTCTGATAGTCTTGTTATTGTATAGCCTGGTGAAGGAACATGTCCTCTCCAACTCAGTCTCGATAAAGGCCTCAATAGACCCCTTAGGGACACGGACTAGATCATCTTGGTGAGCAAACCTATCCTTCTGCAGACGTACAAGGCGGGGAATAATGTACTCAAACACGCTCTCTGAAATCAAGGAGCAAGTGCTACACAATACCTCCTTACGTGCTGCCTTGTTTCCCTTCTGCTTTGCGGCAGATACCGAGGGGACAGAGACGAAAAGAAAACATGCGACCAAGGTCATTGCCAGGTAGACAATTTTCACAAACGAAATGTGCATCATCTAAATATATACGATAGACTCCTACGCACAACTGAAAAAAACAAAAGCTTTCGAATTAAAATCACTTTCAACCAACCAAGAAGTCAGCTGCAACGTTGTATTACCTCTTCTTTTCTACTTCTTTCCTTTCGTATTCTCAAATTGAACGATTCTACGAGAAAAAATGGGAGAAAAAGGGGCAAATGTGCCAATCTTTTTGAGAAGTAGAGAAAAATACATTTACAGTCTATAAATTTGTTCTCAAAGTACTCCAAACATATCTACTCAAATAAATAGAAATAGAAAATATCATTTAACAACTTAAATACTACTATTTCATTGCTTCGCGCCAAAATAATTATATTATGAATAATATGAGAGAGTGGATGGCTTAACCATATTCATATATACATTAAGGATTCTATTTTTCCCTCCACGTAAGAAGACGAAATGAAACATATTAAAAACTGAACTTTAAATATTCAGCATTTATATGCTTATATTCAGAATATTCTATCGAAATATATTTCACATGATCTATGTAGTATTTTGTTTGTTAAATCTCATTCATAAACAAATACAGTATATATTCGTTAGATATATTCTCCTGAATCTCCATATGCGTTTATGTCTGAGTGTGCACTTTTTTTTAATTCTCTTTACGATTGATTAACCATTTAATATTGTTTCCTCACAAAATCGACCATCTTTTACCGCAAATACACGCGCATGTTATATTGTTTTATACTACACTAGCTTAAGGAGATTCTTCTAGTTTCGTTTTTGGACTAGTTTTTAACAGAGTAGAGTCTCTTTTCTCGACCTAGACAATGAGTTCATATGGTGAGAATAGAAGTGGAGGAGGCGGAGGAGAATCGAAGAGAAAGTTTAAGAGCTTTCGTAAAGGACCCAACCAACACAATAGTTTGCAGTCTCGCCGCGAAGAAGATATGCTGGAGGAGTTAACAAAGAGAGCTCAGGAGAAAAGCGTGCTAAGAGAAAAGGATAACTTAGTGGACGAGGAGTTTGGGTTCAAGAGATTGGCACCCGGAGAGACGAAGGTTGGGTTTGTATTCAATGTCCAGGAGACAAACTACTTTGACGACGTGGCGAGAGAGGAAGTGTCTGCGCTCGAGTGTTACTTCCTCTGTGAGGATGGAGACACTTTCAAAGCTCTGTATGAGTTCGAGCCTTATTTATTAGTGAAGATGGAGGAGGGGGTAGAGGTGACTGAGGTAGAGGAATACCTGAAGAAGGCGTATCAGGGGATGGTAAGTAAGGTGGAGCTGATCGAGAAAGAAGACATCGATCTCCCCAACCACCTGTCTGGATTGCTGCAGAAACTAGTGAGGGTATCTTCGAGGAGCACAAGCAAACTCAACAGTATTAAGAAGGTCCTCATGAACGCTGAGAAAGTCAACAAACTCAGAAACAAGCAGAAGGAGGCCACCTCGTTCATCCAAGAAGGTATTTCTAAAGGATATTTTACTCGTAACCCACGTAATAATCCTAATACGCATACACATACACATGCACATACACATGCACATACACATACACATACACCTTCGCTTACAAATACTGATACACATTTACACACACGTATGCATTTCCTTCCCACTTTCTTTCTGTTCCCGTCCTACTCTCCTTCTCCTTCGTACTCTACCCCTTTCTCTCTCCCTCTCCTTCCTACTCTACCTCTTTCTCTCTCCCTCTCCTTCCTACTGTACCTCTTTCTCTCTCCTTCTCCTCCCTATTCTCTCTCTACTCTATCCCCTACTCTGCCCTCTACTGTTCCCCTACTCTTCCCCCTATTCTTCCCCCTACCCTACCCCCTACTCTACCCCCTACCCTCCCTCACTCTCCTTCGCTCTCCTTCGCTCTCCCTCGCTTTCCCCCGCTCTCCCCCACTCTCTCTCCTACTCCCCCTTATGCTCTTTATCCTTCCCTCTCTCCTGCTCTTCCCCTTGTCCCGTACCCACCTCACAGAGTCTTCCGGTCGTAAGAGGGCTTCTCCCCACGAGTCAGTACTTGACATGGTTTTGGAGGTGCGAGAGTTCGATGTGCCTTACATGCAGCGAGTGATGATTGACAAGGAGGTGAGGGTAGGGTGTGTGGTATGACGTGAAGAGGGAGGTAGAAGAAAAGAAGACTATCCTGACCCGCAGACACGACCTCATTGCTTATCCCCTCATGAAAGTCTTTGCTTTCGACATCGAGACCTCTAAGGCTCCGCTCAAGTTCCCGAACGCAGAGGTGGATCAGGTCATTATGATATCAATCATGGTTGATGGAGCCGGAATACTCATTGTCAATAGAACTATTGTTTCTGAAGATATTTATGACTTCGAGTACACTCCTAAACCAGAATACGAGGGACCCTTCACTGTCATCAACTGTAAGGTAGGTTGGCGGCACAAATTGAGTCACTCGTGCACGGGCATAGTCATCTATGCACTTCGCACTACTATACGCACAGAATTACAATGCTCTTACGCGTACACATCCCACCCACGCTCACACTCACATCACGTTCACGCTTACCTCCCGCCCAAACTCACCTCACTCACACACATACACCAATCTTCGCTCCCACATTTACTTGTTTCTTCATATGCATGCACGTTATCTATTCCCTTGCGTTCCCCCTGCAGGATGAGAAGAGTTTGCTGGAGTGCTTCATATCGTTGATCAGAGAAAAGAGACCCAATATCTACGCCACGTTCAACGGAGATTTCTTCGACTGGCCTTTCATTGAAAAGAGATGCTCTGTTTATAGTAAGAACTAGCCCATCTACTCCTACTCGATTACACATACGCATACACTGTCTTATGCACATCAGCATCGTCATCAGCATCATCATCAGCATGCATAATACCTTCTAATGTATATGTATGTATACGCACACACCTCTCTGCATATGTATGTATACTCGCATGTGCGTCGATCCCTAATTATATACCCACATATCGTATCGTTTATTACCGCACACCCCTCCGCATTCGACTGTTCTGCAGACATGAACATGTACGACTTGATTGGTGTGATGGAAGAGAAGGGAGAGTACAAAGGAAGGTTTTCATGTCATTTGGATGTCTTTGCCTGGGTGAGAAGAGATTCCTATCTTCCCCAGGGATCTCAGGGACTTAAGGCTGTCACGAAGGCCAAGCTCAAATACGACCCCATTGAAGGTAAGGGGGTTAAATAGCGGGCGCCGGGGAACAATGGGGGAAGTATGAGTGTGTCAGAGAGAGAGAGAGAGAGAACAGAGAGAGAGAGAGAGAGAGAGACAGAGAGAGAGAGAGGGAGGTCGAAGGATATCAAGCACACACACACACACACACACATCCAGTTACACACACACACATACAGACGTGCCTACGCGTACTTGTAGATATCTACGCATACTCATAGATATACACTCATCAACATGTGCATACCTCTGCTTTATCTTACTAATATACAATGTTGTCTCCCCTTTCCGCCACTGTTCACCTCTGTCTCGTCTCTTTTTCTGTTCTCTTTCCCTTTTCTCCCCTTCCGCCTCCCTTTCCACTCCCAGTGGATCCTGAGGACATGCTGAGGTTGGCGGGAGAGAACCCACAGATGCTAGCTAGTTACTCAGTGTCCGATGCCGTCTCTACGTATTACTTGTACCTCAAGTACGTGCACCTCTTCATCTTCTCTCTCGCAACCATTATTCCCCTCCCTCCCTCCGATGTCCTCAGGAAGGTAAGAGATATGTATGAGAGCTTACATCTATGCTATGTTTGGTGCGCAGCATTTGACACATACATATACACATGTCTAGATACAAAAGTACACACATATACGCACATGGTCAAATACATACATATGCACGAACATAACCCCTCCTGCTTGATTGATTTTCTAATCCTTCCTCTCCACTCTCTTTCTCCGCTTTCTTCTCCGCTTCCCTCTCTGCTTCCCTATCCGTTTCTGTCCCCTCCTTTCTTCTCGTTTCTTCTCCGCTTTCCTCCCTCTCTCTCCGCTTTCCTCCCTCTCTTCTCCGCTTTCCTCCCTCTCTTCTCCCCAGGGATCCGGGTACGCTGTGTGAGCCTTGCTGATGGTGAAGGCTCACGAGAGCAACGTGTTAGACCCCAATAAGCAAATGGAGGACTTCTTCTCCTTCCACAGAGACCAGCTCATCGACTCGGAGACGTACGTCGGAGGACACGTGGAGTCCCTCAAGAGTGGAATCTACCGAAACGACATCGAATACGAGTTCAACGTGAATGTAGACACTTTAGATAGGCTCAAGAACGAAATAGACGAAACACTCACGTAAGACTTAAGCGTATACTCATACATATACTCATACACACGCACACCAATCAATGCTATTACGCATACATCTATACACGCATACACATCATGTACTCTCGATAGCCATTCATGTTTCATGTGCTTCTCGTCCTTTCTCTTTGTTCATTCCTTTATTTCTCACCGAGTCCTCTCTCTTTTCCTCGGTTTCTTTTCTCCACGCTACTACCGCCTCTCTTCCCCCCACCTACTATCTCATTCTCCTCCTCTCACTCTCCCCCTCAATCTGCATGGAATTCTAATTCGTATCCGCGGGACTTAGCTTTTTGTATCGTGAAGGAGAAACAAGGTTGATGTGTCTGCAGTGAAGAACTACGAAGAAGTGAAACGAGACATCTTTGAAAAGTTGGAGCAGTTGATGACGACGCAAGATACCGTCAAGCTGATACCCTCTCAGTCACAGACTCTCTCCTCCCCTCTTTCCCTCGAGCGGAGGAAGGAAGAAGGATGGGCCTGTAATGAATAGAATAGAGTGTCTAGCTCAGATCTATCACTTGGACGTCGGAGCCATGTATCCCGAACATCATCCTCACCAAACAGATTGCAGCCGTACGCGATGGTGGAGGAGGAGAAGTGTCAACAATGCGTCTTCAACGTTGATGTTGAGTACAAAAACCAAGTGAGGAAGATGGAAAGGGAGCAGAAGAGGAGACAGTGGGAGCAGAGGGTTCTCTTATTCAGAGAAAGGAGGGCGAGAAGAGAGGAGAGAGGGCGAGGAGGAGAGAGGTGGGGGATGGAAGTGAGTGAAGACGAGGAGGAAGAGGAAGAGGAGGAGGAAGAAGAGTGGGTGGAGGAAGAGGAGGAGTTGAACCCCTCTTATTCCTGCAAGAGACAGATGGAGTGGGCGTGGAGAGGGAAGAAGTATTTGCCAAACAAGAGAGAAGTAACGCTGGTGAAGGAGTCGGCACAGTATGACAAGATTTGGCCTCACCAGGTCGACGAAAAGAAATATCAGAGACAACTGGAGGGAAAACCCTTCCTCAACCTCAGGGACCTCGACGAAAAGGACGCTGCGGAGTACGTCAAAAAGAAAGTCAAGGTAGGAGCGCAGCAACGAAGGAGATGTACACGTCTCCATGCATATACACGCATATACACACATATACAGACATAGCATCCATACACACAGAGAGGCGCTATTATCTAGACTCAAACGCTAACACATACACATTCACACACGCACGCATACATCTCTCTCCGTCTCTCTCTCTCTCTTATCTCTTTATTTATCTCCCTCTCTTTCTTCTCTCCTTCTCTATCTCTTTCTCTCTCCTTCTCTATTTCCTCCTTCCTCTCTTTCTCTCTTTACAGTTGTACTCTGAGAAGGTGTACAAGAAGGCGACGGAGGAGAAAGTGGAAATAAGAACGAGCACTATCTGCCAGAAGGAAAACTCTTTCTACGTAGACACAGTCAGAGCCTTCAGAGACAGAAGATACGAGTAAGTCATTAGCATACACACAGACACACACCTACATGCGCCTAAACACTCACGTATATTGAGCACGCGTATGTTTTGTTATGGATTGCAAACATCCCATGTTCTCATTCCCTCTCTTCCCTCTTACTCCTCCCTTCACTTCCCTTCACTATCGTATTCTCTGCTTTTTTCCTCTTCTCTCTGCAATTCCCTCCCCCATCCACTCAGGTACAAGGGACTGACGAAGCTGTGGACGCGTAGGCTGAAGGAGAGCACTGACGCGTTGGAGAGCAGTAAGATGAAGGACTTCATTCTCTTGTATGAGTCCATGCAGCTGGCCCACAAATGTATCTTGAACTCCTTCTACGGATACGTGATGAGGAAAGGATCTCGTTGGAAATCAATCGAGATGGCTGGAATTGTGACTTACACCGGAGCCAACATTATCAAGAATGCAACCGAACTCGTCAACGACATCGGAATCCCCCTTGAGCTCGACACTGATGGTATTTGGTGCGCTATTCCCGCCGGCTTCCCATCGGACTACGCGCTTGAATACACTGAGGAGAAGGTTAACAAGGAGGATCAATCCGTGGAGATCGTCAAGAAGAAGATCCACTTCTCGTATGCATGTACGCTACTTAACAAGCTAGTCAACGACCGCTTCACAAACCACCAGTACGAAACCTTAGTCACGAAAACGGAGGAGGTGGAGGAGAAGGAGGAGAAGAAGGGTAGGAAGAAGAAAGGGGAAGAAAAGGCGAAGGGGGAGAAGAAGCTAGTGGAGAAGAAGGAGTATATGAAGACGAGCGAGTGCTCAATCTATTTCGAGGTCGACGGACCCTACAAAGCGATCATCCTGCCCGCGAGTAAAGAGGAAGGAAAGGGAATCAAGAAGAGATACGCCGTGTTCAACCTTGATGGAAGCCTTGCGGAGCTGAAAGGGTTCGAACTGAAGAGAAGGGGAGAGCTCAAGCTCATCAAGATCTTCCAGTCCTCCGTCTTCAAGTTCTTTTTGGCAGGAAAAGACCTCTCAGGCGCGTATTCTGCGGTGGCTAAGATCGCGAACCAGTGGTTGGATGTTTTGTACACTAAGGGAGAGCAGCTGGAAGACGAAGACTTGTTCGAGCTGATCTCCGAGAACAAGAGCATGAGCGAGTCCCTCGAGTACTACGGGAACTCTAGGTCTACTTCGATCACAACGGCTAAGAGGCTCGGGGAATTCCTGGGAAGAGAGAGCGTCATGGGAAAGGGTCTCAACTGTAAGTACATCGTCGTCAAATACCCTCCGGAAGCTCCTGTGTCCGAGAGAGCTGTGCCTCTCGCAATCTTCTACGCAAACAAACACGTCAAGTCTTTCTATTTGAGAAAGTGGATGGGTCTACAGAAGGGAGGAGGGGGAAAGGCGGAGTCAGGGGAGAAGGAGAGGAAGGAGAGGGAGAAGAAGAAAAAGAAGAGCAATCACGTAGGAGTCGACGAGACCAAAGAACAGGGTGAAGAGGAGGAGGAGGAGGGGGAAGAAGAGGAATCAGAATCAGACGATGAAGACGAAGACATCGATGTGAGAAACATCGTTGACTGGGATTACTACATTGAACGCTTGGGGTCTTCGATCCAAAAAATCATCACGATCCCCGCCGCACTCCAGGACATCAACAACCCAGTCCCAAGGATCAAGCATCCAGACTGGTTGATCAGGGCGTTCAAAAGAAATAGGAACAAACACAAGCAGTCCAACATCTTCTCCTCTTTTGCTGGTGCTGCTGCCCAGGCCCAGGCAGGGAAGAGAGGGGGTGCGGGTGGAGAGGATGTAGGAGATGTGGAGGGAGAGGAAGGGGACATGGAAGATATGTTTGCTGAAAAGAAGAAGAAGAGGCATGTCGTGATTAGCAAAAGGAAGAAGATTGAGGGGGAGGAGGGGAAGACGAGACGGGAGAGGTGGAGGGAGAAGGAGAATGGAATGGAGAGGGGGAGGGAGAGGGGGAGGGAGAGGGAGAAGGAGAAGAAGAGGGAGAGGGAGGGAGAGAAGGGGTATTGATGGATGGAGTGAATGCGTCTGGTATATTCAAAAAGAAAAAGAGGCAGGGAAACATCCTGGGGTCTCTAACAAAAATGAGCGACGAGGATGAGGAGGAGGAGGAGGGTGCGAGAGAGAGAGCAGCAGAGGAGAAGTCTAAGGATGCCAAACAAGAAAAGGAGGGGGCGATGGTCAAGAGACTGGAGAGGAAGGAGGCAGAGAAGGCGGAGGTTGAGCAGGAAATCGCCGCTTTGAAGTCCGTGGCTCCCGATATGGCGACGGACTTCCCCGCTTTCCACAGGTGGCAGAAGAAGATGTGGAGGCTGCAGGAGAGGGAGAAGGCGGTGCTGGCATCGATTAAAGAGATAAAGGATGAGCGTAAGAAGGAGAAGGAGGCTATCAAACAGACATCCCAGAGGTTCGGATTTAATTCAGAAGAGACGGAGAAGAGACGTCTGCCGTACCTTCACATCGTCTCTATCTCTCCCGTGACCACATCCTCCTCCTCTTCCTCCTCCTCCTCCTCCTCTTCGATCGACAATCCCCTCGTATCGGTGACAGCATCCTCTCTAGGACTTAACTTTTCCTCTCTCTCGTCTTCTCCGGGATACTTCGACCTCTCAGTCCTTGTTCCCTTCGCCTGGGTTCCGAAACACAGCGGAAGGAAGCGCGATCTCTCACTCTCTGCGCTCACCCCTTCCTCTTCGTCTGATCAAGTGAGTTACGAACTACTCACACTCAGGGTCTCAGTCCCGAGGGTATTCTACATCAACACGAAAAAAGAAAACCAGGCTGCGGAGGGAATGGGAACCATCGTAAGTACAATTGTATACACATACACATACACATACACATGCACATGCACATGCACATACACGTACACATGCATATGTTGACAACCACGTTCATACATGCATTTGAGCATATATATACACCCGCACATACTCACGCTTCACACATTCCCACCCTTTTCTCTCTCCTTTCCTTCTCTTTCCCCCTCCTTTTTATTTCCTAGATTGACAAGGTCCTGCCTTTTGGACACAAAAAGAAACATCTCTACGAGATATCGATGTCTGAGCAAGAGTTCATCGCTACAAAAAAGTAAGTCCAGCAAATCAAGCATGCGCTGTCTTCCTCTGCGCTCCCCTTCTTTCCTCTCCTCTTCTGTTCCATTATCTCCTCTCCTCTTCTGTTCCATTATCTCCTCTCTTATCCTCTGCGCTCCCCTTCTCTCCTCTTCTGTTCCATTATATTATCTCTTGTCCTCTGCACTCCTTTTGCCTCCTTCTTCACCTCTTCTTTCGCCTCTCGTTCTTCTCTTTGATCCAGTTGCTTTCTATTGCCTTCGCCTCCCTTTCTTTCTCTTTCTCTTCGTCTGCGTTCTCTCGCTCCAATTCATTATTGCTCTCAATATACTTACCCCCACTGTTTACCTCGTTCTCTTCCTCTTCTCCCCCTTATCTCCCCTTTCTCTTCTCCTTCTCTTTCCCTTCTACCTCTTCTCTTGTTCCCTTTCCTCCCCCTGCCTTCCCCTTTCCTCGTTATCTTCTCTCTCCTTTCCCTCTCGCTTCTCTTCTCTCCCCGCCCTTCCTACTCTCTCTCTCTCTCTCCTTCTCTCTCTCCCTCTCCCTCTCCCTCTCCCTCTCCTTCTCCCATAGGGAATTGTTCGAAATGAAAACTCACAGAGACATCCTGGGATTTTATCAAGAAAAGGTCCCTCTTTTGTTCATCTCTCTTCTCTCTCTCGGATCTACTGTCAAACTCAACTCAGGTAACCGTAACAGATATTTATCAGCATTAGATATTTATCAACATTAGATATTTATCTCTCGTATCTTACAACTTGTTTGTTCACTCCTGTGTATGTCGACACGTGTGTATATGTGTATGTATATGTATATGTATATGTATATGTATATGTATATGTATATGTGTATGTGCACGTGTATGTTCGAATGATATTTTAATTAGAGCGACAGCATCTATGTAAATACTCAGATCAGATCAATTATCATTATTTATGCCTTCCTAATCCTCTCTCTATCTCTCTCTCTCTTTCCCTTCGTCTCATCCTCCTTCGCTCTCTCCTTCCCCACGTCTTTATCCCTCTCCATCTATCTTCCTCCCTCTCTCGTCCTCCCTCCCTCTTCCTCCCTCTCTCGTCCTCCCCTTTTCTCCCTTTCTTTCTCTCTCCCTCTGTCTACACCACTCCCCACCCCAGGCACACTCGATGCATCCAAGATCTACGAGATCTCTGACTTCACCTCAGTGAAAGGAGAGGAATGCGAGTACCTCCACTCCCTTCGCTTCGAACAACACGATCCACTCACCTTCAGACAAATTGAAAGTGGAAAAACCAACGACTCCAAGCTCAACTTCTCCTTCCTTTTCCATACAGTCTTCGAAGGAGAGAGAACGCACGGGCAAAAGAGGGAGGCCTCTTCCTTCTCCTCTGCCCTTGCTCTCGCCTCGCCCATCTCGGTGTTCTTGTACGTCAACGAAGGAAAGGGAACGATCATTGTCGTTGATCGAAACAAGAAGGAGGACGAGAAGAAGGACGAGAGGAAGGAGGACAGGAAGGAGGAGAAGAAGGAAAAGAAGGAGAGGGAAATAAACTTCAACGTCAAGAGCATCACCGAGGCCATCATCAAGACGCTGGGTACGTAAATATCTTACTAAATATCTGCTCTACGTCTATAGATATATCGATTTGTTTTAATCAAGTTCATGTCTAACCCTAAATATCCGCCCTTATATATCTCAACACGCATGCCCTGGCTCCTTTCCGTTACTCTTCTATCCCTTTCTTTTTGCTTCTCACCCTACTCCCTCTCTTTTCTTTCCACTTGCCTCTTGTTCTTCTCCACTCCCCCTGCTTTTCTTCCCTCTTTCTTCCCCTTTCTTCTCCTTTCTCGTCTCCTTTCTCATCTCCTTTCCCCCTCTCCGCTCCCCCTTTGTTCCCTTGTTATTCCCCCTTTACTCCCCCTTTTCTCCCACAGAGAACCCCTCAATCCTGAACTCTGTGAGCTTCAGTGTTTTGTCAGTCGATAACCATACGCAAGCCTTTTCTTCTCTGAACCGTCTCATTTCCTCCTCTCTCGCCTCCTCCTCCTCCGCTTCTTCTTCCTCCTCCTTCGCCTCTTTTGCTTCTAATCAAACCCTTCCACATCCACCTACGTTGGAAATATCTTCGAAAAGAAAAACGACCCCTCTGCTCCGCTCCTCCTCCTCCTGCAATCCCCCTACTCTTCTCCTTTCTGGTAATCTCCCTCTCGTGCATTTAACTATGAATCTGTCCTATGTATCTATCTTATTTGTACAGAAATATCCAAGATGTCTACAAATATCTGCCTCCGTATACGCTGTTTTGTGTTTTTCTTCTTGAACTAAGCCTACGCTCTTATACATACTCTTACACATACTCTTACACATACTCTTACACATATACGTCGCTCACGTTGACACGTATGTATGCTTGCAATACACTCACTCGCCCTAACACATGTTTGCGTACGTTCATATCTTTGCGTGCATACACACACACACACACACACATTCCTTCACTCGCATGCATAATGATAATGACGCTTGCTTGATCTGCCTTCCTCAGGCATGAGTGCATCCCCTCTCTACGAAGAGACATAGGGTTGGTGCGTCTGCCTTTCCTGAAGGAGGACTTGATAGTCGATAGAAAGAAAGAAGGGGCCCTGGAAGCATCCTTCACCGTCACTGGAGGAGCAGGAGATGACGCGGAGGAGGAAATATTCGTGGAGCGTTCAATGCTACTGGGTCATGTGGGAATAGGAGAGGGGGTACTGGTGCGTGGGACGAAGAGGAAGACGTTCATCTCGATAAGCAAAGCGATCAAGCGTTACTTCGAAAGCGAGGACTGGCTAAAGCGAATGCTGAAGGTATCGAGAGACTGCTTCCTCCCCATCGGAAACCTCGCAGGGTCCTTCTTCTTCTCATCATTCCACTCCTCACAGCTCTCTCTCTTCTTCTCTCACAGCCCCTCCTCTTTCTCATCCTCTTCCCCCTCCTCCTCCTCCTCCTCTTCCTCTTCCGAGTTGTCCACCCCACCATCCTTCTCTCTCGTCCCCTCATTCTCCGCGTTCTCCTTTCCTCTCACCACCAATGTTGACATCCCGCTCTTCGCTCTCGACGTGATATACTCTCGTATCAAACAGGAGTCTGGAGTTGTTCTCAACTTGAGTGGTTTCCACAGAGGATATTTTGGGGATATGGGAAACACGAAGCTCACAGTAGCAGGAGGAGAAGAGGAGGAGGAAATGATGGAGGACAAAGAGGCGGCGGCAGAAAAGGAGCTACTGATGTATGAAGAGGACGTGGAGGAGGAAGGAGGAGAACTTGCGGAGTATTCCTTCGAGGGAAGCGAGAAAAACAGAGAGGATGGCTTCATTCCCTCGGTTGATTTGAGGTTGGGAAAGACGAAGGGGGACAAGAAGGATAACAAGTACTTGAACAAATACCAACAACACAACTACGGAAACCTCCAGCTATCTATTCCCAAGTGTTGCCGATCCTTCGCCGTTGAACTTCAAATTGAGAACCTCTGTCTCAATGCGATCATAAATAAGGTAAAACATGTTCTTGTCTTCGGGAAATGCACACTCCGTTCGTGCATGCCTATACACGTATTTATACATTTACATATACATCTACATCTACATATACATCTACAGATGCATACACATATACATATACATATACACATACATATGCATCTACATATGCATAAATGATAGCGCTATACATTTTCATATACGCGTATATGGATGTCTTTACTTGTATGTCCTTGCCCCAATATTCCTCATCCATTTCCATACATATTCGTATCTCCCTTTTCTAACTCTCTCCTCCCCATTCGCTCCTCTTACCTTCCCATTGTTTCCTCTCTAATCCTCCTTTACTCCTCGTTTCTTTCCCTTTCCTTTCTATTTCCTCCCCCTTTCCTCCCCCTTTCCCTCACCTTTCCTCTCGCTTGGTTCTTCACCAGAATAACCTATTGGACTCTATGACCTCGAAGGGTATTTTCATGGAATCCTATGAGTTATCTTCTATCACGAAGAAGCAGGAGCAGAAGGAGAAGGGGAAGAGCAAGAAAGAGAGGAGGCGAGGCGATGAGATGCAGGACGAGGGAGGAGGAGGAAGACGATCACGACGAAGATATAAGTAATATAGAACGGTCTGAGTACGTCTCCCACTCCATCTCTATCCTCAAGCTGCTAACTACTGCCCTCTCACAGTCCTCCGAGCTCCACAACCCTGCTGCTCTCAATTTGAAGGAATCTAACCCTGCCTCATCCTTCCCCCTCACTTCCCTTTCGAGGTAAAGAACTTAGTCTTCCACAGCATATGCATGTGCAATATACATATACCTATACACATGCATATACACACACCTGTTCATTCTCATACGCATACACATACAATCTGCATGCGCATATACACACGCACACGATGCCACTCCCACTCTGTTTGATCCCCTCTTCTTTTCTTTCATTCGAAACTAACGTTCTCTCTGTGACATGACTATTCATTTTCAATCCGCTTGCTTTTGATTCTTGTTTCCCCCTTCCCTCCTCCATTTCCCTTCCTCTCCCTTCCTCCTCCTCCATTTCTCTTCCTCCCCCTTCTCCTCCCATATTCCCCTCCCCCTTCCCTCCCCTCTCCTTCCCCCTTTCGTTCCTGTTTTTCCAGCCATGTTTACCGCTGGATAAGAAGTAGGAGATCTTTTTGCTACAGCCCCGTCGTTGTGAAATACGTCCAGAAGGTATGTCAGCATGTTGTATACATTCGCAAATGCATATACACATACACATACACATACTCATACTCATACATATACACATTCACATGCACATATGCACTAATTTTCCTCTTTACCCTTCATATCTAACGTACATTTCCTCTTTTGTTCACACTTAATATTTCTTTCTCTTCACCATTGTTCATTCATATTTCCTATAATCCGCTCCCTTTCCTTTCCTCCCCCTGCCCCCTCCACTGTTTCCCCCTGCGCCTCCTCCCTCGCTTTCTCTCTCTCTCTTTCTCTCTCTCTTTCTCTCCCTTTCATGCGCTCAACCCGACTTTTTCTCTTGAAGCTGGTCCGCTTGAGCATGCTGGAATTGCTGACATTGATTTCCAAGTGCTCTCTCTCGCTCCTTTTCATCTCTTCGAACTCTCTCATCGTTGATACGTCCAAGATATCTCCGATCTCAGCCTCCCAGAGCATCCGTTACTTGATCAGTCATATTTCCAACTCTCCCTCCTTCTCTTTCCTCTCTCTCTCAGTCTTCAAGGTTTGGAGATCCCTTCTTTTTTATGACTCGAACAACTACATAGGAATCAGATATGAAGAGGAGGAGGAGGAGGAGGAGGACAACGACGAGGATGAGGATGTTGAGGAGGAAGAAGAAGAAGAGGAGGAAGAGGAAGAGGAAGAGGAGGATGAGGATGAAGAGGAGGAGGAAGAGGATGAGGAGGAGACTAGGAAGGGGGACAACGAGGAGGAGGAAGAAGAGGAGGAAGAGGAGGCGAGACGAGCAGCTGAGATGAAGTCGAGAGAGAGGGTCAGGAAAGAGAAGAGGAAAGCGCAGAGAGAGGTTGAAAAGGCGTTGAAGAGGAGGCGGAGGAGGAGGCAGAGGAGGAGGGATGCCAAGAAGGAGAGGGCGCTGGAAGAGAAAGTTGAGTACACGTTGACCCTCACCGAGTACCTTCCCGAATACAGTAGAGTCGTCATGATCGAGTGTCTCAAGGCATTTGTCCTCCTCCCCAACGTCTTCCTCTCCTCCTTCGTGAAACAACACAACACGAACCCCTCCCTTTCTCTCTCCTCTGCTCCTGTGTCTTCGTCCTCGTCCTCTTCCTCCGCCTCTTCTCCTGACGACCTTCAAATAATGCTCGCATCTTTCTGTAAAAATCTTCTGTGGGAAAAAGATCTTCACCTCGTTGTCAAAATATCTCCCGAACGTTACTCAAGTTAACAGACCCGATTCGAGAGCGAAGGTCCTCAATGACATCGCAGGAGTGGGAGAGGGAGAGGGAGAGGGAGAGGGAGAGGGAGAGGGAGATGAGGGACGACCTTCACACTCCCTGCTTCCCAACCTCAACGCCCTTCCCTTCTCTCTCTCTCTTCTTTCTTCTCTCCTCTCTCACATCAACTCCTCCTCCTCCATCTTCTCCCCCTACGCCCCCTCCGCTCGCACAAGAGAAGAAGTTCTATCTGCACTGCTTCCTCCTTCGTTCCTTTCCTCCTCATCCTCCTCGGCCTTTGCTTCTTCGTATAACCCTCCCCTCTCTCTCTGCGTGTTTCTTTCGGAACTACTAGCAACCGACTGGAGGGTGGAGGACGAGATGTTCAGATTCAAATCCTCTCTTCTTACCTCTATAGACGTCAAACCTTTCTCTCCCATCGCCCAGTTCGGTACGATCATATAGCATGACTGCACTCCCTCTTCTGTCTTCTCTTTCTTCTTTCTCTTATCTCCTCGTGTCCCTTTCTTTATTTCTTTCTCTTTACTTCTCTCTCTTTCGTTGTCTTTCTTTCTCCCTCCTTCCCTCCCTCTCTTCCCTTCCTTTTTCCTCTTTAGACTAACCGCTTTCTTTTTTCTTTCTCCCATTTGTACCTTCTTACGCTCCCTCTACCTTTTCCTTCTCCTTCTATCTCCCAATGTCCTCCTTATCTTATACATTTCCTTCATTTTTACTTTTTTTTCCACTTCAGCGAACCCATGCAAGTCCGTGATTCTGTGCAACGTATCTTGTTCTTTCTGTAACTCGAACAGAAATATCGACATTTCAACTGATTCATTCGTGAGACAGGAAGGTATGTACACATACACATATACACACATACATACATACATACACACATACACACACATACGTACGCTCAGAGTTGCATGTACACATACACGCATGAATATATATATGCAGTCACGTGAGCACATTCTCATGACTCGTCGATCCAACAACACACACTCGTTCTCTAATCCTCTCATTCTCTCTTATTTTATGTATGCATTTTGTTTATTCTTTTAATTCTTTCGCCCCTATCTCCTCCCCCGTCCTCACCCTCCTCCTTTGCTTCCTTTCCTTCTTCCTTTCCCCCTTCCCCTCCTTCCTCTCCTTCCCTTCTTTCCGCCCCTTCCTTCCTTCCCTCCTTTTCTTCCTTCTCTTCGTTCCTCCCTTCCCTCCTTCGTCTCTCTCTTCTTTTCTCCTTTCAGCTAACGGAATGCACTGGATTTGTCCCTTCTGCGAACATCCATATGACAAGGGGTAAGATATCAACTATATTTAAACATCCTCCTCTTCGTATTCCCTTTCCTCTCCCTTGTATCTTCTCCTTTCCCTTCTCCTTTCCCTCTCCCTCCCCCTCTCCCTTTCCCTTTCCCTTTCCCTTTCCCTTTCCCTTTCCCTTTCCCTTTCCCTTTCCCTCTCCCTCTCCCTTTCCTTTTCCCTCTCCCTCTCCCTTTCCTTTCCCTTCCTCTTTTATCTTTCTCTTTCTACCACTTTTGCGCACCTTACTCCCTTCGTCTTCCTTGTTCATTCCTTGTTCATTCCTTGTTCCTTCCTTTCCCTTCAATTTTTTAACCGTTCCCCGTACTTTTTTTTCTCCCCTTCCTCACTTTCTCCCTTTCCTTTCCCTCCGTTTTTCCCTCCCTGCCCTTTCCCTTTCCCCTTCCCTTTCCCTTCCCTTTCCTCTCGCATGTCGCTATATGCGCCCCTCTCTCTTCCCCCCTTCCACCCTCTCTACTCCTATTTGATTTCTTGCCTACAGAGAGCTAGAGTCAATGCTGTTGATCGATTTGAAGAAGAAGGTTCTGGACTTCGAGACCCAGGACATCTACTGCTCCAAGTGCTCCGACATCAAGGACTCCGTCATGCTCACCTCTTGCAAGTGCTCTAACCAGTTTGAATTATCGTTTAGGGCAGATGAAATCAAGGAAGTGGTCGTGATCTACTTCTCTTACGCTGTCAAATTTAACCTCATCTCTCTATTCGAGCTTACTCTCTGGATCATGCATCACTCTTAACCCTCCCGTCGCATTGTTTGTGCCTTGTATTCCACTCCGGGTTCAATCTGCCGTCATTAGTCGTAATTCTTGTTTGCATCACCTGTACTTGTTTGATTATAATTTCTCATTCATTTTTCCAACCAACTCCCGTCTGGTTCTTCAAACATCTGCTTCGCCCAGCCGTCGCGTCTGTCGTTTCTCAAGTGCTCATCTGTCGATTAGGAGTTAAACTCCTTTTTCTATTTGATTTATTTTGTTATGCTCCATCAGTTTTTTATTCTAGGGTTTTTTTGTTGTTTCTATTTTGTTTCACATTAATTTATCTTTTGAAAAGATTCTTTTCATTCTGACTCATTGGTAGGTCTACGTGGTTTCTATCTATTTTTTGTTTCGTATTGTGTATACTATGTGGAATCCATATTACGGATAGTACATAATTTGTATTACACTACACATACATATACACCGCACATCAACGCACTACATGCGTCTTTTTAATGTTTATTTGCACTGTTTATTGTGTTTATATTTTAATTCCGTTTGCTTTATTTGTTGAATAGAGACGATATTCCTCACTTGTTCTTCTTCCTATGTTCTATTTATTGTGGAACCTCTGCGATGCATAAGGCTCCTTCGTAGCTTGGTTTTCAATGAGAATAAACCTTCCTTTATTTTGTTTTCATGTCTCACATCGCATTAAGGCAAACGAGCAAAGACAACATTAGTGGGCGCTTCTGCTCCTCACTGCGCATTTTACATGTATAAGTAAGGGTGCATTACAACGTAAACTAGGCAATATTATATATAATATACACACAGACCACTCCTACGTCGGTTCCTTAGTGGATAGATGCGTTCGGCATGTCTGTGGTGCAAGAAGACTCGCTTCACAAACATGAAACGAAACGTCTGAATTGAATGCATGCCTCACAGGATAACGCACTAACGCATACACTGAAATAAATTAATCTGCGGAAAAAGATGGCACACAAAGTAAACTGGAAAGTAGAGGTCTATAGTTTAAGAGGTAGGACGGGCAGAAAAAGAAGAGAAGGGGACGGACAGGTAAAGGCAAAGGCAAAAAGGAAAGAAAGAAAAACGAGAGGGTTTATACAGCATAGATATTTCATAAATAGGAGCGCACGACATGACACATACAAGCATTCGAAACAGTTAAACAACGATTAGGGCGAGTCGAATTTAGGGGAACAGACAAAGAGAAAAAGATAAGATGGGGGGTGCAGGGTCGAAGAAGAATTAAATTTATATTTCTAAACGGGTTCAGAGTATCCTCGAGGTTGGACGTAATTGATAAGTCTAGATGACAGACAACTAAGGTAAAGAATCGGTGGGGGAGTAGGAAAGGGGGAGAGAAGAAGAGGAAGAGCAGGCTGAAGAAGATGACGAGGTAGAGGAGGCAGAGTCTGGGGCTTTCTCGGTGGAGGCAGGAACAGGAGAAGGGTGGGAGGAAGAAAAGGATGAGGAGGAGGGGGAGGTAGAGGATGAATCGGAAGAGGAGAAGGAGGATGAAAGGGAAGAGGCGAAGGAAGATGTGTAGGAGGAGAGAGATGAGGACTCGGGAGAGTACAGGCCAGATGACGAACTATTAGATCCCAAGTGACTATTCGAAGTAGAGGGGTCGAACAAAGAGGAGGAAGAGGAGTAGGAAGAAGAAGAGGGAGATAGGGCGAGGGTGGGAGAAGCAGAAGCGGAAGCGGAAGCAGAAGCAGAAGAGGAAGAGGAAGAGGAAGGAGGGAGCGAAGTGAGGGTTGAAGAGGATTGAGTGGACGATATAGTAGGAGAAGGAGGAGCAGACGAGGTCAAAGAGGCGAGAGGAGTGGATATAGAGGGAGAACGTGAAGATGTAAAGGGAGAGGAACTAACAGAGGGGCGAGGAGGAGGCACGGGGGAGTGAGGAGGGCTGAAGACAGAGCAGAAGAGGAAGGGGTTGAAGGGGAAGACGAAGTCAAGGAAGAGAGAGTGGGAGAGGGGGGCTGAGATGAAGCGGAGGCAGAAGATGAAAGAGTGGAAGAGGAAGAAGTGTAGGAGGACACGGAGGAAGAGGATAGAGATGAAGAGGTGTATGGAGGGAAGGGAGAGTGAGGAGGCAAGGGTGAGGTTGAAGATGAAGAGAGAGAGGAAGAGGCAGAGGGGAAGTCGGAAAGGGAAGAAAGCCCTGAGAGAGGGGAAGCAGAGAGTGGGGAGAGGGAGGAGAGAGAGGAGGGATTTGAGTGTGGAGTGGAGTCTTCGCTCGATCTCTGTTTTCTGCCCGAAGACAGAGACGAAGAGGACGAGGAAGAAGAAAGTGTGTTGGGAGAATAAGAGGGGGCGTAGGCATAGGATGAGGATGAGGATGAGGAGGAGGAGGAGGAGGAGGAGGAGGAGGAGGAGGAGGAGGACGAGGAGGAAGCGATGGGAGGAAGAGCGTGTTTTATAGGTTGGTGAGAGGGGGCGGACGACGGAGATAAGAAGGGAGAGGGTGCGGGAGAAGCAGAGGGTGTGGACGAAGCAGAAGGTGAGAGGAAAGGCGAAGGAGCTGGAGAAGGAGCCAGGAAAGGAGAGAGTGCGGGAGAAGGGTAAGGAGAGTGCGAGTAAGAGTAGCTGAGCGAGGGAGAGGAGGAGGAGGCGGAGGAGGCGGAGGAGGATGAGCGCTTCCTGACAGTGGACAGAGGGGGTCTGTTGGCAAGAGGGTCGATGCCTGCAACAACAGTGGAGGTGTTGACGTGATCGGTAGCCATCAGGTCGTACGAGTAGATTAATCTGGGTTTGTAGCAAAGCAGGGGGTCCAGCGAAGGGAATTGAGAGTAGTCAAACGTCACTTTCCACTTGTTCAGTCTCGTAAGTACTGTGCAGGTAGCACATATGGGAGGGGCGCATACAGAGAACCAGGGGGACGAAGGAGAGGAAAAAGAGGAGGAGGAGGAGGAGGAGGAAGAAGAGTCTTGTAAGTTCTCCCGTTCAGACCTCTCTCTCTCCGCTCGTTCTTTGTCTGTCTCTTCGTATACTTCACCGCATTCTGAACAAATGAGGTGGGGAGGAGGGCAGGCGAGAGGGAGGGGAAGCGGGAGAGGAAGAGGGACTGGGGTAGAAAGCGAAGCGGAGGAAGGGGAAGGGGAGGGAGGTCGGGTAGGGGAAGGTGAGGGAGAGGCGGAAGAGGAAGGGGAGAAAGAAGGAGAAGGAGAAGATGAAGCTGGAGGAGGATAAGGAGAAGGAGAAGGAGACCCTTCCGCAGAAGAGGAAGAAGAGGAAGAAGAGGAGGAAGACGACGAGGAAGAGTGAGACTGAATGCTGAAGATAGCAGAGGAGACGAAAGGGTGTGAGAGGAGGGAGAGGGGGTCAGAGTATCCTTGGTCTTGTTCTCCTACAACCCCAGACAATCCAATCGAGGAGGCAGAAGGGGAAAGGGAGGGGGGCGCCAAAGCAGAGGAAGAGGGGGAGGCAGAAGGAAACGCTGATGATGAGGAAGAGGTGGAGGAAAGAGAAGAAGGGGAAACTGCGAGGGAAAGAGCTGAGTGATGTACGGAAGATTCAGGAGGGGCAGAAGAAGAAGAGGAGGAAGAGGAAGAGGAATAGGAAGAGGAAGATGCGGATGATGATGAAGGGATCGAGGAGTGAGATGCAGATGGAGTCAGCGCAGGGGAAGAAGAGATCGAAGAGGAGGGTGTGTGCACAGAGGGCAAGTGGGAGTGGTGAACAGAAGAGAGGGGAGAGAGCAACGGCTGTTGAGGGGGAGAAGGAGAGGGAGAGGGAGAGGGAAAGGGAGAGGGAGAGGGAGAGGGGGCAGAGGGAGCAGAGGGGACAGAAGGGGCAGAGGGAACATTAGGTTGTATGGCGATCGAGGGCTCATATCCCAACGGGAAGAAGGCAGGAGGCGGGGGGACGTGGAAGACGAAGCGGAAGCGGTACTTCTGGGAGAGGAGGAACGGTGTGGGGAATGCCTGGGAGAACACTCCGAGGTGTCTCTTCCTCTCAACACTCTCGTATATGTGAAGCACTAGCTGTTTCTCGAAGATCCTTTGTCTCGCAAATAGGTGGAGGTCTACGAAGCCCAAGAAAGCTTGCGTCTCGACGAGAGTGGACAGAAAGGGGCGGAAGGCCTTAGGCTGCTTAGACAAGAAACGCTCCTTCTTCCAGGAATCCTCTTCCTGGTCTACTTGAGAAATAGACGGCAAGGGCAGGGGTCGCTTCGAGGATGAGTCCATCTTGATAGGCCCATTCCCGAACGACCCGCTTCCTCTTCCCCCCGCCTTGTGGGTCCTGACGAGCGGAGGTGGCGAGAGGGCAAACGATATCGAGGATGGTGACATAGGCAGTCCTTCTTCGTCGATCACGCAGTAGAGGTTCTGCACTTGTTCAGGCGACAGGCACGTGTTCTGCTTCAGCAGTTCTCCCTCAACGAAGTTTCCCTGCATCGCCTCCCCCGTGCAGTTGGAGACGTTGTTGATTCCTCGTTTAGGAATATCTCCCACCTCCACTCCCGCTGGAGGAACGATCCCATACAGTCTTCCCAGGCGACGGGCCTCCTTTTTCTTTAGTTCCTTAAGCCTCTTCCTCTCTGCTTTGCTCAGTGTTGCATTGGTCTTTTCTCCCCACCCTTCCCAACGTCTCTCTCTCGCGCCTTCATCTCCTTCGGCTCTTCCTTTTCTTGTTTCTTCTCTTTTTCCTTCTCACTCTCCCTCCCCTCTTTATTCGAGCTGTCCTCCTTCTCCCCTGCCTTCCTTTGTTCCTCTTCTCCGCTAGTGTTTTTCCTTCCAGCAGTGAGAATGGGAATGATCCTTTGCTGATCAACAGGGGTCCTGTTCTTGGCTATCCTCGGCCTCACTCTGGAAGAGGAAGGAGGGGAGACTCCGAAAGCGAGAGAGACGTAGTGGTCAGTGTTTCTGAAGAGAGGAGTGAAGAGGAAGGGTTGTGGGTGGTCCTTATAACAGCAGGAGACGGGGTCTGTGGGAGAGGTCATGCACTCGTGTACGTCTCTGAGGAGGACGACGAGGACATTGAACATGTGTCTCTTGATCTTCATTTCCACTGCCATCGACCATAGAGGAGGAAGACATGCACGTACGTCGAAGGAGAACAAAGCGTTCGAGGGGGTGGAGGAGGAGGAAGGGTTCGAGACAGGGGGAGAAGATGAATGGTTGAGCGGGGCTGAGGAAGAAGAAGGAGTGTAGAGAGAAGAGGCAGGCATGATGGAAGGGGGAGGGGGAGGGAGAAAGCGTTTACCTGGGCCTTTGAAGCCTCGTGGGGACTGGAGATCATACGAAGGATCGAGTCAAGGTCTCTTCCTACAGCGCTGACGGTGTCTCTGTCAGTGAGATCGTAGAGCGAGGCAGACGAGAGGGATGAAGACGAGGATGAAGAAGGTGAGGGAGAGGATGAGACAGAGGAGTTGAAGGAGGGTGAGGGTTTCTTGATCAATGAAGACTCTGTCTTTCCGTTCGTCGAAGCCTCTTCTTGGCTATGAGACCCTGTGCCGTTCGCGGATAAGGAGTAGGATTCCATTGCCCGACGAATGGGGCGAGAGGTTGAAGAAGAGGATGAGGTGGTGGGGGGAAGGAGAGAAGGAGAGGTGGAGGCACCGGAAGACAAAGGGGAAGGAGAGGCCAAAGAAGGGGGTTGAGAGGGAGAGGGAGGGGAAGAGGCGGAATCTCTGTCTTTTCCTTCTGTTCCAAAAGCCCTGAATTCAGAAGAGTTAGGAGAGGATGCAGAGATGGTAGCGAGGGAAGAGACAGAGGAAGGCGTAGGGGAGGAGCTGGCGGACGAAGCGGGAGAGGGGGCGGGGAAGGAAGAAAGGGAAGAGGAGGATGAGTGGGGTCTGGTCGCGAAGGAAGAAGGGGAGGGAGAGGTGGAAGGGAGGGTAGAAGAGACGGGCGGAGAGTAGGATGAGGTCGAAGGAGATTGCGCTCTCCCATGTCCAACCGACCTCTTCGGGAGAGGAGGAGGTCTTTGGGGGTTCGAGAAGGCCGAGGAGGACGCGTAGGAGGAGGCAGGAGAAGAGGAAGAGGTGGAGGTGGAGGTGGATGTGGAATTGGAGACTAAGGAGTGGCTAGAGAGAGAAGGGGAGGGAGGGGAAGTTGGAGTAGAAGAGGTGAGAGTAGAGGATGGAGAGGAAACAAAGGACATGATGTCGTTCTGAGCACCGCCACTCTTAAGAAGGGAGATGGACTGGTAAGAGTAAATGTTAGTGGTATCGGAAGACATCAGGTCATCCTCCGCCTGCTCCAGTTCTTCATCCAAGTCGTCTGTATCTCCCAGGAGCCAAGAGTATATGCCCCTGCCTCTCTTCTTTCCCTGAGTCACACGCATCGCACCCACAGAGGAGGGGGCGGAGGGGAGGGAGGAGAGGGACGACGACGAAGACATGAAAGAAGACTCTTTCCCGGGGAAGGTCCCAGTGGTCGAAGCTGTAGAGGAAGTGGATGAAGAGGTCGGGTTCCGGGAGAACAGAGACAACTTACGGAAAGTACTAGAGCTGAACAGGGTGTTGAACTTGTTAGGCTTCTTCTTCTGCGCCGAGGAAGGGGCAGAGGGCAATGAGGATGGAGTGTAGGCGGGCGAAGGGGGATTCTTTGGAATAGCGGAGAACGTAGAGTTGGAGGGTAGATTCTGGAAGGAAGAACGAGAAGAGGAGATCGAAGAAGACTGACTAGGAGGGAGGGAGGACGTGGAGGAAGAGGACAAGGAGGAGGAAGAAGAAGAGGAAGAAGAGGAAGCAATTGCATTGGATTGAGATTGTTGAGCTGACTGCGTAGGAATGGGAGAAGGTGTGGGAGAGGTAGGAGGAGTGAGAGGGGGTCTGAGGAGAACAAGTCCTTGGGACTTGAGGATGAGGTCGATGGAAGGAGGATAAGTCAGCTTGAAAACAGTGTCGAAGGGGTGCACAAGGGGGAGCCCATGCGTGTCTAAGCGGGAGAAAGCGTAAGACCCTACTAGGGAAAGCGGGACTGGGAGGTGGAGGAGGAGGTCAAACACGGAGGCAGATGAGTCCGGTTCAGAAGGAGAAGCGGAAGGGGGAGAAGAGGAGGCGGAAGAGGACGAAGAAGTGGAAGAGGAGGAAGAAGGGGAAGGGTCGCAGTCTTTGGATTGGATGGAGATGGAAGGGAGGCAAAGGGAAACGAGGGAGGAAGGACAGGAAGGAGTAAGAAAATCTCTGCGTCTTAGGTGGAAGAGGTGAGAAGGAGAAGGGACGTAGTTGAGGTTCATGGAAGATGAAACAAGGGAAGGGGGAGGATCAGCGAGAGAAGGGAGTCCACGTGCGCACCGAAGACGGACTCAACGCCGTAGAAAGACTGCAGGGAAGCTGAGCAGACCCATGTTGATTGGGAAGGAAGCGGGGAAGGGGAAGGCGAGGGGGAGAGCGGGGAAGAACAAGAAGGAGAGGCGGGAGAAGAGGGAGGTAGGGGGGAGGAAGGTAGGGATGGGGACGGGGATGGGGAAGAGGATTGAGAAGAAATGACAGTAGGGGAAGAGGGGAGGGGAGAGGAAGGGGAGGAGCAAGAAGAGGTGGGAGTGGAGGGCGAGGGACGGACAGAAGAAGAGGCAGAGAGGGAGGGGGAGAGAGAGGGGGGAGGGAGAGTCGGAGGGGATAGTGTTCTGAGCTGCGTCAATAAGAGAAACACCAATGGGAATCCCAATTGCACGGGAAAAAGATATTTTACACAAAGATTCTATGCTCACTACTCTCTTCTCTTTTCCTCCTTATCCTCCTTCTCCTCCTTCCTCTCTTCCTTCGCGTCCTTCGCTTCCATCGCTTCCTTCTCCTTCTCTTCTTCCTTTTCTTTTTCTTCCTTGCTCTCCTCGTCCTCCGCCTTCCCCTCCGTCTCTTCTCTATTCACCCCTTCCTCTCCCTTCTGCCTCTCCTCTTGTTCCTGTCCCCTTTCCTTCTCCCCCTCCTCCTCCTTTCTGAACTTCTCTTCATCCGCGATATCCGTTCCTTCCTCTAACGCCCTCCTCACTCTTTCCATCTCTTTCCTGAACAACGCTCCTGCCAAAGCGACGGTCCTAGCGACGGTGACCGCACCCACCTCCTCCTCGATCTCCCTTTGGCGTTGGTTTTTCACTGCTGCGACAGTCAAGTGAATTCGGGAGTAGATGCGGTTGATGCGATGGAAGGGACTCGAGAGGAGGACGTCCGCACTCCAAGAGATATTTTTCAGAAGCTTTTCTCTCAAGCGAGAGGGGAAGCACCGACGCTCATCCAGCGTCTCCTCTTCCTCCGGCACAGGGGTGGACCCGAGGGGGAGAGAGGGGAAGAAACGTTGGAAGCAGACGAGTAGAAAGATGAAGAAGACGAATAAGAAGACGACGTAGAGGTGGTGGAAGTCGAGGGGGTATAGAACGAAGAGGAGGAGGAAGAGGCCAGGAGCTGAGGAGAGGACCCAGGAGGAAGGATGAGCCCATTGTCTAGGTCTACGACTATGACGTCTTCTAAGATAGAGTAGTCAACGAGGGGGAGATGGAGGAGTGAGCTCCAATCAGGAAGGGAACTGGGGCGTACAAGAAGTCACAGAGGGAAGAGGGGAGCAGGCCGATGAAGCAGTGCTGCCAGCGGAACGGATAAAGCAGAGAGAGCAGGGCAACGGCGAAGGGGCGCAAGGAGGGAGAGCGAAGAAGAGATGAGGAAGACTTTCTGTTCGCACAGCAGAGCTTCCACGAGACGTACGATGTGCGAGGGGCGGAGGATCTGGAAGAGCAGAGACACCCTCACACTCGAGGGGAACAGAGGGGCGTTGAGCGGGGGGCGGTAGAACAGAACGCTTTCCTTCCCAATAGAAAAGGAGACTGCGCCCAGTCCAAGAGGGGGCACTGGGGTCTCGTTCACTAGTCTCACTATCGACGATTCTATCGGAGTCAGCTGGGGAGTCAGAGACATTCTGAGAGGGGAGGAGGAAAGAGGAAGGGAATGGGAGGGCAAGGGGAAGGGAATGGGAGGGAAAGGGGAAGGGAATGGGAGGGAAAGGGGAAGGGAGACGAGGGATAAGGGGGAAGAATCAATTGAAAGAAAGAGGGGGGAAATTAACAAATCAGCAAATCAACAAATCGACAAATTAACATATAAACAAATTAACACATTAACGAAAATCAACGGAAACAAAATAAGCATGCATAATGTTAAAGGGGAAGGGTATCGAGTAAAGTGAATGGCCGTTGTTAATGTTTCCGAATGGATGCAAGTGCGAGCCACAGTTGTGTCCAGGCGTATCGGTGTAAGCGTGAATGTGAGCGGTAGCAAGAATGCTTGTGGATCTTACCTGTAAAGTTCAGTGATGATGACTCTGAACTCCGAGATGAATGGGAATCTGGAGGTGAGGATGATGGCTCTGCTCACCCACTTGCATTTCCCTCCTAGTAGACACCCTACCACCCTCTCTACCCTTCGCACTCTCTTCAGTCTCTCCTCCTCTGCAGCCTCGTCATCCTTCTCTTTCTCCTCCTTCTCCTTCTCCTTCTCATTCTCCTCCTCTTTCTCCTTCCCGTCGCTTTCCTTCTCCTTTGCATCTGCATTGTTCTCGCTCACCTTCGTGATACTTGAGGGTTCATTCTCTTCTTTCTCAGTCTGCCTCTCTTTCTTCCCCCCTTGAATCACGATCACCTTTTTTCCATTGACAATGCGGACCCCCTTTCTCTCCCTCTCCTCTTCCTCTCCTCTTTCCCTCCAACCCACTCCTCTTTCCTCTTCTTCTTGACTTCCTCCCTCTCCGCAATTCTAGCCTCCCTCTTCAGTCTTCGTTCTTCATCACTCCCTTCCTCGTCCTCCTCCTCGTCATCCATGTCCATACCATCGCACAGGTAGTCATATTCATCCTCATCGTCATCCTCCTCCTCTCCCACCTCGGCGTCCTCCACCTCCGTCAGAGACACCTTCAGGTCATCACTTAGTGTATGTTCTCCCTTGGTCTCATTTCCCTCTGTTTCCTCGTCCCCGTCCCCATCACCCTCTTCTTCCTCTTTCTTCTCCTCTTCCTGTTCTCCTTTTCCCTCGCTCTGAGCCTTCTGGATAATTCTGTCGACAAAGGACGCGAGCACAGAGTTATCGACTTTCTCGTGGAAGTTTATGCATACGTTGTATGTTACATCTCCGTTCGAGTCTGTGCAAGTGAAGGCGTACGTAACTGGAGCTCTGGGCTGGTCAGTTAGAAGCAGACCTCCGAAGGGAAGCAGAAGAAGGAGAGTCCGGAAGGAAGGTCGAAGTCCTGAGAGGGGTCGTCGGGGAGAGGGAACTGGGAAAGGACTGAAGGCTTGTACTTGCAGACAGATGCTCTCGACATCACCATGCTCGCCATGCACTCCTCCTCCACCTCCTCGGATTCCCAGCCTTTGCTCAGCTCTTCTTCTGCTACCAACAAGCGAGAGGAAAGGAAGGACTGGGCAGGAGGCGGGAGGAACAGAGGAGAAGAAGAAGGAGAGGGGATTGCGGAGAAAGAACAAGTGGAGGACTTGCGAAGGGTTTTTCGCGTGTGGAAACCCGCATGAACAGGAACAGGAGGGGTCCCCGCAGCTGGAAGAGGAGAGATCGTGGAGGAAGACAGAGGCTGAGGAAGAGGAGCAAGGGGATACAGGGGGAGGGACGGGCAAGAAGACTCGGGCTTGGTAGGGATGGAGGGGGGCACAGATGAAGGATCGCTCTTCTGTTGACAACAAGAGTGACAGGTGTATAAGGAAGATGAGGGAGTTGACTGAGAAGAAGAGGTGGAAGAGGGGGGAGGGAAGGAGAGGGGGGCAAGAGGAGGAAGAGGAGGAGGAGGTAGAAGAAGAAGAAGAAGTCGAGGAAGAGATAGTCGAAGATAAGGGGACTGCGAAAGAGTTACAGACGGAAGAGGAGACCGATGAAGATGAACAGGCAGTGGAGGAGGAACTGGAGGAGGAAATGGAGGATGAGGACGAGGGGAGAGGGTCGGGGAAGAAGTAGAGGAGGAGGGATAAGTAGATGAACAAACGTCGTGAGAAGATAATACGGGGCGAGGAGGGAGGGGAGAAGAGCCGAGAGAGGGCGAAAGAAGATGAGTAAAGAAGGTCAGGAGACGAAGAAGAGGAGGCGGAAGAGGATGAAGACGAAGAAGATGATGAGGATGAAGATGAAGAAGGAAGGGAAAAAGTAGCATTGAGGCTCTGGTTATTCATATTTCCTGCGTGTGGCTCTGCTTCAGCAAAAGATCCCACGTCAGAAGAAGATCTTTTGAGCTCTTGCTTTCCCTCTTTATCTTCTCTTCCCTCCACACTCCTAGCATTCTCCCCGCTTGCACTTCTTTGGAGTACAATCACATTTCCCATTTCTTCTCCCTTCGCTCTGTCCTCCAACCTCCTCGGAAATCCAAGAGGAAGAAATAAGGGAAGAGGAGGAGGAGACGAGAGGGACCTCTCGATGAGAGAAAGGATAAGGGGAGAAGGAAGGAGATGAAGAGGGGGAGGAGAACGTTGGGGAGGCTAGGGAAGGCGAGAAAGAAGCAGATGAAGAGGTGAAAGGGACGGACATAGGAGAGAGAGAAACAGCTGAGTGCAAGGAAGGAATAGCGGAAGGGGAAGCAGAGGGAGACACGGCGGGAGAGGCGGAGGAAGAAGGGGAGTGCGAAGAGGGAGAAGGCGACGAGGGGGATGAGAGGAAGAGAGAACCCGAGAGAGGAGAGACGTTCTCATTTTGAGATATTTCGTGGGAGCGATGAGATATGGACTCAAGAGAGCACTCTTCAAATTGAGATCCACGAGCATTGACTTTATCCGAATCCTCTATGCCCTCGTCCGCTCTCTCTCTTACTCCAGTCTCTTCTCCTTCCTCTTCTGTCTGCTCGTTCACGCTTTCTCCTATTATCTTTCCTTCTTCATCTTCTCCCTTCCCCTCTCCCCGAGATTGAACCTCCTCAAGTCCTCCGTCACTCAAGGGAGAGAGCAGGGGAAGAAGCGGGGGAGAAAGGGGAGTGGGGAGACGAAGAGTGAGGCGAGGAAGAGTAAGGAGAAGAAGACGAGGTGGAGGAGGAGATAGGGGAGGAAGAGGTGGGACTGTTATGACTCTGAGAGACCCTCTCCTCGGTTTGGGGGAGAGGGGGAGTGGTAAGGAGGAGAACGAAGGGAGAGAGGAGGAGGACACAGGAGAAGCAGCGGAAGAGGGAGTGGCAAATGAGGAGGAAGAAGACGACGATGAAGAAGTAGAAGAGGAGGAAGAGGAAGAGGAAGAGGAAGAGGAAGTAGAGGAAGTGGTAGAGGACGAGGAAGAGTCAGAGTCAGTAATGGATATGGATGAAGATGGAGGAGATAGAGGAGGGAAGAGAAGAAGGGAGAAGAAAGGGTAGGGGAAAGAGGAAGGAAGTGAGAGAAGACTGGGAAGATACGAAAGAAGAGGAGGAGAGGAGGAGAAGAAAGGAGGTGCAGAAGGAGGAAGCGAACAGTCTGGGTCCATTTGCCGCACCCTGTTTCTCTCTCTCTCTTTTCCCTCTCTCTCGCCCTGCCTTCCTCTTCCTTTCTCAATGATCTCCCTCCTCTCCCTCTCCTCCCTCTCCCACTCACTTCCTCTCCCCTTGCTCATTGATGGGCTCAAATGTATCCTCTGGGTCCCCCTTTCTCTCTCGACTCCCCTTACTCCTGGACCTCCTCTTCTCCCTCCCCCTTCCCCTTCCCCCTACTCCGCCCAGCATGCTATGGCTCGGCACAGTCGTCGACCTCCTCCTTGTTTCCACGACCTCCCAGTTCCACGTCCTCTCCCTCTCCTTCTCCTCTCCCTCTCCCTCTCCCTCCCCTCTCCCTCTGTCTTCTCCTTCCTCTTCTCTCCCTTTCCTTCTAAAGCATCATTCACCTCATCATCACTCTTCTCCTTTTCGTTCTCTTTACCATCCGCTTTTGTTTGCTCATGCTCCTTCTCCCACCCATTGGACAAGCCCTGGCTTTGAGAACCCAAGGGGATGGAGAGGGTGACACAGAGGGAGATGGAGAAGATGGAGGGAGGAGAAGGAGAGGGAGGAGGAGGGTTGTGGGGGTGGAGAGAGGGAGAAGCAGAAGAAGGAATGGAGAGGGGGGTTGAAGGTGAAGAGAGGACAGTGACGAATGAATAGAAGGCGAGAGGGAAGGAGGAGAGCAAAGGGGCGAAGAGAGAGTGAAGAGAGGTCGGCTGATGGGCACTGCCATGTCTAAAACCTTATCTGGCCCATCCTCTGCCTCCACCTCCACTTCTATCGGGACGTGTTCCTTACTGCTGAGTGTACCCTTCCTTGCCCATATCCTCCTCCCTTCCATCCAGTGGCTCATTCCTCTCCCCTCCTCTTCCTCCCTCGGATTCTAAGCTCATAGATTCAGAAGTCCCTCTTCTACTCTTCCGCCACTCCATCTCCCGTCCTCATCTTCTTCTTGTAATGGCGTCAGTCCCCACTCATTCACAATCATCGATGAATCTTCACCGCTCCCTCCTATCGGATCTACTACCCCCCTCACCCCCTCCACGTTTGATTCCAAACTCATTCTCTCCTCCCATTCTCTCTTCCCTTCTCGCTTACTCCTCTCCGCTTTCCTCCACCAAGCTTCCTTTGTCTTCTCTCTTTTCGCGTCCGCACTCTCCTAACGTCTATTTTCCCAATTCCTCCCTCCATCCCTTCGTGCATGACATATACAGCACACTGATCCACTTGCTACAGCCAATTCTTCTTTCTTTCTCTCCTCTTCAATAGCACGCTTCTTCGCCTTCTCCTCCTCATCCACTTGGTCCCCCTTCACTTCAATCCCCCTCGCTCGTAGCTCCTTCAACCCCCTTCTGGCCAAGTTCCTTGCAACAGCGCGGATCTTCTTCTCTTACTAGATCATCCTTAATCAAACTAGCTTAAGTGTAACAAATTCAAAAAGAATAAAAACCATACACAAACGCATGTATCAAGTGCATGCAAAAGAGATCGTAGTGTAGACAAATAGACACGGCAGGTCATATGCAGGTGAGTGTGTATACGGTTATATAAATACAATAATACGTCGTGCTGCATTATAATAAAACGTGTGTTTGTTGTGTCGCAAAGTATCACATGCACACCTGAAAACTCAAGAAAAACAGAAAATACGAAAACAAAGCAAGAGCAATAGAAGCAAGATAAAGTAAGTAAGCAAAAAGTCCATTATATGTTGGTGTTGGTATAGCACATGTAAAGAAACTAGAATTAATATAAATGAAGCAAGTCGGAGATATGGCAATACCTCACCAAGGAGCCTTCATCCACAGCTTCTACTCCCTTCTTCTTATTCGAAGAATCATTACCTAATACTACCACGTATTCAACTAGTCGTGAACTGTATATGTATATGATATAGGATTTAGGTGTCATATGTGTATATAAACAATGCGGTGAGGACGAGCCTTCAGGATACTCTAACAAAAAGCAGTGTACTGTTTCAATGAATGTGAAATAGCGACTGAACTGAACAAAGAAATGCAACAACGGAGCTAATACAAATGCAATTGTGATCTGTGTCACACTGACTAGTGAATTCTGTTATTAAAAAAGAATAAGTATTGTAGAATAGAAAAAGTAGCTTCATTTTCAGGATTTACAGTAAAGGAGCGTGTCTGTCCCTTCAACCATCTCGATCCTTTCAGCATAATCCACGGTGAATAGTAGCACGTTCCAAGTCAAATAACAAAGGATAGAAGGTGGTATAGAGATGGAACACGCAGGTTATATATGTACGCACCTTTTATATTGATCTAAGAGCTCCATGTTTTGTATAAAATTTCACACTATGGTCAGTAATTTCTACTCAGAAGAAATGCCCAGCTACGTGCGGAGCACAACAATAGAAATATACCACCTGGGGCAAGAAGTGTGAAGAGCCAGTGCGCGTATTAACAAATAGTGTGTTGTAAATGTACACACAGGAAAATACCGCAATAGAATGTCAGCAGATAGCTCTTGTCAAAGCAATGGTATTCGAACGAGATCAGGTGTGTTGACGATAAGATTTTGTCAAATCTCCTGTCCTGATATCTTTAAAAAAATTGTCTAAAGAGATTAATTAAAAAAATGTATGCCAGGGATACAAATAGATGTATAGCATGTTCCTTTTCTGAGTGAATGGGCGGTCTTTAAAACTGGAATAACCCTCTGTAGTACTAGAAGTCAATGCCCCTATTTCAATTTTCATTAAAGAGAATGCTATGGGAGCGTGTGTAAGTTTTCAAGCCGTGGTTTTATTGTATAATGCACACAAATGATGGTATGATAGATACTTATAGTTTATGAATACATATGCCTACGCCTTTGTGTTATCTACAATGGATAAGTGGTTGAAATCATGTTTAACTCTCACTCCTTGTTATACTCTCATTTGTAACTTTTTTAGTTGAGTGTAGAACATAGTATATATTTGTAAACGTTTCCTAGCATATGCATAGTTCACAGTAAATCTGGATTGTATAAGATAATTGCAATGTACGGTGCTTCGGTTTATTTGTTTTATGTCATATCGAAGATCACTAGCTCACGACATGGACATTGTGGCATTTAAATTTAGTAGAGTAGCAAGAAAACCTATTAAAGCAACGTTTGCTTGCTCAAGTACGAATGACATAGAATAAATTATCAGTTATGTTAGCAAAAAGAAGACAATGTTATCTATTTATAATTAGTTTCCTAGGTCTCAAAAACGTATTTTTTCATTTAGTCAGCTTCGTTGATTCTCTTTCCACTCTGAAGCCTTGGTTTAGAATATAAATACTAGTTTATTAATTTATTTGTAGAATACCTGATGCCCCATGTAACATATATATATATTTAGTTGAAGAAAGTAAGCAGATCATCCTTGGTGATGAGAACATACTTGTCCTTTCCTCCGTGTACAGAGAACTTGACTCTAGCCTCAGTGAGAGCCTTGGATACAATATCCAGCCTAAGGTTGTCAGGGTTAGCAGAGAGTCCTCTGTCGACAACAATGATAAGATCCTCAACAATGTTCTGATTCTTGAAAACATTCTCCTGAGCAGAGTTGGTAGCGTGGGCTCCTGCAGATGCTCCACCGTCAACAATGTACAGAGCCTGCTGGTAGCGCACACGGAGGTTGTGGAGAAGGAAGAAGACGAGGGAGTATGAGCTTCTGGGGTGAGTACAAGTTGCGTCGACGTAATCTACAACACTTCTTCCGTCGACGTTGGAGCGACGGGAAGCAAGGGTAGAGAAGACCTTACGAGAGTAAGCTCCGAGAGAGTACACAGAGTGAGCAGCAGCGAACTCCTTGTTCTCCAAGAAGCGTTGGGCGATCTTATGGTAGAGTCCGATGGGAAGGTGGTGGGACTGCTGGTTTACTCTGGTCTCAGTCCACTTGAGGTTGATAGGAGTTTTGGAGCCTCTGGAGAGAGCGAGGGTAGAGTTTCCGTACTGCCTGATGTAATCGTTCATTACGATGGAGAGGTCAGCGATGGGGTTAGAGGTAGCGACCTCCTCCAAGACGTGCTCGAAGGTGGCAGGGGGACCACGGCCTTGAGGGGAGCAGTCTTTCTGTAGTTGTAGTAACCGAACATAGGGCTCTTCTTGATGCTCTCAGGGATGTACTCATCCACGGAAGCATTTCCCAGGGAGTATTTGTAGATGATGTCAATAGAGCACTTCTTCAATCCAGCAGCAGCGTAGATCAAGTGGGTGAAAAGGAGGAAAGCAAGAGTGTACTCCCCATTCTTCTCAGCGCATCTAGCAGCGTAAATGTATCCCTCCTTGATATCGCTACTGAGGTTGTTAAGGGTGTTCAAGCATCTCACAGCAAGAAGAGATGCGAACAGCTTCCACAATCAGTGAGGACCTTGATGATCTCGTAAATACGATCATCCTTGTTTTCTATTTTCAAAACCTCCTCGAAGTGATTTTCCAACAACTTTCTCTTTTCTCCGATGTCAGAAGTAGACAGCAGAGTTTGATAATATAAAACATCAGAGTTCAGAACCTTAGCAAAACGAGCGACGTCTGAAGGCTCCTCAGGCAGCTTAGGTGCCTTTTCGTGTCCGTACTCCTTACGCAAAGCCCAAATTTGAGGATTGATACTCTGGAGGTAACGAACCTGTATTTGGTTAGTCTTAACAGGAGCAGCAATTCTAAATATTTAAAAAGGAAAATGATTGGAAGAAAGTATGTAAGTTTGGGGAGGGGGTGTGGTATATAGAAAAGGTATAGAAGATAATGAAAAGACAGAACAGTTATATAACGGGGAGATAAATAAAACGCAGCACTAGGTGGCAAATTGAGGTGAGTTTCAAATACGAAAGGTTGTGTATGTGCGGACGCTTGATCATACCTGCTTTCAGCAGAGTGAGCTACTCTTAACAGCGATCTAAAAAGTATAATCATATGGTAATTATTTAATATTAGTTAGTAAAAATTAGGTGTGAATATGTGAACATTAATTAAATACCAAATGCGATAATTATATTACCTTCTAAGAGTCTGCATGGAGTAATCGGCAACGTTATTTCTCCTCCTATTGTCTCATTGCCTTTTTGATAAAAATCTGTCCATATATTCAAAATATATATATCAAGAGGGAAGAATGATGTTTAAGTAAAGTATATGAGTCGAATAGACAATAAACATTGGAAACATTAAATTAAAATGTTTTTGATATATGTATATTGTCCTTATAAACTTTATGAATGTGTATAAAATCTCATTAAATTTATGTATACATGAATTGTTTGAACTTAAAATATGTCCAGAAGCAATATTGATGAATACTATAGCTAGTAATTTGCATCAATTATCCAGTTGCATGTATTTCAAAAGAAAGATCTATGTGTTATGTCGATATTACTCATAAATAGGAAGATTATTATTCCAAAACAGAAATATGTAATACAAAGATGGTAATAGCATCCATATCCACAATATGAGTTTATCATAATATGAGCTCATATGTGCGTATTGTGTGCATTCATATATTGCGCCTTCAACTTGTCTAACAATAGGCAATTTTTCACTTTTTCGAAGTACATTTCTTGAAGAGAAAAATGGGGTAAGATTTTTTGGAAGCGAAGCGTGCCTTCTGCCCTACATTGTTTTTTGTTTTTTTTTCTTGCGAACGAAATGATTTATTAAATTATCAGCAAATAATGCACTAGAAAAATAGGTTTATTTAATGTCATCATAGTTGACATTCATTTTTCGGTTGCTCTTGCGTAAAAATGAATATTTTCTTTTTTTTTTTGCGTAAATACTATAATTTTTAAATACGGCATAAAATAGCATTAGTATGTCGAATTGGATAACAAGAGAATCGAAAACATATAATGCCCCTGTGGAGCTCCAAGTATTTACTGGACGAATGTTCAACGTACCTCAGTACAAAAAAGAGTTAACTACTGGGCCATTCCATACTGCTCGCGATGGACAACATGAGGCTGATTTTTTTGGAAATTGTGTGAAATGAGGACACCATAAGGCTCCTGTTCTACATTTTCAACACCCTAGGCAAGACATGCTAGCATTTGAGAACACATTCCACGATAATTATTTATCGGAGTATTGTCGTTTTTCTCTAGAAATACCCAACAGGAACTTCACTTGTTCTGATTCAGCAGGTACTGGCACTTTACTGGTCTCTCCCAAGTTATCAACGGTTGTTTGAACTCACTAAATTAGAGTTTGCACGTGTCATCAAGTTTGGTTCAGTATTTTAGACTGAGTAAAATCCTACCTAATCCGAGGTGCATAGCTTGTAAATACCTCCACTAAGGTTGTCTTTGTTTCTTAGAAGTGTAATTTAAACTCACGAACCTGAAGTTACAGTATTAGTTAACAATCGAAGGGCCCAAATTCAGCAGAGTCTGTTCATAAGATTTCCCAAATGTTGTATGAAATATATACAGTATTTTTTCCCTTCATGATGGCAAGTGTGGTAGTTTCTTCGGTAGGTGTAATTCTTCATCTTACGAGTCCCCGCCGCTTTTTAGTCCAAGTCAACGATACAGCACGAAAGAGATATCCCTTTGCTGTTCGTTCCATCATAAAGACTGTGGAGTATGAAGCGATCTATATGTGTGGTTTTGTTGAAAAATGTCTTGAATCCATCGGAAGTGTCTACAGCACATGGCGTATCGGAATGGATGATGCTTTTTTAAAAGATGAGCTGGTGTCCTTCAATTCCCTCTATACAGTGAGTGAGGAAGAGGGAGAGTCAGTCGACTTTGAAAGCGAAACAGAGAAAGAAGAACGATATGGAGAGAGTGAAGTAGTACTCCCTTGTGATCCCGCCAAAGGGTGGAACAGAAGGATATAGGAAAGAAAACAGAGCTGGAGGTTTTTGGTCTTCTTGTTGGAAGAACACTACAGTGAAGATATGGAAGAGGGTTGGAGACAAAGGAATGAAGGAAGAGGATGTGCGTATCATCTCATTGTTGGATAGAAGGGTGCAGAGGATGAGGTTAAGAGGAGTTCTGAAGCAAGGGGTGGGATGTTTGAAGGGAAAGAGGCAGGGATGCATGCGCAGTGTATCCTTGCTAAAACAATCTGTATGGGAGAGAGAGGAAGGAGAAGCCGAGGAAAGAAATGATAAAGGCGTTGTAATGGAGAAGAGGGCAGGCGCAGATATCAAAACAGATGGAGAAATGAATGTGACTAATATATGTGATAATGGTAGCGAAGTATATGTAGAGGACATGAATGAGGACGAAGAAGAGACTGAAACTGAGACGGACGAGGAGAGTTCCGAAGACACTTCGAACGATGTGTGTTCACTTGATGATATGAGTGACTTGACAAAGATGTCATATGGCGATGTGATGTTTGTCAATTTTCCACATCAATATCACACAGTCTCCTCGAGAGGGTGTTTATCTCCTACCACTTCGAGCTAGCCTCCAGTCTACCTATAGCTTGTCCATCTCTCTCCGAAACATATTATTTAATATTCATTGGGATACAATTACTAGCCCCGTTCAGCATCTTGTATATGCATATAGGCTTGTAACGGTCACATGTGTGATTGATAGATATTTTTAAAATCATACACGTGCAATGTACGTCGTAAATGGCCTGTATGTAGTGACACCTTGTTCTCCGTATGCTTCCTTTTATATTGTCTGTGTCATATTTATTGAAACCGCCGGTTTCACGTTTTTGTGCGAAATATGCACGTTATTTGTGTACATCAAATAGTCCTTTTTTTTTTTTTTTTCTTTTAACGGTATCGTATCGTGTAAAGGAATCAGTAGAACAGAGCGAGCATAGTATGCTCAGCATACTGATTCGTGTTATTCACATGATTGTATATATCTCATTTCTATGTTTGCGTATCTTTTTGTAACCTGTTCGTTGTGTCCCCACTACAATTCTATTATATAATTTGTTATTTTTTTTTATTGGTATAAGTGGTAGTATATATGCTTAAGTTTCAGGTTATAACTTAAATAACTTGTTTTTCTTGTCAAGCTTAGTTAATAAAGTGTATTGTTTTCAAATTGTCTCTTGACAGCTCCTGTACATCGGTTAGTCTTTCATTTGAACACATGTAATCAATAATTGCGCAATTCTATCATTTTGTATTCTCTTTGTCTTCTTCACATTTTTTCACACAAATTATAGAGCTGCAATAAGCAAAAAATAAAATAAAATTCAAATATTAAGGAAAAGAATGAATTTTAAAGAAAAGTGTTATTAAGAATACATGGGCACTAAAATGAGAATATAACTAGTGTTGCTTTATTACAATTAGACGTAAAGAAAATACAAAATATTCAAGACGTATCGCTGTTATCTGCGAAATATTGTTTATATCTCCATTACATTAGTCATATCCACTCATAATACTAAAAATAGAAGATGCTTTATCAAATATATATGTCTGCAAGTAACGTTTAACAACTTATTAAATGTGAATCATACATTTGCATCTTTACTCTTAAATTTAACTAAGCATTTTACCGAATAATATTTCATTACAATGCCCCACTTTTTCTAAAAGCACACTGTATATGTGAAATATTCATATACACGTAAGGCCTTAGCTTATTCTTACTCTGCTCTTGTTGCCATCACTGTTTACTCTGTTCTGTCCACATCGATTTAGGGTTTTCTCAAATTGAGAGATTTTGTTTCTGTATTACCTAACTTTCTGTGTTTACGATACAAAGTGTTATTATTCAATTCTTAAGAGCATTTTATTTTCAAATAATACGAAAATATTATACCTAATACTATTTTAAATACATTTCTTGTCTTAACAACATTCTAACGCTTCATCTGTCTTGAATTTTCTCTATTTGTTTCATTACTTATATCTTCGCGTTTTCTGCTCGCCAACAGATGTCTCAGAGCCACACTTCTGTCAAGGATATCCCTGCTGCGAAGTTCATTGCCGCTTTTGCTGCTCACCTCAAGAAGGGAGGAAAGGTTCAGCTTCCTAACCTTCACGACACCATCAAGACTTCTGCTGCCAACGAGCTCCCCCAGGACGCCGACTGGTACTACGTCCGTCTTGCTTCCCTCGCCCGTCAGGTCTACATCGAGGGAGGACGTGGAGTTGGAGGATACTCTAAGCACTACGGAGGATCCTGCACTTACGGAGTCCGCTCCAAGCACTTCCGTGTTGCTTCCCGTGGAATCATCCGTGGAGGACTTCAGCAGCTCGAGAAGCTTGGATACGTTGCCAAGAAGGACGGAGCTAAGTATGTTTTATGTGCACCGACTAATCATCTACGCTTGATTTCACGTTTATTTTTAATTCGGTCATTTGATTGCACGCTAGCATCCACTCATCTACATTGAATTACACATCATTGTTCATACAGATTCAACACTTCTTCGTATCTCTCTATCACTCTTTTATTTCTGTTATAATTGTATATTTATGTCCTAACGGTTAATCATATCTCTTCTTATGCATATATCTTCATACCATACTCGCATTTGACTATATCTACTTTTCTCACTCCTTCTGTGCCAATACTACTCCGGATTTCCGTCCAACTTTTATATTTCTCCCCTGCTTGCGCAATCACTCGCCCTTCCCATGCCTCATATTTCGAATTTTGTGTTCTTTATCACATTCTTTGTCATACAGGGGACGTTTCCTCACCTCTGCTGGACGCAAGGAGCTCGACTCCGTCGCCAACTCCTTGTAATTTGCACACAAATTATGAGAACAAAGCTGTTGCGCATTGAGAATAAATCTGTCACTTTTTTATACCGAAAATATCAAAGGTCTATTACTTTACTTACGGATCAAAACAAATACACCATGTATTTTCGGAAACTAGTGGAGTGGTTCTTTGACATTGCTTACTTTTTATACGAAAAAACAGGTACCGTAGATTACGATGATCTTTTTTGAAAAAACAAGAGAACAGAGGAATACGTGAGAGGGCGAACGGAGGGTTGTATCATCAACACGCACAATTATTATTCTTATTGATTGTATGCTTTCATCTTACTATGCTTACTTTTACCATCTTCACGGGTATACTAGTGTGAAAACAGTATACGTGCTTGATATGCTTGATCTAGGCTACTCGTACATTTGTTGATTAGAGTTTATTTCTCTCGTGTTCTCAGGATAGATGCATTTCTAGTATACAAAGTATCATTCCACTGCTTCTACAGTCCATACAACACACACATTTCAACGTATATTTCTTTTCGCCATCTCCTTTTCTGCTCGCTTTATCGTCTCTCTTCCCGCTGTGTTGTTCGGTACTTCATTACTTCCTCCTGCTCACCGCACGACACGAGTTCAAAGGCGATCTCTTCACACAATAAAAATAAACAGACATCATCCTGAAGGTTCACTATTTTATAATCACCACTCTTATAATCTGTTTTGCTTTGCTTTCTTAACTTTCTTCGCCTAAGGTTGAAGTAGATGCAGAGGTAATACTCTTCAATACAAGTTTGCAGGTCACCCATGTACGTATGCATGCAGTACTTTATGTCTCATGGTTACATGCATTTTCTGCAATGTATGGACTTTCGCATTCTCTCTCCACTCCTAAAGAGATGCGAACGAGAGAGGCTAGACTGAATGCACCTTCCTGTGGGTGAAATTGAAGGAATTACGTTATTAAGTGACCGCCTCTCGACATCAAAAGACAGCTAAACAGTTCCTCGATGTCTCAGCACTAAGAGACACAATTGATGCGACATATATCTTACATACGACCGCATCTTAGTTCTGCGCTTCTTAAAAATTACGACTTGCTTGCACCATGAAATGTGGTGTGCACACAATTAATACCTAGTGAAAATAATACACATGCACCGCCATATGCACACCACACAAACATACCCTCTCCAAGGTAACAAAAGGAAAATAACAATCTAGTATGTGCTGAAAAAAATAAGCACGATTAAGCAAACTAGAAAAGACAGTGAGCTAACACAACAAGATTTTGCATGCATGATTACTAGATCATACCATTGCAAATAACAGACTCAGAATAAATCACACAATATTTCCCCCAGATCTAATCGTATAATCTATTACTATATGCACGTCTGTAGGGTATGCATACGTATATCGGTTAAGAAGAAACAGGAGAGGGAAGATACACACTCGAGAGGATTAATGCAGAGGAAAAAGAAGAGACAACAATACTGCATTCTCATATACGAAGACCCAATTTTAGATAACATTATTCGTTTTGGCATCTGAGTAAATTTCAATCAACTACGCCAAACGAAAATACCACATAAAAACGTCACTTCACATATATAAACATAAGGTCACAATGAGAGTCGTGAGTTCACATGATCTACATTTTGAGATAAATTGAGAAGAAACAGAACCAGGCACTCAACAAGTAATACGATTAAACTAAATACGTAGTAAATATATATAAACATGCAATTACTATCTATTTAATACTATGAACAAGGCATGAAAGAAGTGCGCACTACAAGACAAGATTTTTTCCCGCCAGAGCCGATAGCTCATAGTTCTTTACAACATTATATTACAGGTTCAAGCTAGAAGATACGTTTTTACCAATATACACTCCTTTCAATCTATTTTATTTCATACACAGCTGCATCTTTGTTTCTAATAATAATGTTTCTAATCCCCATATTTTACTTTTATTCTTTTTTATTTCATCAAGGAAACAGTCACTCCTAAATGTCTATTGAACAAACATATTAGATAAAGGGGAATGTCAAAAAATAGATATAACAAAAGCGACGAATATACAGGTAACTTTCCAAACCACTCAAACAATCATCAACATGGAAACATTGGGCATAGAGTTAGGGATAATGGAAATAATAGACACATAGATAGAAATAGAGACCGGGAGAGAGATCAAGAGAGAGATCGAGAGAGAGACAGAGATAGAGACAAGGATAGAGACAGAAATAGAGGTCGAGACAGAGAAAGAGACAATGACAGAGACAGAGACAATGGCAGAGACAGAGAGAGGACCAGAGGGACTTTGATCGGCAAAGACACAGAGGGAAATAGAGACAGAGAAAGAGAAAGGGGTACCATCGATCATACACCTATTAAAATGGAGAGGGGCAACCACGAGGGGAGACAATTGTCCCCTGCTCCCTCACCCCCTTCTTCATCCTCGTCTCCTTCTTCATCCTCATTTTCGTCCTCATCTTCGTCTTATCGATCTCCCTATGACGTTGACGCTCCATCATCCACCTCCTCTTATGTTTCTCCCTATTCATCCTCCCCTTCACCTTCATCCTCTCCTTCACCTTCCTCTCCTTCACCTTCCTCTCCTTCACCTTCCTCTCCTCCACCTTCCTCTTCTTCCTCCTCTTCCTCTGCTCCCACTTCCGTTTCTCCTTACTCATCTTCCCCCACCTCTTCTTCTCAACAATCTTCTCCTTCTTCCTCACCAGCTCTTTCTCGACCAACCGCCCAATTCTTTTCTTCCCCAGCCACTTCTTCTCCCTCTTCCTCTCTTTCTCCTTCTCCCTTTCCCTCCTTGCCCTCCTCTTCCTTCTCTTCCTTCACCTCTTCGTTCTCTCGCCCTGCTGCACATTCTAATCGCTTAACTTCAGCCCAATTAGCAGCCAAGAGGAGACTAATGCTCTCGAGACCTTCTACATTCTCTTCATCTTCTCTTGCGCCCTCCTCTTCTCCTCCCTCTTCCCTCCCTCCCCTCTTCCCTCCCTCCCTCCTCTCTCCTCCTCGCACCTTCTTCTTCTTCTACTCCTTCCGTTCCTTCCTCCACCCCGTCGCCACTCTCCCCTACTACTCCTAGCTCATCCTCTTCCTCCTCCTCTTCAAACGTCCTTCTCTCCCCTTCTTCCACTGCTTCCCCGCATCCTCTTCACCCTTCTCCTGCTCCTGCCCTCCTCTCTTCGCTTCATTCCAATTCTTCTTCTCCTTCCTCACCCTCTTCTTCCTCGTCATTTCCACCTTCCTCCTCCCCATCAGCTATCGTTGCTTCTGCTTTCCCTGCACCGTCAATTCTCTCTTCCTCCTCTAGCTCTTCGTCCTCCGCCCCCTCGTTACCTACTCTCCATACCTCTACTCCTCCTCCTGTGAGTGCGTTTGGAGGTAGTGCTAGCCACTTACACACCTACACGATGCGGAAGATCATGATAAAGAAGAAGGAGATGGAGAGGAAGATGGGCGAGGGGGAGCAGGATAGAGGAGGTTTCCAGGTTGAAGGAAAGGGATATGACTCAGAGGAGGAGGCGGAGGGTAGAAGAGAGGGGCGGAGGAGGGGAAAGGAAAAGAAGAAAGGGAAAAAACGCGACCAGAGGAGAGAAGAAAAGGGAGGGGAGAGGGGTAGAAATCTCCAAGATGAACATGCGGAATCCCACAATAACATCAAACAGGAGGGGGAGAACTTAAAGCGTCGTCTCCGTCTGCGCTTTTATCTGTCTCTTCTTCTTCGCCTCCCCCTTCTTCCTCATCTGCTGCGTGCGCTAGGTCAGTGCGATGGAAGGAATATGAGAGTTTGAAGCTAGTTGACTACGCTCATATGATCGACGAAGTGAGAGACATCGACAGAAAGTGCTGGGAGGAACGAAAAAGAGGGAGAACGAAAAGGCAGGCGCAAAGGGGGCTACAATGAGTGGTGCAGAGGGAGGTGGAAGGGTGGGCCCCAATTGGGAAGGAAGGGGAAAGGGAAAGAGAGGAGAGGGAAAGAGAGGAAAGGAACAACACAATGGGAAGGAGGGGGGTGATACGGAGGGAAAGAAAAAGGGGGAGGAGGAGAGGGGAGAGAAGGAGGTCCAGGAAAAAACAAGGGGGCCAGAGGAGGAAAATGAGAAGGAGAAAGAAAATGAACAGGGAAAAGGCAAGAAAAATATCACAAGTGAAGAGGGGGAGAAGGTACATGAGGAGAATCAGAAAGAGAAGGAAGTGAGCGACAAGGGACGGGATGCAGCAGAAGAGAGAAGAGAAGAAATGAGAGGGGGAATGAATTCAGAGTCATTCGACGGAGAGCGGGGAAGGGGAAAGGGCGACGACGAGGAGGAGGACAATGCGGTAAATGATCAAGAGGGCGTGCAACGGGAAGGGGAGAGTGGGGGCGTAGAGGATGTGACGGGAGAGGATGAAGACGAAGAAATTGATCCGGAAGAGGCACAGGATATGGAAGAGAAGCTGCGGTTGGAGGATGCTGAGAGGGAGGTACAGGAGTGCGCGATGGAGTGGAGGAGGATGAGGGATCGCGTGAAACACATCGGCAGTCGAATCGAGAAGAAGATCTTTTCGGAGGTCAGGGCGAGGAGGAGGTTCGCTAGGAAGGAGGAGATGTTGCGAGAGGTTGCGTGGCGAGCGGAGAGAGAAGTCCGGGACTACGAGAGAGAGATGGAAAACGTAGCACAGGCGTTCATTGCGGAGAGAAGGGAAAAGAAACGGGAGAAGATGAGGCGAAGGGCGTGGGAAGAGGGAGTAGAGGTGGAGAGCCTAGGATACTATGATGTTGACTTGGTTTCTTCTGATGATGAATGGGACTGGGACGAGGAGGAAAGAGAGGAGCGCCGCATGGAGATGGTAAGGCGGAGGGACAAGCTGGAGAAGGCTGCGGAGGAGGAGGCGAAAGACTTCGAGGAGACAAGGAGAAGGAAAAACGACTGCTCGAGGAAGATCAGGGTGTTGGGTCGATGGGCAGATGAATGTGAAGATGCGGTGAAGGAGGTAGATGCTTTACTGGTGAGGCTATCGATCGACCTTATCTGCACACTTGTTGGAATCAAGAAAGTGAGGGAAAGTATCGAAGAGAGGAGGAGGAAGAGAGAGGGAGGAAGCGAAGGAATTGGGGAGAAAAGTCTGGAAGTGGACGGAGTGAGAGAAGGGACTGGTGAAAGGGAAGGGGAAGGGGAAGGGGAAGGGGAAAGGGATGATGAAGAGGAAGGCATGGGAGTGGAATGGAGAGAAAGAGACAGGGTGAGTGTAGTGGAGGAGGGAGAGGATAGGGATAAGAGAGCAGTGGGCGAAGGTAGAGGGGAAAGGGAGAAGGAGAAACAGAGGGAGAAAGAGAAACAGAGGGAGAAAGAGAGGGGGAGGGAGAAGAGGAAAGAGAAGGAGAAAGAGCACGCACTATCATCGAGAGACATATCGTCGGGTCATCCTCTTCTCACCCCCCACTCTCCCTCCCTTCTGCCCCCTCTTTCCCCCATTACCTTCCGTCTCACCCCACTTCTTCACCCCTTCTATCTCTCCCCCCTAGACCCAGCCTTTCCCTCCGCCCCCCCTGCGAAATCTTCTGCTTCGTCTCTCTTTTCTTCGATGCCTGCTCTCCAATCCTCTCCTGAATCGTCCGCCCCCTCGCACCCCTCTCCTTCGTGTCCCTTCCCTTCATCGATTGCATCGCTTAGTGCAGACCCTCAAGGACTCTTTCTCTTCAACCCCACTCTCCTGGGCTCAATCTTCTCCAATCAAAAGGGAGCGGAGGAGAGGCAAAGATGTGAGAACGAGAGCGAAGGGGGGCACTTAGGGAAGGCGACGCGAGAATAAGGAGAGAGATGGGGGAGCGGGGCGGGCTAAGTGGGAGGGAGAACGATAGATATGAAGGGGAAAGAAAATGGAGTGAAGGGGGCGTGTGGAGGGAGAGAGAAGGAAGAAGAGACGGAGAGGTAGGGATGGGCGCAGAGGAAGTTCACGTCAAATTGGAGAGAGATGAAGAATACTTTCAAAATGAGAAGATAGAGAGGGAAGGGGAGGAGGAGATGGAGAAAGAGAAGATGAGGGAGAGAGCGTTAAAGGAGAAGGAGAAGAGGGAGAAGGAGAAGGAGAGGAGGAGGGAGGAGAGTGATGTAGTTGAATTGTACCCAGACAACGGAAGGGAAGGCGGAAGGGAATTGGACGTAGAGAGGGAGGATGAGGGAGAGGGGGAGAAGGAAAATCGTGGAGGAGCAACAATCAACAAGAAAGGGAAGAGAGTCGTTTTGGGAGAGAAGGAGAGGGAGAGTGGGAAGGGGGAGAGGAGAAGGCGAGAGTTGGAAAAAACAATGAGTGTGAGGGTGAAAATGGAAGCGAGCCTTAGGAGCAGAGGCATAGAGGAGAAGGACATCGTGCAGATCCAGCACATCTGGTCTCTTTTGTACTCTAGGATGTACGGTGAATCCGGGAATATCTCCGCCACTAACATCTTGATGGGAGAGAGGAGAAGAAAAAAACAAGACAGATAACCTCATTCTCTACGCTCGTTAACCGTGGCCAAAACATGCTCAATGCTGAGAGGGAGAGGGAGAGGGAGAGGGAAGGAGAGAGGGAGAGAGGACGAGGGGGTGAGGGAGAGGAAGGGGGTGGAGGGGGAAGTGGTAGGGGAGAGGGAGGTGTTGAAATTTCTAGAGGCAGAAGGAGGGGTGGAAGGGGGGGCGGTAGAGGGAGAGGCAAAGGGAGGATGGCTGACGCGGGGGAGAGAGAAGGAGATGCTGGGGAGAAGAGGAAGAGGAAAGTGAACAGAGAAGAGAGAGGCGTAGAGGGGAGGGGAGAAGAAGAAGTAGAAGAAGAAAGAGAGGGAGGAGAGAGGAGACTGAAAAAAGGAGGGCGGAGAGGAGGGAGAGGAGGAAGAGTGAGGGGAGGCGCTTTCAGAACTGGAGAAAGAGAAGTACATGATGATGACATAGTGTATACAAATTTCGATGACGATGACGAAGAGGAGGAGGAGGAGGAGGAAGAGGAGGAGGATGAGGATGATGGTGTGATAGAACTTGAGGATACTGATGATGATATGGAGGATGAGGATTATGAGGAAAGAGGGAGAAGCAGAGGGAAAAGAAGTGGAGGAAGGACAAGGGTGAGGGGAGGTGAAAGGGCGGGGGAGAGGGAGAGAGGGCAAGGGGTGAAAAAGAAAGGGAAGAACAGGGAAAAAGAGAAAGATGCTCTTGCTGACAGCCTTATGTTTGCGTTTGATATGCAGAATAATACAGTGGGGGGAAGGGGAAAGGGAAAAGCGAAGGGGAAAGGGAAGGGGAAGGGGAAGAAGGGAGAAGATGATGGGAGGAAGAAGAAGAGGGGGAAGATCCATAGGGGTTATGAAGAGGACGAAGAACAGGAGTTGGAAGAAGAACAGGAGGAGGAGGGGAGGGGGGCAGGAGAACAAAAGATATGCTGGAGAATGGAAGGAAGAGAGAGAGGGGGAGGGGGGAGAGGGGAAAGGCGAGAGGAAAGGGGAGAAGAAAGGAAGGGGAGGTAGAACAGAGGATGTGGAAGGGGAGCATGCACAGAAGAAGAGGGGAGGAAAGGACGAGGTGAAGGAGGGGAAGAGAAGGGGGATGGCAAGAGAGAGGGCGGAGGAGAGGGCAAAGGAGAAGGCGAAGGAGAGGGCGAAAGAGAGAGCAAAGGAGAGGGCGAAGGTGAGGGAGAGAGAGAAACAGAAGGAGAAGGAGAAGAAAAAAGAACGTGAGAGGAGGAAGAATCTTTCGGCAAGATCTAGACCAAGAGGAGGAGAGGACAGTGATGTGCTTTCTTCTGACTCATCCTCCTCCAGCGAATACAACCTCAGCGACGGAGATTTGATTGATGACGATTCGGACGTCTCCCACACACGCTCCTCTCTATCATCTTCGTCTTCCTCTTCTTCCTCTTCCTCCTCTTCATCCGATTCATCAAATTCCAGTGATTCCAGTGATTCCAGTGATTCCAGTGATTCCAGTGATTCCAGTGATTCTGATGATTCCAGTGATTCCAGTGATTCCAGCGATTTTAGTGACTCCAGTGATTCCAGCAGTTCAAGTGATATAAGCGATTCTAGTGATTCAAGTGATATTGAATCTGGTGACAGTGATTCCAGTTCCAGCGATTCCAGTGATTCCAGCGATTCCAGTGATTCCAGTGATTCAGACGATGACAGGAAGGGAAGAAAGAAAGGAAAGAAAGGGGAGGAGAAGAAGAGGGCAAATGTAAAGGATGGCGTAGGGGTATACCGTAAAAGGGGAGGGGGAAGTGGAGGGAGAGGGAGAGGGAAGGAGAGGGGAAGAGGCGCGGTCTATGCTGGAGAAACGGAACGAGCGGGAGGGGAAGAGAGAGCGAAGCATCAGGTGTGGGATGATATAGAGGAGGTAAGAGGAGAGATAAAGAGGGAGAGCAAGAAGGAAAGGGAGGAAAAGAGAAAAGGAAGAGGGGGTGGAGAGAAAAAGAGAGGGAGACAATTTGGAGAGAGGAGAGGGAAGTCAGGAGTCAAAGAATATCAATAACGATTGGAGAGACGAGAAAGCGAGGACGAAGAAGAGAAGGATCGTAGATGACGATGAAGATAAATGGGGCAGAGATGCCAGAGACGAAGAAATACAAATATGCGAAGTGGAAAAGGTGCGGGATGAAAGGAGGGGGGATTGGAGAGGGAGGTGAGGCAGTGGGGACAGGAGCGGCGGAAGAGAGGAGAGGAGGGAATGAATAGGGATCAGACGGAGGGAAGGAGACGAGGTGAGGACGAAAGAGATTACGAACACAGGGGGAGGGGACTCATTCCGAGAAAGAAGAATCCAAGTGTTGCAGAGAGTAAAGAGAGAGGAAATGAAGGGCAGTGGAGAGGGGAGGGGCGGACAAGTGGGGTGGCGGATGACAAGAGAGTGGGAGATCGCATGCAAGATACGAGGAGGGAGTGGGAGGGGCGAAGAGGGGGGTCCACAGATCATGCCCAGAGGAATGGGCTGTGGACAAACGTGCAACGAGAGGGAGGGAAAGAAGGAGAGAGGGAAGGACAGAGAGAGGGAGAGAGAGAAGGAGGGAGAGAAGGAGGAGATGGATGGGGTAGAGGAGGAGGAAGAGAAAGTGGGGTGGGCAGGGAAATGTACACGGTGCGAACAATCGTCCTCAACACCCTCCCAGCCACCATGCGCATTCACAAGAACGTATTCTTCCTTTCTCTGGCGATCGAAGCAATACTGAGCTAAACAACTCACTGGGCCAATACAAAAACAATGGCAACTACAACCATAGCCATAATAATAACAACAACACAAACAGCAATAACAACAACTACAACAACTACAACAACTACAACAACAACAACAACACCAACAACAACACCAACAATAACAACACCAACAACATCAACAACAACAACAACATCAACAACAACAACAACATCAACAACAAAAACAACACCAACAATTATAACAACTCCAACAACTCCAATAACTACAATTACAACAACAACAACAACAACAACCGCTATAACCACAACAACATCAACAACCACAACAACCACAACAACCACAACAACCACAACAACTACAACAACCACAACAACCACAACAACCACAACAACCACAACAACCACAACAACCACAACAACTACAACAACTACAACAACCACAACAACCACAACAATCACAACAACCACAACAACCACAACAACCACAACAACCACAACAACCACAACAACTACAACAATCAAAACAGCAGCGCCAACAGATACAGGCCTAACAACAGCAACAACAACTACAACGATCGCAACCACCGTTGGTAGATGTATGCTAAAGCTCAAATCGACGTCTAACCTTGATCCGTCTTCTAAATCCCATCTGCTGCATATATACATCACCATGCTTTACTCTGCTCTAATTTCATGCGATGGAGTCTGTGCATCGCTGCGCTGATGAATATGTATGCTATACCAGTTACAGTAGCACACAATTATGTACTTTTAAATTACCTAATATTTCTGAGAAATAAACACCATATTATTATGCTATATCACGTACGTGCTTGCAACAAATACGGGTTTTATTCGCTTACCAACTCAGAGATTACGAGAATTTTTAAAAGAAAAAAACAGGAGCATAAAAAAGAGAAAATTCAAGGAGTGAAAAAAAGATAAAAAAGAAAGGATTATATACTGCGAACATGTTCAACAACGCAATAAACAAATAAAACAACCAACATAGAACATGCTTACGAAGAAATAAGCATGCATCTACGAAAAAAACACGTTCGACTATACTCTACACAGAAACAGACAAACGGGAAAAAACCCAGCGAAGGAGGACAGGGGGTATCATGAGCAAATCCACTACTCGGCCGGCCAGCAAACCTAATAGGTCGTTCTAAGACTAAATCAGGCCTTCTACTAAAACCCCACTCTCACTTGGACTTTGGGCTACCATTTTGCCAGACTACAAGAGGAAGCGCATGACTTACTCGTCGGCTTCCTCCTCCTCCTCCTCCTCCTCCTCCTCTTAGCTCCATATCCAATCTCCTTAGCCTGCTCGTGAGTCTCAGTCTGGTGGGAGTACGAGTTGTCAGTGTATTCAGAATCAGCAGTGACGACGGTGTAGTCAGGGGAGTTGGAGAGGTCGACGGGGGTGGAAGAGACAGGAGCAGCGACGGGGATAGAAACAGGAACAGAGGGAGCTGCCTGGGGTGCATGGGGTGCCTGGGCCCCCTTGGCTCTGACCAAGGCGATGGGAACATCTCTTTCTTCATTGTCGATTCTACGAGCGCATGCAATGCAGACACGGTCAGGGGAGATGGACTCAGCGAAGGGGTGGCGAAGACATGGGACATCGTCTCCACAGAAGACGTCTCCACAACGACCACAGTTATGCTTCACGGTAGTCAGAGAGAAGGTCTTGTTGCACTTGACACAGTTGTCTCCATCCTTCTTGCTGTAAGCAACGGAAGTGCGGCGAGGGAGAGCAGGGGGGTGTTGCTGGCGGCGGAGGAGGTGAGAGGGGAGATCACAGATTTCTTGTTCACAGCGAAGGAGGACTTGCAGGATTCACAAGAAACAACGACAGTAGGGAGAAGAGATGAGTCCTCTTCAGTCGCGTTGGCAGCAGCGGATGTGTATCCGATAGAGTTGAGCTGAATGTCAGTGAGTCCAACTCCAGAGTTGCAGGTAGGACAATGGACGTATCCCTTTCCCTTGAGGTAGGCAGCAGTCGATCCCACGAGTCTTCCGGCGTCTCCGAAAGCCATCTTGGTGGATGCGAGGGCGGAGTTAGAGGGGATCTTGGTCAGTCCGTCACACTTGACACACTTGACAAAAGTGTAGCGAGAGTTTCCACACTGGGAGCAGTTCTTCAAGTGCTCAGAGTTGTGAGTTCCACAGGAAGTGTGGGTGCAGTCCCACTCCCCAGTGGGGGTGTCTTGCAGGTATCCACAAAGCTCGCAAGCAAAGTTCTTGGGGGCTGGAAAGTGTCAGAGGCACTGGCGGCGAACTTGTCAGCCTTCTTTCCCAACACGGTAGGGAATACGCTGACGGTCTGATTCATGGAGTTTCCAATGTTGGAAGATCCCACCTTCACCTCCGTGCTACAAGCAGGGCAGATCACGATGGGAGTGGGGAGGTTCTCAGGACGGAAGTAGGTACATCCCTCAGTCTCACAACGCTCACAGTTTCTAGCACTCTCGTGCCCATTGTTACACACCCAATCGTAGGCAGCAATGGGAATACGGAGTTCCTTGTTACACTGAGGGTTGGTGCAGGTGCAAGTCTCGGGGTAACCAGTGAAACGGTTCACAGCATTTGAAGTAGTCTTTACGACAGCCTACGGTCAAATAGAACGAACACATGTTGATGTACATTAGTTAAACAATATTCATGCGTACATCGCACGCTCGCAAACATTGAAACAGACAAATCAAAACAGTAAGCGAGGAAAATAAAACACCGGATATAAAAAAACACAGTCCGATAATTGCTTATAAAGATCGCTACGAAGTCTGCTCATCTAAGCATGACTTGAACAGTGCATTTCCAACTTCAATTTCAGATTATATTGCTTCGCAAACAAATAAAAGAGATGCCAAATTGGCATGTGAGCGCAGAAACAACTTTACAACAATTCGGAACAATATAAACTTGAACACAAGATCTATTCACAATATCGCCTGTTCACATCATGTAACTTACCCCGATTCCGTGCTTGAGTCCACTCTTAAACTTATCGAACATTTGATTCTTAATTTAAATCAACTTTTTGTGACAATTAAAATCGCTCTTTTCTTTGCTTCCGTTCCAGAAATTCATTTTAAAATACACATAGGAAAAATGAATGATCGAACGAATTTCAATTTCAATCGAGTTTTCATAACTTTTTATTGATTCTTGTTCGCTCACGATTTGCAAACTCTATTGATTGAAAAAACTGCTTGTCTAGTTGGAATGAGTTTTCACAGAAAACAAATGCATCTTTAATTAATTGTATCGAAGAGGTTAGGTCACTTTATATATCATACATTCCAGTTAAATATGCACCTCATTTTGTATATCGTGCTTCATACACAAGCACATACGTTGTGTTACATGCATTCTCCTTCTGCACACAAGTTATAATTATTATGTGTCTCAAAAAACCCATTATTAATAAGAAAAAGAACAAAAATGGACCATTCCATTTGACTAAATATTGCATAGATTACGTCGAAAATGTTCATCGCATCACTATATCAGATTAATCAACTATAGGAAAACTAATACAGACTTTATGTAGTAAATCTTGTTTTATATCAAATTTATTTGTAGCTTTTCAGTTTCTACCACATAGCTGGTTATGCTTGAATATGAATACAGCAGTATTTCAATGCTATATTCAGATTAAAGTATAAAATAAACGTGACAAGAGAATGTAATTTTTTCTGTTGACAAAACGATGCAACAAGCTCTCAATTACACAGCACCAAAGTGACAGATATCAAACTCAAATACACGCTATAGTAATTTATGATTTGCAAATTATTGAGCTTAAAGTTCAATACTGTACGTTTCTGTTTTCATATATAGGAAATATGATCGAATAGTAAATGCTATCGCATAAGCCTTCATTTTTTAAAAAGATTCACTAAAAGAAGGGCTACAACATATTTAGCTATATACTTACACGTACTGTTCAATCTTTAATACGTGTTTTTGGAACTCCGATTCCGTTGTGTTTCGTAGTTGCGATGGATTCCTCCGTTCGCACTTTCCAATACTACTACACCCCTCAATCATTTAGAAATTTTAAAAAGAAACTAAACATTATATTGAATGAATCTCATCTAAAAATTATCCAATGTATGTATTCAAAATCAAATTCATGTTATCGTCTCCATAATAGCTTATTTACAGCAACCTTATAGAGTCAATCCTACAGTTTACATTTGCCAGTGTCTCTTATTCAGAAGTATATAGGATCAACCCTATATCCTGGAGAATCAGGAAAAATAACCAATTATTCACATGGTTTTACAGTATTTAATATTATCTTTACAATGTATGTATATTAAAAAAATGTCATTTCACAAATTACTCGTGATTATAAACGAAATTATAGATTTAAACAAGTGGTAGTACATATGTACACATTTACCATTCAAAAAATATTCAGATGAATATACACAGGTGGAAAAATCCACTTATCTCATCGGGGAGACAATCACTACAAACATGTTTTTCATGGCAAATTTCCAAACAAGTGAATACCAACATTGACCTATCTGGGCCATTCTTCATGAAATTTGACGAATAGTTTGTTGTAATCAATTTATCCACTGATGAACACATTCGTCCATCAGATATATTGGTTTAGAGAGGTTTTGCTTGTTTGAATTACGGAGAGGCATTGTATTTATGCATATCCTTTTTTTTCTACCTTCCATTTTTACTGTATTAAATTCAACCATTTGTACACCTGTCTAATGGTAATGCATACTGTATATATGTCAACGCACTTATATAGACATGTTATCAAAAGCTGCTGTAGTTACCAAGTTTGGAGCACCTCTTGTCATCAAGGAGGTTTTGATCCCCAAGCCTAAGGCTAACCAGATTCTTCTCAAGTCTCTTGTCTGTGGAGTTTGCCACACTGACCTTCATGCTGCGCTTGGAGACTGGGGAAGCATTGAAGCCCCTCTCCCTTTATCCCTGGACACGAACTCGTTGGAGAGGTTGTTGAAGTTGGATCTGGCGTTACGGATGCAAAGGTAAACAATTCAACTTCATAAAGTTTCCCATTCTCTGCCTTCACTCAGGAATCCTTGCGCAAGCGCACTATTTGAGTTGCATAATCTTTTTACTTATATTATCGAAACCATGAATCAATGTTCATTTCATCCTTATGTATTATTTTGCATAATATTACGTTATTGAAGAAAACATATGACATTTTTGTTAAATGAACCCGATGATATTTTATTATTATTGTCTATTTACACCGTTTTATCTGTTCACCGTCTACTACACTGTTTTCATTCAGGTGGGAGATCTTGTAGGAGTCCCCTGGCTTTACTCTGCCTGTGGAGAATGTGAGTTCTGCAAGACCCCTCACAACAAGTGGGAAACTCTTGTCCTAGACAGTTGAACGCTGGATTCACTGCCAACGGAGGATTCTCCGAGTACGCCATTGCTGACGCACGTTTTGTTGGACACATCCCTAAGACTTTGGACCCTTTCATCGCTGCCCCCGTGCTCTGTGCTGGAGTTACCACCTACAAGGGCTTGAAGATGACTGAGACTCAGCCCGGACAGTGGGTCACCATCTCTGGAATCGGAGGTCTTGGGCACATGGCTATCCAGTATGCTAAGGAGATGGGGCTCAACGTCGTTGCCATCGACGCTGGTGATGAGAAGATGACCCTTGCAAAGAAGCACGGAGCAGACGTCGCCTTAGACTTCCTTAAGGAGAAGAACCTTGCTGCTGCCGTCAAGGATGCAACCCAGGGAGGCGCCCACGGAGCCCTGGTCACCGCAGCAGGATCTGCTGCTGTGTCGTCCATCCTGCCTCTCCTGAGAAACGGAGGAACGGCCGTTGTGAACTCTCTCCCCAAGGACAGAGCCAACATTGACGTCGTGGAGATGGTGCTCGGAGGAAAGACCTTGAGAGGTTCGATTGTTGGAAACAGACAGGACCTCAAGGAAGCCATCGAAATCGCCGGCAGAGGAAACATCTCTTCTTCCTTCCAGAAGAGGAAGCTCGATGAGATCAACGACATCTTCAGGGAGATGCAGGAGGGAAAGATCGTTGGAAGAGCTATCCTTGACTTCCAGCAGTAACTCTCCTATTAAGTTGCCTCCATTTTACGCTCCTAATTTTATACAACCGTTTTTTTTCTGTTTGTCCTTTTGCAGCGCCTTGAACAAGTTGTACACACTTTACGTACATACGGCTTCTCCAGACAGGCACTACTAGAGAACGCAAATACGCTTACAAACCGAGGTTGAAATGCATTACTGCATGCATGGCTTCAGCTCAAGTTATTAGTCGCAATTCTTGACCCTTCAGTTTTTTAAAGGTTGTATTTGCTTCTTTCCTCTCTTGGAAACCTGTATATCTATTTTTCTTTTTCCTTCTGCTGATTTTGCTGTCTATGTTGCATGGGCTTAACCACGCGTGCTTTATATTATTTGTTAATTCAGCATGATTTACGTTTTATTGAACAAAGTGGAGGAAGATGGTTTATGTATTTTATCAAGCTCTTCGTTTCTTTTCATTCTATCAAATAAACAAAATAGCTGTTATCAGTATTGAGCACGCTTACTTCTACGCTTGCTTTTTTCCTTTAGACAATTACCCCGGACAAAAAACTTGCTTCCATCTTTGCTTGCAGTAACTCCTGGCGACTTGATGCTAATGTGGGCCGTGTATCTGTACCATTATCTGAAGGGATATCGTGCTGGGTCATTCTTCTTGGCATGCAATGCGAACAGCGCTGCTCAATGAATTCGTCGACTTGTCGGTTCTACGTTACACTACATGAATATCTACGTTCAGGTCTACTAATGCGATTTGGGAGCTGAGCGTTCGACGGATAGAGTGCGGTACCGCATTCCAAGGAAAAAACGGTCGAGTAGAGAAGTAGAGAGGGAGGAAGAGAGAGAAGTGAAGCGGAGACGTGACTCATAGAGCTTTGTTTTGTTTGTTTGTTTCATTTGATATGTTTTGTTTGTTCGCTTGCACCTTTGATTTGTTCTATGAGAGTTTTTTATTTTTGCGTGAATGTTTTGCTTGCCTGTGTACCTGCGTGCCTCTCATAGTTGCATCCTTTTTTTACTAGCCTACTTTTGTTGTATATGCTTAATTTGTGTATGTTTGTTTGTTTTGGAGGTTTTCCTCCCTATCTTTCCAACCAAAGGATGGGTTCGTCTATGCATTTGTAATGCCCACCTGCGTATCTTTAATTCTCCTTCACGATTGCTCTTTATATTTTTGGGAAACTTTACTCTAACGTTCATATGTGTCCCCATGTTCTATGTTTTGGATATGCACATATGTTATGTTATGTGTGTGTTTGTTTGTTTGTTTGTTTGTTTGTTTCATTGTTTGTTTGCTTGTTTGTTTGTTTGCATGTTTGTTTGTTTGATTGATTGTTCGTTCGTTTGCTTGCTCGCTTGTGTGTTCGCTTGTTTGATTGCTTGCTGGTTACGCTGATCCTCATCTTTCCCAACTTATATTTGATGTTTATCGTGTTTGGTTTGTTTTTGATTCGCACATGTATGTATTATGTGTGCTGCTATCAACGTCCGTTTGGTAGATAATTCTTTGGTTTGGTTAGTTTAATTACCCCCGTCAAGGCGGTTCATACTTTTCTATCCTTTGGAAGAGTACTGCATAGTGACGTTGTTAGGGGCTTTTATTTTCAATAAATTGCCAGTTAAAAAAAAAAAATACTAATGCGATTTGTCTATTCTCACGTCCAAGCTGTTTGAGGTTGCTTTGGGTATACCATTTCAGACGTACAGAACTCCACACTTCTGCTGTTTACATTGAGTTGCGCATTGCCTGGCAAATCTTCGTTCGGTGAAGAATACGATAAGGAATGTTCCGCCGTGCTGTAATGCCCATGTGGCGTTTTCTTCGATTGATGTTTGTTCCTTTTTTTTTTTTTTCTGGCACTATGTATTGGATGAACGGAGATTCGTAACTGAATGCGTCGCAGTTTCATACAGAGAGAGTTCCGAGACTTTCGGTTGGTACAATATGATTATTACTGGCATCGGCACACAGGCGCTTGCGTTGTATGGTTCGGCCTTAATTCTAGGTGTCCTTTTCTTTCGTGTTCTTTTTCGCTTTCCTTCGTGCATATATGTACACTTGGTGGCTAATACTTCTAACCACATGAATGAGTGTGTGAGTTCATGTTGTCACCGTGTTTTCTTCTTCCTATGCGCAACATACCCTGTGCTGTCACACTACCTATTCTCGCTTCTGTACAGAACACTTTCGGGTACCCCAACGTTCCCCTTGCATGCATTACACATGGTGATTTTAATCGCGTGTTTACCTCTTCGAGTTGTTCTCTCTCGTTCGTTGATTCTGGTTCGTCAATATAGTACGTACTCTTCAGTTGCTGTGCGCAGTGATGTTCACAGCGGCAGTTCTGTCATAAATTCGGATTAAAAAAAAAAAAAAAGGCTGGATGTTCCCCTTGCATCTGGGTCATACTCCCCTATTGTGTGAACCAAAGCATGACGTCTACACAAAAAGATGAGATAGATACGACCAGTAAAGTTTATTATTTAAAAATATGCGTATTCACGTTTTTTTAACAAGGTCCTATAGTGTAGCGGTTAGCACTGAAGGCTCTGACTCTTCAAACCTGAGTTCGAATCTCGGTAGGACCTCTTGATACTCTCATCCCAATTAGTCTAGTGGCTAGGATAGTGCACTCTCACTGCACAGACACGGGTTCAATTCCCGTATTGGGAATTCTATTTTTGGTCAACAGACGTGAAACTTGTTCGTGTGTTCGCCATGAGCAGCGAATTGTGATCTCATTCTCTACATTTTCAATCTAACAATCAGTAAGCCGCACAATTCCATACATGCATCTTTTTGATTACTGAGTTATAATTAGTATCTAATATATAATTGATTCCACTAGAAACAAAAGCGTTGGTAGCCAAGTTGGTTACGGCGCCAGATTAAGGTTCTGGTGGATTCGTCCGCGCGAGTTCGAATCTCGTCTAACGCATTCTTTTTGTTTATTTCTTGATATATTTTATTTTGATGATAATAGATCCAACTCTACGTTTTTTTGGTTCAACATGTAGATACTGGGCATTGTCGAGCCCGACTTTAGCTTGCCCTGATGGCTGAGACTCCGATCTTGCTATTAATTGATCTACATCGTTTAGTACTTTCGAGTTGAGTCTCAATTTGAGAAGTCTGTTGCTGTACTTCAAAATCATTTAACTTACTTTTATCCACGCTCTACTTCTTTATCTTACACGTACATTTTATATTGCTGTCACGATACACACGTCTTCCGATGTGACGAGCAATAACATTTCTTTACTGTGAAATATTTTCGTTTTTAGTGCTTGCTTAGTCCTGACCAAAAAGAGTAGTGCTTGTTCGCGATCGTTTATGCTATGCAAAAGAATTCAACTCGTTATTGCATCCACCAGCTCACAATCTAACTGCCTAAATTCATACGTTTAATTGTATGCATCAAATGACATTTATATATCATATTAATCTAATTAAAACTGTTACATGCTACACTAATCATGATTGGAAATATGTTCAGGAAACAACTGAAAGAAAGGAAAGGAGCAATGTCATACTGGTATTATGTAGATGATAATTCTAAGATACAAGGGCCATTCGAGCATTCTAATATGGTTTCCTGGTATGAAGCAGGATATTTTGCAAATTCAACAAAGGTGTTCAAGGCGGCCAACAAGGACGAGAGTGCTCCTTCTCCGAATCAGTTCTCCGCCATCGAGGATTTTCCCACGGAATTCCCTATTAAGGTTCTAGAGAATTCAGATGCAGAAGATGCGAATGAAAACACATTGGAAGATGAGGATGCACCGGAAGAGAAGGAGGAGGAGTTGAGTGAGCTGGAATTGAAGGCACATGTGTTGACAACTCCTTGGTATTATTTGGACGAACAAAACAAGTCCCAGGGACCTTACCTCCACAAAACAAAATGAAGTACTGGGCGGGAAAAGGGTATTTCACATTCAGCAATACGAGAGTTCGTCAAGAAGATGAGACTGTCTTCGTCCCTGTCATGCAACACAGCCGACTGGAATACTTGCTAGGGGAGGACGGAGAGCCCATGACGGAAAAGAAATACAAGCAACTGCACCCAGACAAGTTCATTCGGGAGGAGGAAGCTGCAAAGGAGGAGAAGAAGAAGATTGTAGGGACAGAGGAGGACGAGTGGAGATACGTCGACAGCCATGGAAAGGAGCAAGGGCCCTTCGGCACTAGCATGATGAGGACTTGGTTTAAGGCGGGACTTCATCCCCCCAACGCTCAAGGCTAAACTCGAGGACGAACCCGATAGCTCCTACAAGGAGGTCGGAGCTACTAACTTCATTTTCAAGTCTTAATTAAAGGCAAGTGCGTTCTCTGAATACATGTGTTTCGCCCACATTCTGTGTGTGTGTACTACTAAGTACGATGCTACATTCACAAAACTAAAACACTCTTACATGCAGAACCCAATAAAAACACACGCACACATTTGATATACAACATTTATTATTTTTATTCCCGTTTCGTCTGCGTTATTAATGCGAGAAACGCAAACACACTACATTTCTATATACATTCAAATATGTGACAAACACGATAAAAAGACTAATGTTCAGCGAACGAAACTAAAACATGAGCTAAAAACTAACATTCTAAAATAACGCATCCCTAACTATAGCTACACGCTATGTACTTGCACGTACACGTACGTAGATGTATGTTTTGGTAGATGAGAGAGTCTATTCTTCCTCCTCTTCCTCATCCGAGTAGTCCTGGTCTTCGTCCGAATCATACTCTTCATCCACTCCACAACCAAAGCTGTCCACCGCTCTTCCTCCACGGCCGTACATGATGTGCGATCCGCTTCTCTCCCATTCCCATCCCCTATTCTTTCCATCAAAATGTTCGCCTTCCTCTTCTCTTCCTCCTTTCCATACTACCCCATCTTCGAAGATTTGACTCATGTCAGCACTTCCACTTCTGCTCCTACTCTCTCTGCCTCCATCATCTCCCCTCCCTAGGTTGCCAGTGCCGTCCCGGACAGAGCCATCCTCCCTTCTCCTCTTCGCATCCCTCAAGGAAACAACTGGATGCTGCATCTGCCTTAACATGCGAATCTCTTCGTCGTCACAGACAGAGCTCGGCTTCTCTTTATCCTTATACCTTTCAAAAAATGAAGACAACTTGTTACCTTTCTCCGCCTTTTTCTTTTCTTTCTTCTCCTCTTCTTCTTCCTTCCTCTCCCTCTCACTTCCTTCTCCTTCTGTTCCTTCTCCTTCTCCTCCTTGCTCTTCTTCTCGCTCTTGAGAAGTTTGAGGAAGGAGAATCCGTTCAAGAGAGAAGACTCTTCTTCTCCTCCTTCCTCGGAGTTCTCTTGTCCGCAGCATCGCTGTATCTCTCTCTTCCGAGGTCTTTCGTCCTTCCTATTCCCTCATTGTCCGTATAAGAGTCTCCCTCTCTCTTGCTTTCCCAAAAGGAGCTTCAACTGAAGAGTTCCTGGTTCTAGAGGCTCCTTTGAGGGGGAAGAGGAGGAGGAGGGAGGGGGGCTGTGGTGGAGTTGTAGGGTGAAGAGATGGGGGAAGAGGATGAAGGAGAAGAAAGAGAGAAGAAGGGGGAGGACGGGGGACAAACGAAGGAAACGGACAATTATCGATTTGAAGACGTCGAGGATCGATCGCCGAAGGCCCTAACTGAAGAGAAAGAGTAGATGAAGAGGGAGGGGCAGGGGAAGGCAGGGCGGGAGAGACAGGGGAAGAGGGAACAGAGGAGGGAGCAGGGACAGAACTGAGGGAGTAAGAGGACGAAGGGTGGGAGATAGCAGAAGAGGCAGAAGAGGAGGAAATGGAGGAGGAGGCGGAGGAGGATGACAGATTAGATGCAACGGAACAAGACGATACTTTTCTATCAGGGTCTGGGTAAAAGGTGGTCGAGGAGAGGAGGGGGGCGGAGGAGGTAGGAGAAAGAGAGGAGGCGAGAGAAGAGGAGTCTAGGTTTGTTGCAACGAAGGGGGAGGAGAGAGATTCACCGGTAGAAGACACGCTTCCACTAAGCTTCTTTCCGCTGATAGCACCATGCCTATACCCATTGTTGTTGTTTCCGTTGTTGTTACTGTTGTTGTTACTGCTGCTTGAAACCACTACTCCATTTGTTGCCTTCGCAGAGGACTGCGAGGAAGAGAATGGGGAAACAAGAGGAGATGGCGGATACGAAGGGAGTTGGAGACAGACGGAGGGGGAGGAACGAGGGTGAGACTGGGGGTGAGAGGCATTGGAACATTCGTTGGAATGTGAATGTGAGTGAGAGTGGGAGTGGGAGTGAGAGTGTGTCAATGAGTGGCTCTGGTTTTCACCTGTGCCCACCCCTCCTCTCGCATACACCAATAGCTCGCTTAACGATAAAGACTTGATCGCAGCCGATAGCTCAGCCAGTCTCTGCACTACGCTTTGCCCCGAGTCCTTGTTTGCTCTCTCTCCTTCTCCTTCTTTTCCTCCTTCCTTCTCCCTTCCTTCTTCACAAGCATTCACTACGCTCTCCCTCCGTTATCCTTTGCTCCGTTTCCGTTAGAAACAGAACTCCCAACCGTCTCCTTCTGTGTGGCTCCAAGCGCAACTCTCTCCTCCTTTGCACGCCCCTGACCTTCCCTTTGCCTGCGCTTTCTCAAATCAATAAAGGGATGCTGGAGTGCATCAACTGCAGAGATTCTGTTCGCAGGGTCGAGCGTTAACAGCTTTGAGATGAGGTCTTTATGGTCTTCGTGGAGAGCCTTCCACGACTCTCCTCCTCTCTTAGAGAAGTCGTGTTGCACCATCTCTGCATATAATGCAGCGGAAGTGGAACCGATGAAGGGGAGGTTTCCACAGGAAAGGAAGAAGAGCACAACACCCACTCCCCACAGATCCACTTCTTGTCCGTATGGAAGCCCAGTCAGAATCTCTGGAGCGGCGTAAGCCATCGTTCCGCAAGGCACGAACAATTTCTCTCCCTGGCAAATGCTACCCAATCCGAAGTCTGAGAGTAAGAGGTCAACATCCATGTCGTCTTCACCACAGTCCATACCTGTACTGGAGGAAGAGAAGGAGGTAGATAAGGATGAAGTAAGAGCCGAAAGGAAACTATCATCACAGAGTAACTCTAGTCCTCTGCCTGCTCCAGCTGTGATGTCGACAGGAAGATGGGAAGAGGAGGAGGGGGAAGATGAAGAGGAGGAGGATGAAACGGAGGAGGTTGAGGAAGATGGAGAGTGGGAGAAGTTGAGCGGAAGGGCGATACTGTTGATACTTCTCTTCAGTTCTTCCTTTTCTTCGTCAGAGAGGAAGTCCCAGGCCAAGAAGAGAAGAGAAGGAGGAGGGACGGGGGTATCTGAAGTAGAAGGAGGATGAGGGGAGGAGGACGAAGACGAAGGGGAAGCTGAGGACGAAGAACAGGAGGGGGAAGGAGAGGAAGAGGGAGAGAAGGAGGAAGAGTGGGAGCGGGAGATCGAGGAGGATGAGTGTGAGTGGTGGAGGGATTGGGAAATAGACTCCCCAATCGAATGGGAGTGAGAGTGGGATGCAGAGGAGGGAGAGGGCACAGACGAAAGGGATGAGGGAGAGTGAGAGTCACTTGAATCTGAAGGGGAGGATGAACTGACAGAGAGAGTGATTGGCCCAAGCGAACCGAGAGGAGAAGAGGTGGAGGCGGAGACGGAAGAGGAGGATGGGTCTAGTGGATTGGGAAAGAGGGAATAGCCGGGGGAAAGGGGGCTAGTGGGAGTGAGAAGCGACGAAGAACGACGGTTCGAAACGTCCTCTTCATTCCCACTTACACTTTCACTGCTCCTCCCTTCCGCCAAGCTCATTTTCTCCCCCTTACCCCCCTTATCACCTCGCTCGCCTCTCCGCTTTCTTCACTCGTGTCATCGCTTTCTCTGTCTTCATACTGTTCTTTCTCCTTCTCCTCTTTCTCCACCTGTCCCTTCCCTTCGCTTCTCCCTCCCTTTCTTCCCTTCCTGTCTCTTTTTCAATCAAATCTTCATCGCCCCTTTGAGTTCCATTTTCTTGCTTCGAATCAAGGGAAGACATGCCGTAAGAATAAGAAGAGGAAGAAGAGGACGAAGAAGAAGAGGGAGAGGGAGAGGGGGTGACGGTGTAGGAGGAAGAGGAGGAGGAAGAGGATGAGGAGGATGAAGAAGAGGAAGAGGAGGAGAAGAGGGAGAAGAGGAAGAAAAGGAAGAAGAGGAGGAGAGAGTGGAGACGACACCACAATAATAGGAGAGGTGGGGGTAAGAAGAACCGAAGAAGAGGACGCAGCTGAAGAAGAGGATACTGAGGAGAGGGAAGAGGAGGGAAGAGAGGTGGGGAGGAGGAGGCTGAAGGAGAAGCAGAACTAGCCTTGGCATTGCAGACCATGCTTCCCTTCTCCTTTTCAACAACCCTCACTATTTCCTTCTCTCTCTCTATTTCCCTCTCCCTCTCCTTTTCTTGATTTCGTGGAGGACAACTCTCTTCCCGAGCTGAGCCCACAAAGCTCCCTCGACAGCTTCCGCCTGTTTCTTGACTCTACTTCTGACGGACCCCTTGGCGATGACATCCATCGTCCTCTGCCTCGCTTACGCAGGATACGCAGGGACAGAGTGCCCCCCACCTGCTCCTCTTGGATGTGACGAGGACGTTCTCTGGCTTGATGTCTCTGTGAATGATCCTTCTGGAGTGGATGTGCCCCACTGCACTCAAGAGCTGAGTGATGAGGCGACGGGTCACACTCACAGGAAGAGAGCGATGCACACGAAGGAGGTCGAAGAGGTCTCCCTTGTCGGCGTACTGCATCACCATGTAGAGCTTTGACTTCGTCTCGAACACATCCTTCAGCTTTACAATGTGAGGGTGGTTCAGAGAGCGAAGAAGAAGACATTCGTTAACCGGAGCCTCGTCCTTTCCCAGCGCCTCTTGCTCCCTCTCTCGTTCGCCACGCTCCCTCTCCTTCTCACGCTCTCTCTTTCGTCGCTCCTGCTCCTCCTTCTCTCGCTCCTCCTTCTCCCTCTCCTTCTCCTTCTCCTTCTTGATCTCCCCTAGCTCCTTCTTGAGCCCCTCATCGTCTGCATCCACTCTTCCTATCACACTGACTCTCTTCTCGATGAATTTCTAGCTACCCCCATTACCCCTCCCAATCCCGCACTCTCCTCCGGAGGCAACCGAGTCAGACACACCTCTCAGTCTACCATCGTCTCTCTTCCGTATACGCTCCTTCTCTTTCTCCCGCTCTCTTTCCCTCTCCCTCGCTTCCCCTCCGGCCTCTCCCCCACCTTCCTCCCCATCCAGGTCGACCCTCTTTTCCACGATCTTAACTGCATACATTCCATCGTCATCCAGTCCCATGAGCTTCATCATTCCAAATATTCCCAGTTTCTTCTCGTCTTCTTTCTCTCCTTCTTCATCCTTCTTCTCCTCAGCTGCCTCCCTCTCTTCCCTCTCCTTCTCTCTTTTCTCGCTTCCCTCTTTCTTCTCCCTGCATGGCTGGCCTTTCTAGCTCTTCTCGCAGCCGCCCTTTCCCTCTTCCTGCGTTCCCTTTCCACCTGCGCCTCAGCTATCCTCTTGCGCACAGCCTCCTCGAGGTAGAAGTGCTTCCTTCCTATAGACGCCCTTTCATATGCAAGACAGACAGACGCGAACTTCCCGACTCCGATTTCGTCGGAGAAGGAGTAGTGCTGTTCGATGTCCCTCGTCCCCGCGGCCACTCTGAGAGCTTTGATCCAAGTGTCTCTCTCCTCAGCAGAAGAGACGAAGAAGAACTTATGCGAGTTTGGGTTGTCCCTAAGAGAGATAGACACTCCGAACCGATCGCTGTGAGTCTGGAGGACGGTTGAGTTCTGTCTGGGAACCACCACCGAGGGAACTGCACCGCCACCAACTCCTCCGACCCCGGCTCCTCCTTGCCCCTTCCCCTTCACTCCCTTCACACTGATGACGTTGCGTGCATCAACGTAAGTGCCTTTCATGGATATTACGTGAGAAGGGTGGGTATCTGTCTTCTTTCGATAGAAACACAACAGTCCACTACCGAACAATCCAGGGGGAAAGAAAGGCAGGCACGATACACTTGGATTGAGCTGTTCCGGGACCCATGTTCTGCGAAGACGATCCTCCGACGCCTCCTCCGATTCCTCCACCCGCTCCTCCTCCAATTCCCCCACTCACTCCCACTCCGACTGACCCAGACACTCCTATTCCTTGAGATCCTCCCAGCGAGGACTGGGCAGAGCCAAGAGGGAGGGAGGAGAAAGTCAAGGGAGAGGATGTAGAGGGCTTAGAGGAGTTCCAGGGAGGTAGCATGGAGGAGGATGGGTCGAACGCGGAGGGAGCGAAAGAGGAGGGGGCAAACGACGAGGGGAGAGAGAGGAGGGAGGAACGCCGGCGGCGGCAACAGAGGAAGAGGCAGATGAGAAACCAAGGGCAGTGGAACCAAAGTCATGATGGTCATGGGGGCCATATAGGTCGAAGGAGAAAAGGGAGTGGGAGGAAGGGCTGGGGGAAGGCGAGAGGGAGGAAATTGGGGTGGAGGAGAGGGAGGAGAGGAGGGAGGAGGGGATGGAACAGGAGGAAGACATGAGGGACAAGGACTGAGAGTCGGAACAAGAGAGAGAGCCGAACGGGGGTATAGCGGAGAGAGATGAGGAAGCGGAGAGCGAAGAGGTGGAGAGGGTGGTCTTCAGCGCATCTCTCCCGATTGGAATTGTGAGCTGGACCCACCTCTTCTGGAAGGTCTTGAGTCGTTGTCCCTTCTTGAACAACCACCCCTCCATCACTACTAATCCCATGCACGTCATCCCACCCACTCCCACACTTCCCACTCCTCCTCCCGCCAACAGTCCCGCTCCACCTCCTCCTGTTCCTCCTGCTACACCACCTGTTCCTGCTCCTGCTCCTGCTCCACCCACTCCAGATCCATTGGTGCCTACAGTATCCCTTTCCTTCTCTCTTTCCCTATCATCCACGAACGTTGTAACTTCGTCCGTCCTCTCCTGCTTTGCCTCTACCTCCTTCTCTCGCCCGATCTCCCCTGTCTGCTCCTTCCTCCTTCGCCTTTTCGAATTGTAAAGAAGGGGCAGGAGCTGAAGATTGAGAGGAGGTGGATATGGAGGATGAGGAAGGCCGAGTGGAGGGAACGTAAGAGTGACTGGGAAGCTTAGGCGAAGGAGCAGAGAGAGAAGAAGAGGAGAAAGAAGAGGAAGCTTTTTCTGGGATTGAAGAGGAAGAGGTAGGGGGAGAAGAGGGGGAGGAAGCGGACGGAAGAACGAGAGAAGGGTTGTCGGTGATTGAAAAAAGAGGAAGGAAGAGCGAGAGAGGGAGGACGAGGGGGGGAGAAGGGAGGAACGAGAGGGACGTAAGGACAAACGCCGAATGTTTTGACAAGGGTAGGGGGTGGAGGAGGGAGGCAGGGAGAGGAGAAGAGAGAGCAGAGTGGAGAGGAGGAAGGGAGAAAGAGTCCTCGGAAAGAGAGAGGGCGTGTGGGTGTGGGTGTGAACGCGAGTGAGGGAGAGAGTGGGGAGTGGGGAGCTGAAGGGGAGTCGCCTTCGCTTGAGATAGAGGGGTAGTGGAGGAGGAGAGAGGGGAAGAGGGAGAAAAGGGAGAAGGAAGGAGAAGAGGGGGATGGGGAGAGGAGGATTGGGACATAGAAGGACCAGATCTCTTCGAAGAGGAGGGCACAGCGAGGGTCGATTTTGACGAAGAAGAGGAAGAAACGGAAGGGAAAGAGAGAGGGAAGAAGAGGGAGAGTGGGGAGAGGAAGAGGAAGAGGGAGATGCAGTGATTTTTATCGAGTGGACCGTTGTCCTTCTTCCCGCTTCGTTTTTCCTTTCCATATCCTTCTCAAACTTTTCCTCATCTTTCATATCTTCCTTTTCCTCCTCTCTATTCTTCCCCTTCTCTCTCTGCTCCTCATTCCCGTTCTCTGAATGCTTCACATCCATACACCTGCCTCCTCCTCTTCCTTCCTTTCCCTCTCGCAGCTGCTCCTCTTCTTCTGCTTCTCCTCTTACCTCTCCCACCGTATCGTTCGAACAGATATCGCTCTTTCTCTTTTCTTCTTTCCTCTCTGACTCATCACAAAGGAGAGGGAGGGGGTAGAGAAGGAGGAGAAGGAAGAGGAGAGAAGAGGGAGCGGAGGGAGTGGGAGCGAACAAGAAGGGGGAGGAGAAGGACGCTCTCGATTCGGAAGGAGAGGGAGAAGGGGAGGAGGAGGGAGTGGATGAGGGAGAGGAGGAGGGGGAATATGCGGGAGAAGAGGGAGACAAGGTTGGAGAAGGGGAAGAAGATGTGGCGGGGGAGCGGCGAGAGGAAGAGAGAGATGCAGAGGACAAAGTTGAGGTGGAGACGGAGCCGTAGCGAGTTGAGGAGGATTGCTGAAGAGGAAGGGGAAGAGGAAGAGGGAGTGGGAGAGGAAGAGGAAGAGGGGCGACTCCGTTAGGGTGAGATGTAGAAGAGGAGGGGCGAGAGAGAGGGAGGGAGCGAGGAGGGAAGAGAAGGGGGTGCGAGAGAAGAAAGAGAGGGAAAAGCGGGGGGAAGAGTAGGGGGCAGGGATACACAGCTTTGGAGAACAGGCCTATCACTACACTTCGCCCGTACCTTCATCTGCTTCTCCTCTCCCTCTTCTACTTCCTCCTGTTCACTTCTGCAGCTATATCCCTCTGTCATCCTGTCTTTACTCGCTTCGTCTCTATCTCTCTTTCCTTTCGTTTTCTCTGCTCTATTCTTTCTCAGTTCGTCACTTTCACTCTCCGCCTTCCCTTCTTCTCCAGCGACAGTGGAAAGGGAGCCAGAGAAGGAGGAGGAGGAGGAAGAGAAGGAAGGGGGGTGGGGAGGAAGAAGAGAAGGCCTTGATGTACGAAGGAAGAGTTTTGTAGAGCTTGGAGGAGGAGGAAGAGGACGAAGAAGATGAGAGGGCAGATGGGGAAAACAGCGGGGGAGAAAAGGAGGAAGAGGGCCTGGAAAAGGGGACGCGAGAGCCCGAAAAGTTCACTTCCCTGCTTCCCACACCACTTTCAGTGTTTTCTCTTATTCCTTCTGCTCCCTCCCTCTCCTTCTCTCCCTCCCTCTCCCTTTCTCTCTCCTTCTCTCTTTCGTTCTCCCTCTCAATAACGCTAGTCCTTGGTTCTTCCTCTTCCTCGTCTTCGTACTCTCTTAAACCCTCCCGCTCCTTCCCCTTCTCCCTCGCTCTCATCATTTCGAATGAATTTAAAGTCGACCACTGGCGGCGATGATTCCTCCCCTCCTTCTCCTTTTCTCTTTCCACACCCTTGTCTTTCTCCTGTTCTCTCTCCGCTACTTTCTCCCCTCCCGTCTCTTTACCCCTTCCTTCCTCCTCAACGCACACCTCTTCTTCCCTCATCTCCTTATCGTTGTTTTCTGAAAGAATTGCAGCCCTCTCACCTTTTCTGTCCCTCTCTCTGTCAGCATTCCTTTCGCTCTCACCCTTCATCTCCAGCTTATCACCGATCTCTTTACCGATATTCGCCTCTTCTTCCTCGTTACAGTTACGTAGATCATATTCCTTTGAAACAGATGAAGGGGCGAGGACGAGAGGGGGGGATTGAGGGGTGAGGGGAAGAGAAGGGGGACCTGTGGAGCGTGGGGAAGTGAGAGAGCGAGAGGAGAGAGAAGAGGACCGGTCAGAGTGAGAAGCGGATGGGTCTACGGATGAGAGAGGAGGGGTGGAAGATGTGATAGAGGAAGAGATGGAGGAGGAGAGGGCGAAGGAGTCGGAGACTGAGATCGAAGGGGGAGACAGGGAAGAGGAGGTGGAGGAAAGAGCAGGGGACGTGGGAGGAGAGGAGGTAGGGTTCGGTAAGAGGCAAACCGGAGTGGGGGAAGAGATTAGTATCGGTGAGAGGGACGAGGTAGCCAGAGATGAAGAAGGTGCAGGGGATAGAGAGGTCGAAGGGGGAAGAGAGGGGGGACAGAGGGAGAGATGGGAGCCGATGGGGAGAAAGAAGCGGAGGTGGAAGCAGAGATAGACGGAGAAATGGAGGAAGAGAAGGAGGAGAAGGCGAAGGATTGAGTGGGGTTAGCGTAAGGGACGGTGGGGTTGAGGTTGGATTGAGGATAATGGAGAGGAGAGTGAGGAGGAGAAGGGGGAAGAGAGGAGGGACCAGAGGAAACAGAGGGGACGGAGAGGGAGGAAAGGGAGGGCTGATGGACGGAAATCGATGGAGCCAGCAAAGAAGAAGTAGAGGAGGTGTGAGTGCCAGAGGAGAGAGAAGAGGAGGATGAAGAGGATGGGGATGGAGTGGGTGTGGGCAGGTTGATGAGAGAGAGAGATGAGGTGTGTAAGGAGGTAGGGTGGGGGAGAGAGGGAGGAGGAATCGGGAGAGAAGATGATGGAGAAGGAGAGGGAGTGAGGGTAGGGACCTGAGACAGGGGTTGCGTGGATGAGAGTGAGTGTGAGTGCGGTTGAGAAGGCGATATGGTAGAGGACTGGTTCGCCTGCAATTGAATAAGAGCAGCTATTTCAGGAGGGGGAGGAGGAGGGACTGCCGAACCTCTCCTCACGAATCCAAGGGGAGGAGGAGGGGGCTGTACCGACGAGCGAACGGAAGAAACGGAGGAAGAGGATGCAGAAGAGGAAGAAGAAGATGAGGTGGAAAAGGAAGAAGAGGATGAAGAGGAGGAAGATGCGGTGGGTAAGACATCTTCGTGTTGTTGCGATTGAGAGGGTTTTTTCTTGAGGCGGTGAGAGGGGGCGGAAGAAAACACAGAGGGCGTAGCGCAAGAGAGACCAGAGGGAGCGGGGGAGGAGAGAGTCAAAGAGGAGGCAGAGGCAGAGGGAGCAGCAGCAGATGAAGAAGAGGAGGAGGAGGAGGAGGAGGAAGAAGAAGACGATGATGGGGTAGAGGAGAAGAAAGATGAAGAGGCTCGGAAGGAAGAGAGGACGAAAGAGAAGTAAGAATCTGAAAGAAGAGGTGGTAGGTAGCGCACACAGCTCAAGTACTCTTCTCCAACACATGCTCCTCCATCGCTTTCTGCACCTCCCTTCCTCCCTTCTCTACTTTCTCTAGCTTCTCTCGTTTCTCCTCTCTCTTCTCCTGCTCTACCTCCCCGATACATACCTTCACACTCCCTCTCATCATCCTTCTCCACCCCCTCTTCTCTCTCCCTTTCTTCTCCACCTTCCCTCACTCTCCTCCACTGCTTCCTCCTTCTACTAACTGAGTCCACCCCATTTCCTTCCTTTTCCTCTTCTTGCCTTTCCCCTACCTTCTCCGATTCCTGCCTTTCCCTACTCTTACCTGCCTCTTCTCTCCCTTCATTATCTTTCAACATATAGGAAGATAAAGAAACAGGAGCAGAACATTCGTTCCCGTTCCCATTTATAGTAGACGAAGAAGAGGAAGACGAGGAGGGAGATGAAGAGGAGTTCGAATGCTCAGACAAGCCGTGGGAAAGGGGAGATATAGATGAAGAGGAGGTAGAGGAGGTAGAAGAAGGCTTATAGATGAAAGCGTGGGAGGGGTGAGCGGAAAGGGGAGACTGGATGGAGAGAGGAGAAGATGAAGAGCACTGTTCATCGCAGACCTCAGCTGTGGGAGTGGGGGCGTGTGAGAGGGAGAGAGAGAGGTCTGAAGGGTCCTCTTCTGAGACTCCGAGGGATATACAAGAAGGAGAGGAGGAAGAGGAGGAGGAAGAGGAGGAGGAGGAGGAAGAAGAGGAAATAGAGGTTCCGTATGAAGAACTCGCGCTTGATAAGTAGGGAGAGGGAGCGGAGGAAGAGGCGGAGGAAGGGGCGGAGGAAGCGGCTGCGAAGGGGGTGGCAAGAGAGGATAGGTGAAGGAGAGGTATGAGAGGAGGGTTAGAAGAGGAGGTGACGGAGACAGAAGAGGGAGAAGACGGGAGAGAGGAGGCGGAAGATGTGGAGGACAGGAATGCGGAGGGTGGTCTAGCGTTGGGGGCAGTAGGAGAGGTGAGAGAAGAGGAGAGGGAAGAGGAGAGAGGGGTGAAGGAGTGGGTTTGAGCTTGGGAAAAGGGGGTAGAAGAGGGAGTGGGAGCGAGGGGGTGAGGAGAGGAATATGAGGCAGAACTGCCAGAGGATTGGGTCTTAGCCAGAGGAAGAGGAGGGGGAAGGGTGGAGGAGGACGAGGGGGGAAGCGCAGAAGTTGAAGTGGCGGATGAGGGAGGGACGGAGGCGGAGGAAGAGGGGATAATGTGAGTCTCAAAGGTGAACGAAGGGGCTGAAAAGGAACGAGAGGACACAGCAACGGAAGATGCTCTCTTCAGACAAAGCGGATCGAGGAGAAGAGCGGATGGAAGCAAAGGAAGAGGGGAGGGAGCAGAGGGGGAGGCGAAGGAGTACGCTAGGATATAGTGAAGGGCCTCCGTGATCTCGGGGAAGTGAGTCAGGAACTTAGCGAGGGAGTAAGGGGAAAGAGCATCCTTCTCCTGTTCAGATCGAGAGGCAAAGGAGAAGGATGCCTTGGACACTGCATCACATACCGACGATACCTCTGAGTCAGAGAGGGACCAAGGCGAGGGAACCCACACGCTAAAGCAGCGGAGACAGGAAGATGAGGATGACGGTGCAGAAGAGGGCGAGGCAGAGGGGGAAGAGGAAGATGTGGTCGAGGTCAGCGAAGAGAAGGAAGAGGGATTTTTTCCCGGGGTAAACTTTGTCGTCGTAGTGAGGGTAATCGACGTTGTAACGTACGAAGACCCATCTTCTTCTCCCTCTTCGCTTCTTTCTCCCTCTACCCCTCTCTCTTCGTAGCTCTCTCGCCTTCTTCTCCCTTCTCCTTCTCTCTCACCCACCCCTTCCCCTTCGTCCACTCCTTCCCCTTCGTCCACTCCTTCCCCTTGCGCATTCTTCTCCCTCTCCCCGTCTCCTCTCGCATCCTGCTCACCTTCTTTTTCGTATAGACCAAGTTCCACCCACTCTTCTACCTGTCTCTCTCTCTCTCTTCCCTCTCCCCTTCTCCAGCCTCCCCCCGTCCTCTCTGCTTTCCTATCACCTCTGATCTTTCCCATACCATCACCTTCCCTTTCCACTGCTCCAGATACACTCAACCGCCTATCTCCACCAATTTCTCTGTCTGCACTGATTGCATCACTCACCTTCGCCGTCTTCTCACATCCCTTCTCTTCCTCTTTGTCTTGGTCGAAAGGAGAAAGAGACTCTGAGTAGAAGTAGAGGAAGAAGCCGGAAGAGGATGGGTCAGGGGTGACGAAGGGGGGGGAAGGGGGAGACAGAGTAGACTGGGGGAAGGAGGTCTAGGAGAGGAGAAAGGAGAGGCGGAAAGGCACATACGGAGGGATAGGAGAATGAGGAGAGTAGGGAAGAGAGAGGGGAGAGCGAGGAATTTACAGACGTAGGAGAGAGGCAGTAGAAAGGAGAAGAGGAGGTGAAGGAAAAGGGGAGGACGGAGGAGAAGGAAAGCGGGGAGGAATGCACGGGGGAGTAAGTAGTTGAGTATGAAGAAATTGGAGAACACGAGGAGGAGGGGGAGGCAGAGGAAGAGGGTTGTGCAGAGGATGAGGAAAAGTGTGGGGTAGAAGAGGAAGGGGAAGAGGAGGAGGAAGAGGAGGAGGAGGAGGAGGAGGAGGAGGAGGAGGAGGAGGAGGAGGAGGAAGAGGAGGAGGAGGAGGAGTAAGGAGTGGATGATGATGAATGGGTGGGTTCATGGGACGTAAGGGGATTCAAAGAGAAGGCAGATGAGGAAGCAGAGGAAGATGGCCGAGAAGAGTATGATGAAGGAGAGGGTGAGGATGAAGAGGAGTGGGTGCGGGTATGGGTGGGCCTCTTAAGGGTGGATGTGAGAGGGGAGTGGGAAGGGGTGGAGGAGGCGGAGGAGGACGAGGAAGGAGAAGGAGGGGGGAGGGGACGTAGGGGACAGATGGAATCGTAGGGAGGGTGGAGGAGAAATAGGAGTGTGAGATAGAGTCCGCAAGAGAGAGGGAGGAGGAGGGGGAAGGAGAGGAGATGGTTGACGAGGCCAATGTGTAGGAAGAGGAGTGGGGAGGATGCACAGAGTAAGGGCGGTAAGAACCAGATGGAGAGGCGGATGAGTCGCAGTGGGACGCCAAGTACCCCCCATTGCTGCTGCCCCCGCTTTCTCCACTACCATTGTTGTTGTTATTGCTGTTGCTGTTGTAGTTGCCATGACTGTTTTCCCCTCCTGTGTAGCTGTAGTGGTGATGAGTGAAGAGAGAGAAGGGGGCTGATTCAGTGAAAGACTTCCTCCTGGGAACCTCCGAGGGAGGAGGAACAGAGCTCAGCAACTGGTTGTTGTTGTTGTTGATAATCAAGAAGGGGTTACTTCCGAAAGAGGGGGAGGGGTTCAGGCCAGAGGAAGAAGAGGAAGAGGGGGACGGTACAGATGATGAAGAGGATGATGATGATGAGGCGTGAGGGTCTTGCTTTTGTTTGGAGAAGGGGTGGAGGAGGAAAAGAGAAGCTGAGGAACCTAAAGCAGAGAAACTGCTCTTTCTTCGGTGGCTCTTTCCCTGTTCTTTATCGTCCTTCCATTCATGACTCCGCTCATCTCCTCCTTCTCCCACACCTCTTCTCTCCACGGTGGAACCACTTATCTCCTCTCGTCTCTTCATCTCTTCCTTCGCTCTTTCACCGAACACTTCATCCACCTCTCTCGCTCCCCTCTCCACATCTGCATCCGGATCGGTTCCTCGATCTATATCTCCCCTCTCTCGACCCACATCTTTCCGCAGAATATGCTACAGAAGAAGTGGGAGGGGGAATGTATGCGAGAGCCGAAGAGGAGGGGGAAGAGGGGGAGGAGGAGCCATCCCTTCCCCTACTCCTTCCCCAATCCTCTCTCCATCCTCAATCGTTCTTCTTGGAGCTCCTCCTTCTTCCTCTCTCTCCCTCTCTGCTCCTTCTGGCTTCACCGTCACCATCCCTCGCTCTCCTTTGGTCGTCATCCATCAAGTGAAGAGAAGAGGAGGCAAGAGGAGAGGGAGTGAGGGGGGAGATGGGCGAAGAGGGAGAGAGGGGAGAGAGGGATGAGATCGAAGCGAGAGAAGAGTCAGGGAAAGAAGATTGAAGTGCGAAGAAAGAGGACTGGGGGAGGGGAAAGCGAGGGACGAGGTGGTGGAGAAAGGAGAGGCGAAGGCAGCCGATGATGGAGGGGGAAGGGAGATTGAGAAGGAGGAAGAGCTCTGGGGTGCGTAGGGAATTGAGATGATAGGTGCTTTCGAGTTCTTCCTCGCCTTCGTTCTCTTTCCCATTCGATCTAGGATCACTGGGACTTTATTATGGGAAGAGGAAGCCAAGGATGAAGAGACGGCAGGGGAGTGCGACACCGAAGCGAAGGTGGAAGGGGCAGCAGAGTAGGAAAGGGAGTGAGAGGGGGCGTCAGAAATAACGCCAGGCTTTCCAAGGATAGAAAGTCTGTCCCCCTTCCTTTATCTCCCTTCTCCTTTTCGTCTTTGTCTTTTTCTCCATTCTCTGCCTCATGCTCTGAGCTCTTCTCCCTTTCCCAACCCTCTTCACTCTTTCCCTCTCCTTCTCCACTTTCTTGTCTTTCTGTCTGGGCAGTGAGAGGGGGAGAGACCTAGGTGTGCGTGGGGCAAGGGAAAAGGAGGAAGAGGAAGATGAGGAAGAAAAGGAAGGAGAAGAGGGAACAGCAAATGCTGAGGGAGAAGAAAAGGAGGAGGACGAAGAGGATGCGGGGGAGACAGGAATGGGAAGCGATGAGAGGACTTTGGAGGATATAGGCTCTACCTGATCGATCTCTTCATCTTTCCCCTCATCCTCTCTGTCTCTCTCCCCCTCTTCTCCCTCGCCCTTCCACTCTCCCTCTCCTACTCCTTTCCATCTCCGCCCTGCGGTACCTTCACTGTCCCCTACCCCGTTCTCTCCCATTCCTTCATGGCTATTACCTTTGGTGCTCTGTCCAACCCCTGTTCTTCCCTCTTCTTCTGTCTCTCCTTGCCCACCTACAGTGGTGTCCTCCTCTCTCCCTTTTCTTTGCCCCTTTTCCCTCCCCCTCAGAGTAAGCTTCTGACCCGTCGCTCTTCTTACTCCAGCTAAGCCTGCCCCTCCTCCGACTCATCAACCTCCAAAAGCAACTCTCCCTCCTCGTACTGTTCTTCCTCTTCCTCGCTGGCCCTCTTTCCTCTTCCTCCAACTCTTGCTCTCTCTCCCTCTCCTCCTCCCAATCCTTCTTCCCCCTGTCAGGTAAGTTCTCGTTTTGAAAGTTACTATCTAACACCTTGCCCTCTCTTTCTCTGATTCGACGCTTCACCCTCTCTCCCCACTCGCCTCTCCTTCCTTCACCTCTTCTTCCTTCGTCAGAGCAAGACTGTAGAGAAAACGAGGAGGAGGAGGAGGAGGAGGAGGATGAGGGAGATGAGGAAGATACGGGAGAAGAGGGGAAAGAGGATATATGGTCGGTGATGTGAGAAGTCAAAGGAGAAGAGGCAGGAGAGAGAGGGGGTTGATGCGGAGTAGTGGCCTTTGGGAATCGGATACACCAGGGCCGGTGCCTGAATGAAGAGGGGAGAGGGAGGAAGAGAAGAGGGAGGACGAAGAAGACGAAGAGGAAGAGGAAGAGGAAGAGGAGGAGAGGGAAGGGGAAGGGGGGCAGCGGATGATGAGGGAATGGATGAGGTAGGGGAGTGCGCGTATATGGACATAGAGGCAGAGGGGAGGTGGGGAGGAGGGAAGGAGGGGAACGAAGGAGAAGAGGGACATGAGAGAGAGACGGAAGTCGATTGGGGTTTGAAGAATGTTGATGACGAGGCTGATGATGAGGAGGAGGAGGAAGAGGAGGAGGAAGGAGAGGGAATAAAAAGAGGGGAGGGAGAGGAGGAAGAGGAGGATGAGAAAGCAGAGGAAGTAGAAGACATAGTTGAGGGAGGAAAGAGGAGATCAACAGACGGCTTCAGCTCAATAGGACCACTGAACACTCTCCCCTTTGCTTCACACCCTCTCTCCCCTCCACCTCCCTTTCTACCCTTCGTTCATGCCCTTTACGCTCTCTTCCCCCTCTTTTCGTCTCGTCCTTCCCTCTCCCCCACCCCCCGTTTTCGATTTCTTTTCCCTGTGCGACCAGTCCTCTGTCCTTCTCCCTTTGACCATCTCTCCCACCCCCTTGCAAGTGCTGACGCGGAGAGGATTGAGTATGAGATATTTGCGGATTTTCTTGCGCCCACTCCTCCCCCAAAACTACGTCAGTCCAAGAGAGTGCCTGGGGGGGAAGAGAGGCTGACGAGGGGGCAGTCGAGGTGAACGAGGAGTTCGTCCCTAGGGTCTGCGCATACCTGAACCACATCCACCGGACCAATGCGTACGCTGCGACGGAATCCCTGGACTGGAGCTCGAGTAGGATTCCCTGTACGACTGATCCTACGTCCTTCATCCTCACCTCCTCCTCTCCTCGCTCATCAAACAACCGGAAGAAAAACCGCATACGGTCTGCCATGTTCCCCTTTGCGTACAACGCCAGTACACACAAGAATTCCTCGTAGTCTATCTCCCCGTCTCCCTTCAGGTCGAACGCCTCAAACAACCGATTGCCCAGCGTAGTGTTTCCGTTACACATGCTCCTCATGAACGTCCTCCTGTCCACTTTGTCCTTGCTCTTCGAACGAGACACCATGTCTGCAAATGCTGGCTTCAACACATCCAACTCGTCTGGAAGGAAGAAGTATACACAGAAGGTGCAAAAACAAGTACATTCGCTTAGTTAATACAGATAATACACGTCAACACCCTTCACCAACACACAACTCAAAGACACATTTTCTCATGCATGTTTCAGACATCGTTCAACTTGAACTTACACTGCTGGAAATGCATCTTTGCATTTTGCTTCGTAGTGGGGGTGGGGAGGTCATATTTAGTAGAAGTCTTGTTCCCCATGATATAGTTTTAATTGACGCCAGTATATGCCCTGTCTTTCTTCTCTCAAAGTCTGCTACGAGGATACGGAGAATTTCGAACAAGTAGAATGTCGCGACCGAGAGAAAAGAAATAAAGACAACACAAGAAAGACGCGATTCTCAGCAGACGAAACTGACAGCGATTCCTAGTTTTCTTTTTTCTCTACTTGTTGAAGCAAAACCTTTCAATAAAGTTCCGAATCAACAACTCTAGACATATAAAATACAAACATTACACAAGAGGCACATTTCGCGGAACCGCACGAAACTGGGTTAGATACTACACATATTTACGTTGGGAAAACACAAGGAAAATATACGCAACTAATGCATCGTTCTTAAGTTCTGAAAACTGTAGAACTCTTAAAAGTGTTCTATTCGTAGGGGATTTAAACAGTTATCACATGGATATACATTGCAATAAACTTTATAAATTGACCAACATAGTGCCCACAAAAAAAATAAAAAGGACAGATCGCACACAGGTTTTAAATGACAAAAAACAAACAAGCTTGCGTATCAGCAGCGGAAATCAGACGAGAAAACGCGTAAACAAATATGTCAGAGGTTTAGATTAAACGAACTATACACAAACAATATAACCATTCCGTATTTAGATACCGAGACAATAGTGCCAACTCGATAATATACACATTCAAAAGAAAGACAACAAGCGTATAGAGAGACTGAGCATCGAGTAAGGAAGGCTGGAGGAAAAGCGCATGCAAGGAAAAATTTGGATGGTGGAGTAAAAGGAGAAAGAAAAAGTAATTTCAAAGATTGTGAAAAAAATCTACACTTCAAAACTGAACTAAACTACATTTCTCCACAAGGCACATATAACGATTTCACAGTAAAAAATATGCATTGAACATAAACTCGTAGATAAACGTTGCATGAAAGGAATGGGAATGTGCAAAAAATCTAATCCGTTCAATTTGAGACAGCCAAGAAGCGAACTGATATATTCGCAATATTAGGCTAAACATTGCAAAACACTGTTAGGATAGAATTATCATACATGTCTAGCATTTCACTAGTAAAAATGTTCCGCCTGGCCCCTACTTCCAGGATCATCCTCCAGGTTAGACCAGACATGTTTCTTTCTTCGGCTGTTCAAGTAAGAACTTTCAAGTACTCTCCTACGAGAATTGCCCTTAACAGTACTAGGAGATCACAAGAAAAAGTCCCCTTTGACACTGAAGAGGGACAACCTAAATTGACTGGGGATGAATGGGAGGCAAAGTTGGCGAAGGAAAACAACGGAATTGTAAACTATGATTTGATTCCCGAGGAGGCTTTGACTCCTCAGCTTCATAAAAGAAGATAATGCAGCACAGAGCTAGAATTATTCTACCCATGATTGCGTTCTGTACCATGTGTTATGGAATGTATATTCTTTACCAAGTGAACCACGAGTACTACGGCGTTATCTAACTATTATTACAATGGCTTATCTATTTTTTTTTGCTTGTTCTTGGAAGAGAGAGCAAGGTTGAGTTTTTCTGATATGAAACTAAGGATATGAACGAGCATATCCTTTCTGAACTCATCCACAACATATTATTATGTTACTACTTTCCATTTATTTTCTGTTCGTGTCGATACTGTACACATAACCTCCTCTACAAGCCCTGCCACATTACATCTATGCTTGAGTTGCACTCGTCTTATTTGCCTTGTATATTCGGTTGACTGGAATCTGGCCTGTACTAGACATGGTTTACTTCAAGTAAACATACTCATGCATATTGTTATTTCTTAATTTTTTGTTTTAGTCGATGTTTTCTCGCTCGGATTCTTATACTATGCATAGTAGATAGAAGATATAGCTGGAAATACCTTTCTGTAAAGAGGCACACGAACCGAACGCAACAGCGCGTGACACACAATTTTTTTTTCGAGGATATTCTATTTGTACTTTCTCGATTGATCGTCTGTATATGGTATACTAATAAAAGAATGCTCGGCATGTATGCAATGCAATTTTTTAATTAACATTACTGAATTTCTTATTTCCTTCGCTACAAAATCACTTGCTCTGAACGTGACCAGAGAAAGATTGATAGAAATCGAAGTCGTAAATCAGAACTAAGTTTTATTATTCTTATATGCAGTGCATACTCATATTTACAAGAATATATACACTATTTCATCACAACAACAAACGGCTGAAAGAAAAAAGAAAAATGCATGCATATCGTGTTTCAACGAACACGTTTCTTGCTGTGCTTGTTCTCTTTGTCTTCCATTTCTCTTCCCCCTCTTCCTACTCTCTCGTTTCCCACTATCACCATCTTTTCTATCTTCATTGTAATCACTAGGTTCGTCCTTATCTTCCGACTCACTACATCCCTCATATGCACCTCCTCCCTCTCCTCCATCTCTTTCATTATCATCTTCTCCATCTTTATCTCTTCGTTCCTGATCTTGATCATCTTCACCTCGTCCTTCCCTTTCTTCATCTGCACTGAACTTGAACGATCCGTATATAGAGTTCCACTCCTCAACATCCCTAATGTCTTGTTCTCCAACGGATGGACCCACAGTCCTCAACGCATCCATGAAGTCACACATCCCAATGCCTCGCACGTCTTCAGTTCGCACGTCTCGAATATCTTTGTAGCTTCGAAGAGGGGCTGGCGTATCATTAGAAGCGGTGATAAAAAAAACATACAAAGATGCACAAACAATTAGAGTTAGTCGTGGTTAGCAAACAAACTTCAAGCGTGAATACAAGGCATAGAAATATCTTACCATACGCTGCTTCAGTGCAGAGAGCTTTAAGGTCAGCTCCTGAGTATCCTTTAGAGAGAGCAACAACAGAGTCAATTTCTTCTCCCGTCAAGCAATGAGATTCAGTGCTCAGCAAATGAGAGATCAACTGCCGCCTTGCCTTGTCGTCGGGCAGCGGAACATACAACCTCTTCACCATCCTTCTCCTTGCTGCCTCGTCTAATTCTTGTGGCCTATTAGTAGCTCCGATCAATAGAATTCGAGCACTCGCTGGCGAAAGAAAGGGGCAGAATGCATAAACCAAGTGTAGAGCGCATGCAATACGACAAAGATTATGATTAGAACATACAGGTTATACGAGTTGTTCACCTTGATTATTTACATGGTTATTTACACACAACCGTCATTATGCTTACCATTCACTGCAACTCCGTCCATTTGAACGAGGAACTCGGTTTTCATTCTTCTACTAGCTTCCATGTCCTTCTCTCCTCTCTGAGTAAGAAGGGAATCAATCTCGTCAATGAAGATAACACTAGGAGAAAAGTGCCTAGCAACAGCGAACAGCGTGCGCACAAGCTTTTCTCCCTCTCCATACCATTTTGAAGTGAGAGAAGAGGCAGAGATGAGAGAAGAAAGTGGAGCTGGACTGGGAAGCAATAGCTTTTCCAATCAGTGTCTTACCTAGATTTAAATTGAGTATCGTATTCAGATCATAGCATCCACCATAAGAAATCAACACACACATAAAATGGCAGACGGACAGAGATACGTATATTACAATAGATAGATATGGTTACTATATTTCTCCCAGCCACACGAGCTAACAGTAAGGAACACTAAACTTACCAGTTCCGGGGGTCCGAACAAGAGCATTCCCTAGGTGGGGAGCGGAGTTTGGTGAACAAATCAGGCCTCAGCATAGGCCAAATAATGACCTCTCGACAGTCCTCTTCGCGAACTCAAGCCCAGCAATATCATCCCAGGTGACATTCGGACTTTCATCCAGCATCTCACACAGAATCGTTTCCACAAATTTTGGCTCACAACCCTGTAGGGATTCAGGCAAGTTCTCCAAGTCTATGCCACATATCACCTTTCCTGAGCTCTCACCCTCTCCATCCCCACCATTGTTTGAACCATTACCGTTATTTCCATTACTGTTATTGTTGCTGTTGTTGTTGCTGTTATTGCCTCCATTGAGGTTGTGCTGGATCGCTTTGGCAACGAAAGAAGGAGTGGATGCGTTCAATGCCCTTGCAAAGTCGCTGTTGTTGTTGCCGTTGCCATTGTTGTTATTGTTCTTGTTCGACTTGAGAGGAGGAATGAAGGGTTTCATGTATCCATTCCCTCCTCCACTATTATTGTTGCTGCTGCTATTATTATTGCTATTCGTACTGTTATTACTGTAATTGATACCTCCAGTCCCACCCTTCTTCTTCTTCGAATCCTCAATGAGTTTCTGCTTCGCACTCATAAACCCACCCCCGCCACTACTGGTATTTCCATTGCCACTATCATTATTATTATTATTATTATTATTATAGTTGTTGTAATTGTTGTTATTGTTGTTGCTTTCCTGGAGGGCCAGCTTCCCTGATCGTTGCCCTTCTCGCCCCTTCGCACTAGATCATCCGCAGAGGTAGGAGAGGGAGGAGGAGGATACAGAAAAGCAGCAGGGGAAAGATACGTAGCGCAAGTGAGTAGTGGCTGAGAAGAGGCAGAAGGAGAAGAACACAGGTGCGCATTGATTGGCAGACTTTTTATTGTTCATTCTTCCGTTGCTGCTGGCTTTACTATTGTTATTTCCAACTAAGAGGAATTGGAGAGACGAAGCGAGAGGAGCAGTGAGACCAGAGAGTGAGGGGAGAGAGGAGGGAGGAAGACCAGTTTCTAGCGCTATCTGCGACAGAAAGAGACGAAGGGAATCTGGGGGAGAGAGAGGCGAAGCATACGAAAATGCAAAAGGGGCGAAGGAAGGGGAAGAGACAGAGATAGAAGGCGAGGCAGTGAAGAAGGGAGGGGAAGCAGAGGATGGGGAGACAAAGAGGGTTTTAGCAAGGAGAGCAAGCGTCAAGGGGCAACCAGGCGGAAGGACTGGGAGGGGTAGGGAGGGAAGGAGGGCACAGAAGGATGGACAATGCTTGAGAAGAGAGGGAGTCGTAGGAGTGGGGATGGAGAGAAGGTGAAAAAGTATGACCCGGAGAGAGAGCAGAAGAGTGGTTGTGAGAGTTGAAGGCAGTGATAGGGAGGATAGAAAAAGTGAAAATACCGCAGGTGTGATAATGGATGTCCTTGCGGTGCTCTCGATCAACTTTTCTCCTTCAGCAGAGGAGCGTAAAGGAAACGAGGGGGATGAGGGTGGAGCCATCGAAGAGGGAGGGTGAGATGAGAAGAGAGTTGTGAGAGCAGCTGCTGACGATGTCATGTGGGAGTGGATAGAATGGAGGAGGAGAAGACTGATGTCGTCGGCAGAGGGAAGGAGAGGGGGGAAGTAGGGGAGGTGCGCATAGCCGATAGAAGCGTAGAGGGAGAAATGGGGCATGGCGCCGAGGGGAGAGGAGGAAGAAGAGGAGCAACAGGAGAAGGGAGGGAGAGGATAGCAGAATGCATGTGCACCCATACTCCTAAGAGAGGAAGAGGTACAGTGCTCAGAACCAGAGGGTCAAGTCCGTGGGGAAGGTAGGGGTGAGAGGAGACTGATGGGACGGTAACAGTGGAGGTTGGGGTAGGAGAGGAAGGGGATGCGCTCAAAGAAACGGGCAATGAAGAAGGGAAGAACATGATGATGAGGGGCAGGATGAGGAAGGCGTGGACGGGAAAGAAGAGTGGGGTAAAGAAGAAGAAAAGGATGGAGAGGAGGACAGCTGCGAAGACGACGGAGAAGGAGTCGAAAAACCATGATCATCTACAAGTCTTAATTCCTGACTAGATCTCGTCTTAACATCTTTACTGATACATTCTGCATTATCAGTTTCATCTATTGCGCACCCTTGTTGGCTACTACCTCCTTCGCACTTCTCTCTTCTGTCTCTATCCATTTGCTCAGTCTTTTGCCCATCGTTTTTTTCTTCCTTTGAGGAAGATTGAGATATGAAAGCAGGCCATTCCCGAGGAATTACATCAACCTTTTGAAGGAAAGAATTGAAGTAGTCGGAACTCAATTGTAATGCTTTACTTTCTAGCATTGCATGCAGCTTGTCTTCTTTTTCACTATCATTTCTCAAATGAAATCTTTTATCAACGACTTTACAGCTATTTATCAGATCATAACGAGAGTGGTCGTATTGAATTCCTTCCTGCATCTTATCGAATGGCTGCTTCAAACCCTGTATAGATTGTTCATCACATGTGTATCTCCATGCTGATAGAGATTGCCTCAGTTTGGTGTTTTTCTCAAACTCTGTTCTAAACTTGGCATATTCCGTCTGAATACTATCATTGTTCGGAATGTACTGTTTTGTGTGACCAAATAAAAAGTTGCAATGGTTCATTCCTGGATACACTGGACACAATTTATCCAAGGGTGTGTCCTTTTTAACGTTCATTTTCAACTACTGGAATAGCTTGATCGTATTTCTATTAGATAATAACACAATAAAAATTACACCTTCGTTATGGAATATGATATAAAATACAAATAAAAATACATTTGGTAAGTATAAATTCAACTTCAAATGTATTTGATTACATATGCACGGATAATAGCTTCTTTCAGTTGTCAGGTCTCCACCGAGGATTCTCCCGCCAAAAAATACAAAAAAAACAACCATCACAGCACCAATTAGGAGGAAGCAATAATAATTATTTAATTGAACCAGGGGAGCCCTAAACACAATACATATATATGATTAAAATTCTGGTGAGACAGAATATAATCAGAAAACATGATTAAAAAAAACGAGCAAAAAGAAAAGCGAGCAGACGGACACTCTTTCATACACTAACAAACGAGATCTGTAAGACTCTTTAGGTGGAATATAACTGCAGCAACTTACTTATCTTCAAACTTGAGATTTTATTGCCAGGATTAAAAAAAAAAAAGCGAATCATACACAATTAATTTTATGTGGAACTACAAACTAGAGTCCTTCCAACCAATCAAGACATAACAAAAATGAAATATATACTAAGCCACACAAAAAAGTCAACACAATCAAGGACATGATAAGGATAGGTGACGGAAGTCACAAACTAAGAACTACAAATATGAAAAGAAAAAAGAAAGAGGGATCCAAGCAGACAGCTTACAATAAACGGGCTTAGTAAGCAAGGTACTGGAGGTGGGAGAGGTGTCCAGGGATGAGTTTTGAGGGGCTTGTAAGTCTTAATACCTCCGGGAAGAGGAGCAGAGTCAAGGGAGTGGAACTGCTTGTTGAAGAGGGGCTTGGCCTTGTTCTCGCCCTCCAAGTCCTCAACCTGATAATAGGGGTCCTTCTTCTTCTCCTCCATCTGAGTAGCGGACAATTGACTGTTGCTGACTCCAAGAGCCTCTCTGCTGTGGGGGATGAATCCGGTGTATCCAGGGATGAGCTTGTTGTTCTCGTTAGCCAACACGAAGGAGTTGGTAGGGACCTGCTCGATCTTTCTGGAGTTGGTGGGGGAGGAGGGGATGGGGGAGGAACAAGCCAACTCACGGTAGTCACGCTCAAGGGCACGGCGGGTAGCCTAGAAACAAGAAAGGACGAAGAGATAGGGGGGCATGCGAGGATCATGAATGGAAATAATGAAGGTGAGAATCTAGAAGGAATATGGAAGCATTGAATAACACGATATAGATAAATACAGAATACTAATAACATAGGTGTAACTAGAGTAAAGAAATCAGGGGTTGGGCAGGGATAACAATGGTAGGATTGCCATAGGAAGCAAAATGAGAGGAAGATAAGCGGGAAGGACAGACACGGAGGAGAACTCAGGTGAAAGAGAGAGGACGAAGAGACAAAATACTATTCCTTCATCAGTCCCAAATCCCTATCCCCTTCCCTCTCTTCGATATCCTCATGAGAGACGTCTCTCCATTCATTCACTGTATCAGCCTATTCTTCTCTACTCCCCCATCTTCGACTTGATTCAAAAAAACCTCAAATGAAAACCCCCCACCTTTCGCCTCCTTCTCTCCTCTATGCTACCAGCATTTGTTATTATTAAACCCATGTTCTATATTTTCCCATTCTCTATCCCCATTGAATATAGTACATCGCGTTTTTCACTTCCTTCATCTGTTCCTCTCTTGCAGAGGGTTGTGAGTGAGTACACGCACCCTGACCTTTTCATTCTGGACAAAGAGGAGCCTCGGTTCTAATCATTGAGTCTAGATAAAACCGACATAAATTCCTTCCCCCCAGACCATCCCCCTACCTCTTCGCTCTTTCTGTTCTTTCAATAAGAACCACAAAGGTATAATTTATCTCTTCTCCCACAAAGCGTCCTTCACACTTTCACTCCACCCACTCTCTTCCCTATAGCCACGCCTCCTCCTGCGCAACATCTCCTCGACCTCTTCCTCAATTTCTCTATCACACCAATGCTCTCGATATTCCCTCCGCGTGAATACCGATCTCTGAGTATTCCTTGCTTCACTCCAGCTCACATCCTCACTCTTTACTCCTATTCAAAAACATAACAAACTAGGGTGCTACAGTAACAAACAGAAATTTATCCTACCTCTCCATAGGTTCTTCCCTGAATGTGCTGCATTCCACGGACATATCCGGTGTATCCAGGGACAAGGTACTGAAGGAAAACACATACATGCACAACAATACATGTATTAGCGACATAAAAAAGACGTTTCTCTTCTGGCTAGGGGTTATAACGGACACTTGGAAACCATCACAAATCACGAATAGAGAAAACGAAGGTGCGACTTCACTTAGACAAAGTTGAGACGATCGAACTATTTCACGAATCAGCCTTCTAGGATATATGTAGCTTACCTCCTTCTCCTCTCCATTGTTCTGAGCTGCCTCGGCAGCCTCCTCCTGAGGGCTCAAGCTGAGCTTACGTTGAGCCTACACACAGAAAAAAAAAGCCGCACATTATATCGTTGTTTTAACCCCAACACAAATACACCATACGATTATTTCAAATTAGATGTGCCTTGTTAAACAAGAGAGTGAATTTCCAACTATCATAAAACACAATCATTCAAAAATAATAATGTGATAAGAGAAAAAAATGTGAACGTGCTAAAGCCAAGACTTCAGCAGAAAAATTGGAAGGTTCTAAACTATACAGTTAACAAGTACATATTAACATGAACATTACCTTCAATGCGGAAAAGGAACCGTTAGGCTTGAAAATGACGGGGCGGAATCCCGTAGTGGTGTTCTGAGGCCAAGCCTTTGAAAGGAAACAATGAACAGAAAAAAAAATGGAAGAGAATGAATGAATAAGTTAGAAAACGAACAATATGTAACGACAAAGCAAAAACACGGGCATGCAAAGCATTGAAATGTCATTTTTTTCCCTGCAATTCACGTCTCACTATTTGTTAAAATATACCTTGTAGGTCTGGTTGTTTCCTTCTCCCACAATGTTAGAACCACTTCTTCCCAAGTCGCTACGAGCGGTGGCTCCAAGGCTTCCAGACTTAGAGGCAAAGTTAGAAGATGAGCTAAGAGTAGTGTCAAATGCTTGCGCTTCTTGAGACATTTAAAGGTACAAAACAAGTATTCACAGTTCTTGTCTTTAGAACAAGGCGAGCGGTTTCTGTCTCTCTTCAAAGAAATATATAGAATTAAGAATAACAGATTTTTTTTAGGGAAACGATTGAGTACACTCTAAATGACCTTTTACACAAATGCACTGCACTAATTTACTCTCTATTTTCTTTCATATGAACAAATGAACTGTATGTGCGCTAATGTCTTTGGATGTTTTCATTTTTATTATTTCTCTTTGCTCAATGGGATGACAAGAGACAAACAATAAGTAGAACACCCCATTTACTATTTTTGTTTGAGGATGTAATTATGCCAAAAATCGGCGTGTTCATTGTTTCTGTTATGTGTGCTATTAATTCAGCATGTTCATAGTTCATTGTCGCCATGCTACCTCCAATTTCCTGCTCAGACGCAGCAGAAGCTTTGAATGACGCTCACGCGTCGTTGCTCAGCTCAATTACTTTCGGGACATTTAGCGTGACCTTATACGTTACACAGCCTGTGAAGCAGGACTAAATTGCTTGCACTGTATATAGAGGGCAATATGTTGAGCGACTAAGATGAGCCTCTTCTATGGTAAAAAACTACGAGAAAATACGGTGGTCTTGACAAGACAAGAGTTTATTTAATTTTCCTAATGAACAGGAATTATGAAGAAATTCAAAAGTGCCGATGCTTATATTAAGCAGACATTGTGAATTATTTGGGAGAATAAAATAATAAAACTAACGAAAATACAAAATGCAAACATAGAATTAAGAACAGGAGACGCGCATACAAAAACATCGAATACTTTCATGAACAAAAAATGATTATACACAGTTAAATGAACTAGCTGATAGACGAAATACACAACAAAATAATATACCTAAGATATGAAGCGCAACACAATAAAAAAAAGAGCAAACAGTAAATAATTGATTGGCATACACACAAAGAAAGCGTACAAAGAAAAGACTGAGATAGATACTTATGCTGATAACGAAGCTGACGTATTTTTTTTTAAAGTTGAATAGTATGCATCTGATTTAAAGTTCAAGGAGCGAAGGAGACAGTTTTCCTAAAAGATTCCTTTTTCTTGATCTGCGATTGAGCCTTCTTCTCTTGCCTAGCCCTTGGCTCAGGGTAAGAGGATGAAGGAACGGACGCAGGCATTTGGCCCGAGTAAAGAATCGAGGAAAGGGAAGAACCCGAGGGGAGAGTCATAGAGGACGAAAGGGAGGGAAGCGCAACAGACGAGGAAGCGAAGGAAGAGAACGACGTGTTAGGCTCAAACGTTGCCTTAAGGAGATCAGTGCTGGAGGTGGAGCCCAGAGACAAAGAGGAGAAGGAAGGCGAGAAGGAGGAGGGATTGGAGAAGGACTGGGGAAGGGATTGAGAGAGAGGAAACCGTCTCACGAGATGAGGAGCGCGAGGAGAGTCGGGAAGTTTTCCTGGCTTCTCTCCTTGCCTCTCTTTCTTTCTCCCCTTCCTCCCTCTTCGATGCTGATGTACTCATAGTCGACCTGCTTGTAGATATTTTGGGGATAGTACCGCGTGTCTTTTTGTTCGGAAGGGAAAGAGAAAGCGAAGACTGAGGAGTGCAGAGCTTTCGAGGAGTTAGTGGAAAAAGATAGCGTTGAAGCGGAGGATTGAGCGGTGGAGGAGGGCGATGAAGATGAGGGGTGGCGAGAGGAGGCGTTGGATCTGCGAATGATGTTGTTGATGAAGAGCTCTAGGTTGGAGTCGAGGGAGAGGAGAGCGAGTACTGCGATGCCAAGTGAGAGTACTCCGTCACCCCCTCAACCTCCGCCTCTTCTCCATCTGCTTCTGCGTCATCCAGAGCTTCGGAATGGTCTAGACCCCACTCATCCTCGTCTTCCGTCGCTTCTCCCCACCCTCTTAGCTCTCTTCTACGCTCCCTCGCTTCCCAGGCGCTCTGTTCCCGTTCCTCCTCCTCCTCCGCTGTTAACACCACCGCTGATTTTCCAGCAACCTTCCTCACCACGTCTTTGATTCTGTAGTTCAACGTCGACTTCTTTTCCTCTTTCTTTTCATCCTCGCCCTTCCCCGCCTTCTTCCCTTCCTTCCCCTTCTCTCTGCCTCTCCCCTTCACCGCCTCAATTTTGTTCGCTCCTTCCCTTGCACTTAGAGGCTCCTTCCTTCTTCCCACCTCCTCCACTCCTCCGTACTTGTCGACACAGAACTTTTGTAGTCCAAGGGGGAGAGGAGGCAGATTAGAAGCGGAAGAAGGTGCTCTGAAACCATTCAAATTGAGATATTTCGAGGAAGCAGAAACAGAAGAGGACGAAGGAGCTACGGGAGAAGAGATGAGGGGAGAGAAGTGCATGGGGGAGGAGAGAGAGTCCTGAGCCAGGTGTGGGGGGGGTCGCGGGAGGAGAGCACAGATGAACCTATGTCGTGATCGGAAGGGAATAGCTGGAGTCCTGGTTTTAGAACCCCTTCCGATACGGAGAAGCGGTACTCTAAGTGGGAGACCTCTTCAGCAGAGGGGAACACGAGGTCAAGGGACGACCCTAAGGAAGAGAAGAAAGCTGAGAGAGGTTCCACATCTTCTGGATAGTTAGTGCGAGTGACGCAGGAGAGAGCGAGGAGGAAACGGAGGGGGAGGAGGGGGGAACAGAAGGGATGGAGGATGAGGGTGGGGAAAATGAAGAAGAGGGACGGGAGGAAGGGGGGTGGAAGACGGAAGAGAGGCTAGAAGACCAGAGGGGGGAGAGAAGGTGCACAGAACCATTTCCAATAGAGAAGACTGGAGGAAGAGGAAGGGAGGGGATAGGGGGAGTGACGTGGGGAGAGGGAGTGGAGGAGGAGGATGAAGACGAAGAGGAGGACAGAGTAAGAGACGAAGATAAGGAAGAGGGGAGGAGGAGGAAGAGGAGGGCGAAGAGGAGGAGGAAGAGGGGAAGAGGCAGACGGAAGGAGAAAGGAAGAGACGGATATTTGCAGAGAGAGGGTGAAATGTAGAAGATTCTCTGGAAGAGATTCAGAGATGAGTAAAGAGGACGAGGGAAGGGGCAGGTAGTGTTTGTGAGCACAGTAGCTCTCCCAGATATCGAGGAGGAGGAGACGAAGGGAAGGGGAGGTAGTGGGGGGGCCGGGGGAAGGAGGAGGAAGAGGGAGAGGAAGAGGAAGGGAAGCGAGAACCAGGGAATCTCGAGGAGGGGGAGGAAGGGGAAGAAGGAGAGGAGTGGTTATCGGGGAAAAGAGAGAGTGTGGCTGCCGAAGGGTAGAAGAGCGGGGTATTTGGGGAAGGGAGGGAGACAGCGCAGATGAAGCGGAGTTTTTACCGGAGACCTTCGCTTTCGCCCCGTCCCTCTTGGGCATTAGCCCCGCTTTGACTTTGTTGTTGACCTGTTTGATAAAAGAGAGGAAAGGGAGAGGAGGAGGAAGGAGGGACAGTCAAAAAAGAGTTTCTTGGTCCAGGAGATGTACTCTTTGATAACTGGGTCTCTCTTGAGTACCACAGAGACGGAGGAGTGAGAGAAGGGGGATTCATACATTCCCTCCCACACTCGCCTCGCCTTCTACCTTGCCTTCTCTTTCTCTCGCTTTCTCTTTTTCATGCGCGTGATTCTTCTTCTGATTTCCCCCTCCTCACCACCTATAAACCCCTCTTTCACCCCTATCTCAACTGACCGAAACCTCTTCTCCAGCTCCTTCTCAATTTGGTCGACACACACCTGCAGATCCAGAGTCGAGGGGCGGGGGATATTATATGCGATAGGAGATTTTTTGGCTTGGGAATCACTCATTTCTCCGTTTACGCTTTTTCCCGACTCCTTAATGATCGAACGGAGATTCTCAGTGTGAACAACACTGTTCCTTCTCCTCTTCTCCCTTCTCTGCTCCCTCTCTCCTTCTGCGGGAACTGGAGAGGGGGGCTGAGGAGAGGAGGAAGAGGAGGGGAAGGAAGAAGAGGTGGGGAGGGAGGACAAAGTAGAAGAAGAGGACGACGATGAAGAGATGGAAGATAGAACAGACTCGACAGAACTGGAATCAGGCTGAGAATGGAAATATGAACGAGCAGGGCGTTTTACGTCGACAAAGACTCTGTGTTGAGCATTGCTGGTCCTGGCAAGGATTTCTCTGTCAATGGAATATCCGAGATAGAGATCTGAGCGGAGAAGAAGGGAGAGGGGGAGAAGATGCCGATGACAGAAGCAAAGAAGAGGCACAGGAGCATCCGATGCTGAGGATGCAGCGGGGGAGGAGGAGGAGGAGAGGGAGAAGAGACAAGAGTCGTTGAGGGTTTTGATCAGACCCCTCCTCTGTAGCTCCACTCCGCCCTCCGCTTCCTCCCCTCTCCCTCTGCCCTCCGAGAGGTGGTCCGTAGTAGGAAGAGGAAGAGGAAGAGGAGGAAGAGGAGGAAGAGGCAGAGGATGGGTTGGAAAGAAGACTAGTTGGGCCGAATGAGTTGATCAAAGTGTCGAACGAGGAATTCAAGGAGGAGGAGGATGAGGAAGAGGACGCAGACGAGGAAGAGGAAGAGGAAGAGGAAGAGGAGGATGAAGAAGAAGAGGAAGAGGAGGATGAAGAGGAAGACGAAGACGAAGAGGAAGAGGAAGAAGATGCAGAGGATGCAGCGGGGGAAGAAGAGGAAGAGGAAGAGGAGGGGGGAACAGGAGAGGAGCTGGATGAGGCAGATGTAGGGTTGGAGGATAGGGCAGGGAGTGCGAGGAGAGGAAGTACGAATGATTTGATAAATTCCTCCACTGAATCAGAAGGGAGAGTTCTGTTCGGAATTAAAGGAGGTACGAATGAGGCAACTTCAATTTGAGAAACGTCGAAGTCTTCGTGACGGATTGTAACGGTTGGAAGGGAAGAGAGGGAGGAGGACAGCGAAGAGGGGAATGAAGAGGGTGGGGAAGAAAGCGAAGAAAGAGAGGGGGAAGAGCCGAGTGTGAAGGAAGAGAAGCCAGAAGAAGAGGGAAGGAAGAGTCGTCTTTCTTCTGCCCCTCTCCTCCTCCTATTTTTCCTTCTCCATTGCTTCCATCGCCACTTCCTCCTCCACTGCTTGCTCCCGCCCCCTTCTTCTCCTTCCCCTTTCTCCCTTCCCTCGCCCCGCCACCACTGCTGCTGTCTTTCTCTTTAATGCTGTCTTTCATGTTATCTCTGATGTTGCTGTTCGCAGCAGTCGAAGAAAACTTTTTGGACTCGGAGGAAAAGGGAGGGGAAGGAGGAAATGAGGTCAGGTTCGAAGGCGTGGATGAAGCAGGAGAAGGAGAAGATTGCGAAGTGGAATTGGAGGAGGAGGATGGGTGGGAAGAAGAGTAGGAAGAGGAGTCTGCAGGGAAGAGAGAGGAGAAGCCTTGAATTCGTCCTCCTTAAACTGAAAGTGAGGGGGAATGATGTCAAGTGCATCGGGGTAGGAGGATGATGAGGATGAAGCAAAAGAAGAGGGCGACGTAGAAGAGGCAGAGGATGAGGAGGGGGCAGTCGCTGCGTATGAGTATACGGAGGGGAGGGAGAGAGAGGAGAAGAGGGATTGCGAAGACAAAAGAGCATAGAGATCATGCGAGATACCTTCTCCTTCCAGTACCACCAGCCTCTTCTTTTCGTCACAGAGGACGAATCCGGAGATCACATCGGACGAAAGGGCGGAGGGAGGAGGGGAAAGGGCGGAGGAAAGAGACGAAGGGGCGGACGAAGGCGGAGAGGAAAGAGTGGATAGGGGAGACGTAAGGGGGAGGATGCAGAAGAAGAAAGAGAGGAAGAGGAAGCGGGGGAGGTAGATGAGGTAACGAGAGATGACGAGACGGACAAAGAGGAGGAAGATGAGGTTGAAGTGGAAGAGGAAGAGTAAGAGGAGTGTTGTTCGGAGTGGTGAAGAATGGAGGCGATGACGGAGGAGGAGAGGAGAGGCAGAGATGTCCCGAGAGGAGAGAGGAGGAGGAGGGGGAGGGCGAAGGAGAGAAGAGGGGGGAAGTGGCAACGACATGTTCAATACCGTGCCTCCATACAGCTTCCTGGATGGAGACATGTCCCTTTCTTCCCACTGCACCCACTCTCCTTCCGTTCACACACACTAACAGATAAACAAGCGCTGCGTATAGGTGTGTGTCCGACTGGGGAAGCGAGAGCACTGCGCGGGAGTAGAGGCGCAAAGGGGAGGGAGAAACGGGGGGCAGACGCAGGAGAGCAGAGTAAGGCGAGGCTGATGGGGAGGAAAGAGGGGAAGTGGAAGAAGACAGGGAAGAAACGATAGATGAGAGATCTAGGGAGGAAGAAGAGGATGAGGGTGATGAGCTGGAGGAAGGTGGAGGGAGGAAGGAAGGGGGAGATGAAGAAGGGGTTGTGCAGTTGAGGAAGAGAACAGAAGAGTGAAGAGTTGAAGAAGAGGAGGAAGAGGCAGGAATAGACGAAGCAGAGGATGAAGAGAGCGAGACAGGGGCAAGAGCAGCTGAGGACGTTGAAGCAAGGGAAGACGGGATGAAGGTGGAGGAAGAGGAAGAGGAAGAGGAAGACGAAGAGGAAGAGGGAGCCATAGGGTTGGAAATGAGGCGGGAAGAAACAGAGGGGAGCTAGTGACAGAGGAGGAGGAAGCAGAGGAGGAAGAGGAAGAGGAAGAGGAGGAAGATGTTGAGGAAGAAGAGGAAGATGAAGAGGAGGGGGAGAGGGAGAGGGAAGGGAGGCTGGTACATAGGAAGAGACGGAGGAGGAGAGAAGGGCGGAGGAGAGGGAGGGTGGGAGAGGGAGGGGGAGAGGGCCTAGCTCAAAGTGGATCTCTCTCGCTCTGTCAAATAGAGAGAAAGCGGAGGAGGGGCCAGTATAAGCGGGGGGAACAGTGGAGGCAGAGGAAGAGGAAGAGGAGGAAGAGGGGGTAGAGGAGACAGCAGAAGAGAGGGCAGAGGGAGGTGGATGGAGAGAGGGAGAGAGAGCAGAGGGCAGCGAACTGGAAGACGAAGAGGAGGAGGGAGCAGAAGAGGAGGAGGTGGAAGGAGCAGAGGAGGGAGCAGCGGGGGAAGGGACGGAAGAAGATATACTTGAGCAAGAGCGATCGGAAGAAGAGACGGAGGGAAGCGAGGGTGGGCGAGGGGAAAGGGAGAGAAATGCAGACGCCTCCACAGTGAGAGCTTCATAAGGTTCGAAGGAAGGCGGAGTATGCGCGAGAATAAGTCTCTTTTCATCTGACTCCCCGAATGGGACTTCTCCCTCTCCCTCAGCCCCACTCACCCGTATCTCCGCTGAGCACCAACCACTCTTCCTCTCACCGTTTTCTGCCCTTTCCCTTTCCCTCTCCCTCTCCCTTTCCCTTTCCCTTTCCCTTCTGTCATCCCGCTCTTTCTTTCCTAAAACGTCGTCTAGATGTTTCTCTCGCTTGAAGGTTACTTTCTCCCGCTCTCCACCCTCTGGCTTGTCGATTGCCCCCTCTTCTTGTGAGCTGGGAAAGGTGACAGATAAGGGCGATGAAGGTACCAAGGACGAGGGGGAGGGGAACTATAGGAGGAAGAGGAGTAGGCGGAGGAAGAGACTAGAGAGGAGAGCATATGGTGAACAGGGGGAAGGACTTGCGAGAGCGAGAAAGAAATGTCGACAAAACAGTTAAAAGGAAACGAGGGCGAAGAGCCATCGTCCTCTTCTTCAGAGTCAACGTCGGGGGAAGGAGACGGGGCGGAGGAGGAGGAGGCAGAGAGAGAAGAGGAAGAGGAAGAAGAGGAAGAAGAGGGGGAGGAAAGAGCCGAGAGTGGGTAGAGGGAGGAGGAAGAATGGTCACCGAAAACGAACGGTGTCAGGGAAGAGGAGAGTGGAGAGGAAAGCGAGGAGGAGAGGGAAGAAGACGAGGAAGAGGAGAAGGAAGACGAGTGTTGTGCCTTCTTCTTGTTGCGTCTAGACCTTCTCACCACTATCCTCCTTTCACCTTCTTCTTCGTCTGAATCATCGTCTCCCATCCCTAGTCCTCTCCCACTCCTATCCCTCTCCCTCCTTCCCTCTCTCACTCCTACATCGAAGTCTTCTAATTCAGGTAACTTAAAACCATCACTCCTCTCTCTCCCGCTTTTCTCCCTATCACGTCCCCTCTCTCCAGCGCTCATTCCTCCGACTCCCTCTTCTCTTCCCTCTCTGTCCTTCTCCTTCTCCCTTTCTTTCTCTTTCTCCCTTTCCTTTTCCTTCTCCTTCTCTCGCTCCTTCTCCTTTCCCTTCGCAGTTGTTCCAGCGGATGAAGAGGAAGTGACAGTGGAAGAAATGAGAGAGGGCGAGGACGAAGAGGAGGCTGTGGAGGAGGACGAAGAGGAGGGTCGAGATGATTCGGAGAGAGAAGAAGAGGAGTAAGAGGAATAAGATGAGAATGAAGTCGGGGAAGTGGAGGGAAGGACAGAGTGGAAGCGAGGGTCGTAGACGTAAGTCCACTTTGCGTTGTTGGAGGTCAGGGCAATGGGGGCAGACACCCTTGTTCTCTTGTGACCTGAAAAGACGGCCTCCTTCCCCCAACCACACCATGTGCGCTGTTGATTCCAATAGCGGACTCAGACATCCATGATGAGACACCAATGCTGGGAGGAAGCAGTAGCGGGAATGAAGAGGGAGCGGGGAGGGAGGAAGGGGAGGTGGCAGAGGAAGATGTAGAGGCGAGAGAGGATGATGACGCTGAGGAAGAGGAGGGGTTGGGGTGGAGGAGAAGGAGGAAGCGGACGATGAAGGAGCAGAGGAGGAGGAGGATGAAGACGATGGATAGAGGGGAGAGGGAACCCAGTAGAGGAACTAGACGAAGAGGAAGAGGAGGAAGAGGAAGAGGAGGAGGAGGTGGTAGGTGCCTTGGTGGTCTTCTGAGAGGAATTGAGGGGAGGGGGGCAGTGTCTCTATCATCCTTCTTATCGCTCGCCTTCTCCTTTTCCTCCTTTCGCTTCTTCCCCTTTCCTCCTGCGGCTTCCCCGCCTCCCCCACTTGCCCCTCCCTTTCCTCCCGCCACTCCCCCTTTCCTACTCCCATTCCAACTCCATTCGCCCCATTAGCCCCTGCTCCCACTCCCGCGCCTACTCCTGCTGCTATTCCAGCTCCCTCCCCTTCGCTCTGTCTCATCCCCCACATGTTTACTCCATCTCCCTCCTCTTCATCGCTGTCATCATCTTCCATCGTCCCTCCCCTTTCCCTCTCCTCACCTCCCTTCCTCCTTAACCCATTTCCGTCATCTTCCGAGTCATTCAACTTGAGAACCCTTCTCTCCAACTGATCTAAAGCTAGGGGCTGGTTCATGGAAGCGTAGAGCTCTGCCATCTCCCCGATGATCTTAGCGGATGAAGCTGATGACGAAGCGGGGGAGGCGGAGGAAGAACCGGAGGAGGAAGCAGAAGACGTCGCTTTGATGAACTGAGCCTTCTCCATCAAAAGAGCTGAGGGAGAGGGAGTGGGGGGAAGGGAGGAAGAAGCGAACGACAACAAAGACGAAGATGAGGATGAAGAGAGAGAGAACAAGTCAGCGTCCCTCTCCTTGTCTTTTTCCTTATCCTTTTCGCGTTCCTTCTCTCGCTCTCTCTCCTTTTCTCTCTCTCCGCTTGTCGGCCTTCCCTTCCCCCTTTGAGCTCCACGTGAGTTGGAGGAGACAGCGGAAGAAGCAGACGAAGAGGATGAAGAAGACGAAGAAGAGGAGGAAGCAGAGGGAGAAAGAGGGGGGAAGGCGGACGGAGAAGACGACGAGGAAGGAGAAAGGGCAAGGGAAGAGGGGTATGAGGGAGATGTGATAGAAGAGGGAGTGGAGAGAGAGAGGGGGGCGTTGCCTCTTCTTTCCCTCGAGCTCCCTTCTCTCCTAGTCCTGACTCTGGGAACAGTTCCATTCAAATTGAGATTGTTTCTCAAATTGAGTGGAACGAATGCTCTCTTATTGACTGCGACGGAGAGTCGGTTACTCTGCATCAGAAGAGAGAGCTTGATGAGGTTCTGCACTCCCAGTCTACCCAACAAGAAGACTCTTCCCTCCCCCATCGTCAAGTCCACCCCCCTCGCCCTCCTCTCCTCTTCCTCGTACCCCTCCCCTCCCTTTTCCCTTCCTGCGTCTTCCTCTCCTTCTTCGCTCTCTCCCCCAATAATCCGGTGAATCCAACCCCCGAAGCGCTCCTCGCCCTGGGTCCCCTCCTTTCCCCCCACTCCTTGTCCTTTGCGTACCTCTCTCCACACCTCTCTCCGTCTCCCCTCCTTTCCCCTCCCCGCTTTCTCCTTGTCCATTATCAAGTCCCTTGCGTTCGCTCTTCGAAGAAAAGATCTTACGATTGACAAGTCTTCTCCAGACCCCATTCCATAGCACACCTCGAATTGAGAATTCCCATACCCAGCTCCTCCTGTAGATATTTTCGGATGAGATATTTTTCCCAGTGAAATCAAAAGATCTCTCTGATCCTCCGCCTTCCTCTCTCTCTCCCTACGGTCCCTCTCTTTATCTTTCACATCCTTGTCCTTTTCCTTTCCCTCCTTGCCCTTCGCCTCCTTCTCTACCTCCCTTTCGCCCTCATTGGCCGCGACTCCCTCTCTCTCCCTCTGCGCTTCCCTGCTCTCCTTTCTTTCCCCATACCGAGGAATACTGTTAATGATCTCAGGGTAGAAATTTGTCTCTGCATATACATCTACTACGAACTTCTCGATTGAAGGGTCGTCTTCGTATGTCTTCTTCTTCTTCCTCCATTCCCCTTCCACCACGTCACCTACCACCTGCGCGTGTCCCTTTACCTTCCTCCCCTTTCTTTTCGATTCGGGGGCGGAAGGTAAAACGGAAGATACAGAGAGAGAAGAAGCTGACGAAGAAGAGGAAAAGGAGGAGGGGGAGGGGAGTTCGTCGTCATCATCTACTTCGTCGAATCTCTTGCTGGAGATTCTCTTCGGAAGCTTGGTAGATGGGCGACGGATTGAGGAAGGAGGGGGTGGGGGGAGGGGGAAGGGGGAGACTGACAGAGAAGGGATGTTGCGGATGCGGTCGAATGAAACCGACAGCGGAAGGAGGGAAGCTTGCTGGACAGGAGTGAGGAGGGGTGTGTTTACTGAAATTTTGATCTGGAGGGAACGGAGGGGAACGGAGTCTGAGAGAGGGATGAACCACTTAGGAGAAGAGGATGAGAAAGTAGAAGAGGAGGAGTTAGAAGAGGACGAGGTAGAAGAGGCAGAAGAGTCGGAGGAGGAGGAAGGTCGTTTGAGTCTGCCTTCCAGTGCATGTTGCGTGTTCACCAGGTTGATGACAATGGGAGGAGGAGGAGTGGAGTTAAAGGAGGGTAAGATAGGGAATGAAAGCGAAGGGATTGAAGACAAAGCGGAGGAAGGAAGCATAAGAGAGCACCAGCGCTCTATTAGCGCCGAGGGGGAAAGGGAAGAGAGCAGGGAAGAGAAGGAAGAGTTGGAAGAAAGGAAGGGGGAAGAAGAGGGGAAGGAGGAGAAGGAGGAGGAAGACTGTATCTGGGACAATATTACATTTAGAGCGTTCTGTTGTGAAGACAAGCTTTCTCTTCTTTCCCTCTCCCTCTCCCTCTCCTTCTCCTTTTCCTTCTCCTTCTCCTTTTCTTTCTCCTTCTCTTTGTCCTTATTTTTGTCCCTGCTCTTCTCGCCCTTGTCTTTCTCTTTCTCCTTTTCCTTCTCTTTCTCCTTCTCCTTCTTCCTTCTCTCCCCCTCACTCTCTGATACCCCACCTCCATCCACCTCTCCTACTTCAGCTGAAATTTTCATCTGCGACACGTAGAAATTCTCGAGAGACGATACAAGTTCCTGTGAGAAAGGAATGAGAGAAGTGGAGAAAAACGGGAGTGAATGCAAAAAAAGAGGGAGGGAACAATGGACGGAAGAGGGGGTCGGGGAGGAGGAAAAGGGGAGACAATAGAAGCCGAGACAAAAGAAACATTATTAAGAAATACGGTGTGGGATCAGCATGTGGAAGTGTAGGTGTTAGTGCGTGTGGTGGTATGCTAGTGTACATGCATGTATATGTGTGCATTCATATTTCGTGTGTTCGTATAGAAGCATCAACGCTATTTACCTGTAGTGTTTTTTCTTTGCTGAGTAGTCCGAGGAACTCAACAGGAGAAACTGGGTTAGGGTGGTGTGAAAGAAGGAGTGATGAGAGCGAGGTCGTGACTCTGTTAGTCTTCACTTCCACCTTCTCATGCTTGCTTTCCACTCCGCTCGTCGCTTGGCCAGCGGAGGGTGAAGATCCGTACGCTGTTTTGGTCTGCGGGGAGGAAGAAGGAGCTGAGGGAGAGGAGGAAGAAGAGAGGGTGGAGGAGAGGGCTGCGGGGACGTAATCAAACTGGAGAGAGGGAGGAGAAAGAGGATTGGAGAAAGAAGGAAGCACCCACTTAGTCTTCTTAGATGAAGATGAAGAAGGGAAGGAAGAGGGCGAGGAGGAGGAGGAGGAGGAGGAGGGGGAGGAAGAAAAAGTGGGGATAGTGACTGCAAGTGAAGGGTTGAAGGAAGAGGAAGTGGAGGAGTGTGGTTTGAGTGGCGACCCCCACTCCTCCATTCCCACTCCCGCTTCCTCCCTCATTCAGCCCGCTCATCCCGCCTGAGTTTCCCGCAGTTCCGCCTCCAACCCCGCTCCCTGATTGGTTGAAAGCAGGGGTCACCCCATTGGCGTGGGAGTTGTTCCCCACAGTGCCTGTGCTATTGTTAGTGTTGTTGGAGGAGCTCATGTTGACGTTGGTTGTTTGAGGGGGCGTGTATGCATACATAGGAGGAGGGTAGTAGGCGTTGCTTTTGACAGCGTTGACGATCGCGTTGACGAAAAGAGGGTTAAGGTCAACCGACCTAGAGTGTACGTCTAAGTGGAAAGGGAGGTCCTCTAAGCAAAACAGAAAACTCTCGGTAAGGTCGCGCTCAGCACTCCACGACCACCTGCTCTTCCTCCGCCCCTCTCTTATCAATCTCGGGATATACACCCGACCGTACACTTCGGAAGAATTCTCTCATCTGAATTTCCTACCCCGTTCTCCTCCTCTCCAGTCCGTCTTCCTACTCCGCCTGCTCCGCTTCCTCCGCGACCGATCCTTCCCCCTCTCTTGCAGGAGACCCAAGTATGCCTATGCCAGATGCAGACGATGACCGCTCAGTCGCTCCTGCATTTCCGCTTGTTCCAGTAACACTAACTGTTCCTGCTGTCCCTCCTACCCCTGCTCCTCCTACTCCGCTGCTCTGCTGCTCTGCTCTTGACCCTCCACTACTCTTCCTTGCCACCTTCCCGCTTCCAATACGAGATCCTCCAAAGGGGGGGTCGGGTGATGCAGATGACTGGGAAAGAGGAAGTGTGTAGTTGTTTACGTTGCCTTCATCCTTTTTGTCCTCTCCACCATACAAGGAGCTGTTCTGTTTTAATCTAGAAGCAGAAGATTGACGTTGCTTAGACGAAGGGCTTTGTAAAACATTCTGTGGAGATGTTATAGGAGCCTCTTCAGCAGCAAATACCTTGCTTAAGATTGACTCGCCCTGCTCAGATGCCTTCTCGAGGTCAGCTATCTCGTCAATATTCAGCAATTCCCACTCATATAAACTAGGAGATATAATTTCATCGGCCTGTCCTGGTAAGCGGAAAGACAGTCTCACGTTGTGCGCATCTGTGGAAGAGCTAGTAACATCATCCCACTCTGCTTCAATCTCAACTGAGAAGGTTGCTTTTCTGTACGAGGGCCGTTGCTTCTCTGGTACATGTTCTATGGCTTCTATTTCTTGTTCTACTTTCTTTTGGCGAGCATTACGTTTGGAAGATGAACGCATGTTCTGTGACTCTGTATTGAGAACGTTTGCAATGTATATTTGATGTTTTTCGCTTTTTTCAATTTTTTCTTCGACAGTTTCTCCACCAAAAATCAAACGAAAAAAAAAATCGCTGTAAGACAGAAATAACCAATCAAAAGCATGCAAAGAAGTAGTTAGCCATGGCAGATAAATTAGCATATAGGGACACGTTTTCTATTTTCAAATATAAATACACGTATGTCATCTATTTACGCAGTATGATGTGCAATATTCAAGTTCATGTGTGTACCACTCTCTTGCAAAATGAATGATTTTTGGAACCAGTCAAGTTGAGATTTTTGAACTTCTTTTGATATAATAAGCTGTTCAAAACATATTTCTTAGTTCACCTTTGCTTGAGCATTTCTGAAATTTGTTCAATTCAATGTGTATACCAAATACCACATTATATGACATGTAATATATTTTTTATAATTCATCCGTCATTCTGTATCCCCACAGTTTGACCTAATTTTTGGATGAATCTAGGCCCACCCTTGTTTTATTCTCTATGTTTCTACGTCAATTATGTACCGTATATATTATTAGTTGCACAATACTTCGTATCATGTGTGGGAATGTGTTATTTTAACCCTTATATTTCATGAGGAAGTAGCAAGGTGTTGAAAAAGATCGAAATTGTGAACGAAAAACTGACTGCTCTACTTGGTTATGCAACTTGAACAATGCGAATGCAGATGCCTGTAATTGATAAGGATAACCGTCCTACGAGAAGCAAGAGCCAGAAGAAGAGGGACAGGAAGAAGGGAAAGAAGAACCAGCAGGTGGAGTCTTCTATGAATGACTATGACGACGGACTTGCGGAGTTTGGAATTACCTTGTCTCCCAATGACACTGTTGATACCATATTAGACAAGGCAAACACTGCCCTCGTAGAGATGAACTTTGACGGAGCTAGGAAGTTGTTGGAGATTGTGATCCCCAGAGCTGAGGAGAAGGAGAAGAAGTCCAACGCAATGGGAATGCTTGGTCAGTTGCTGATGGACAATGACCCTGTGGAAGCAATGTCCATGCTCAAGCAGGCTGAGACTCTCACCCCCAACTCTGACTTTGAGCGTCTTCTCAACATTGCCCAGCTTTCCTCGGGATATGACTCTCTCAAGTATGTTTCAATGGTTTATTCGTCCGACCTGAATCGTGGAAGCTGTAATCGAAACGTTTTGTTGAATGTGGAGTTGGAGTTTGAACTTGGCGTATATTTTTACTTAATGTATAATATGTTGCAAATGTATTTTTCTATCTTAGGTACTTTGAGAATGGATTGAATGTCGCGAAGAAGCAGTATGAGGAGGTGCGTGTGAACATGCCTGAAGGAAAGGAGAAGGACTTGGTGTTGGACGAGTTGAACTACGCTATCTCTAACATCCTTATTTCCCAGGGAGACCTCTTCGTCACAGACCTCTGTGACGAAGACAACGCAGAGTCTGAGGTCGAGAGAATCTTGGATGAGTCTAAGAGGGTCTACCCCAACAACGTCGACGTGTACAGAGCCTTGTGCTGTCTCCGCCTCATTCAGGGAAAGAAGGAGGAGGCTCTCCAGTTTGGAGAGAAGGGATTCGAGCTCTGGAAGGGATACGAGGATGCTCAAGACAGCGCACACATCCCTGAATACTTCGCCAAGGTTGAGCTTGCTAAGGCTCTTCTTGAACTTGAGCTCTTTGACAAGTCTGCCGCGATGTTCGATGTTCTTCTTGCTGAGGACGACCACTTCGCTGAGCTCTGGTACCTCGCTGGAATCTCCTACTCCTCCATGTCTTACATGTAAGATATATCTCCTTTCTCGAAATTTGTTGTGTACTGTATCAGGCATAGTATTTTTTTCTTGTACTTATTTTTATTCCGTGGGGCTTGTGTACGAGCATGCATGTGTTTGTCGCGTAATGAGATTTGTGTTCAAGTGCGGCTAGCTAATTGGATTGCATATACTACTGTTGATACTACAATATACAGTATTGAAGATCAGGCTGAAGAGCTGCGCCAGCTCGCTGTGCAGTACTTGGTCAGCGCAAAGAGAATGTTGCAGCACGACCCTGATCCGAGATGTTGAAGTCTATTGAGCAACAGTTGGAGGGATTGGTAGAGCAGGGTGTGGATGTTGCTGCTATTACCAAGCAGTTGGAGGGAGGAGCACCTGCTGAGGGGCTGATATTGACATCGAGTCCGACGACGAGACTGCCATGAATGATTAATTCGAGTGTAATATCACTCACTAGTTGTATTTGGTTCTAAAATGTATTCTTCAAGTCGTGTTTCCGCTGGGATTTTCTGTGTCCATGTTACTTTGTAGTTTCTAGTGTTCGTATTGTTGGAGCGAACTTTTATTTGTTTTACAGCATGTTCATGCGTACCGTAGCATTACTATTAGGAGTGATTGTTGTGTGCGTAGGTATACTCCATTTACACGTGTAATTATTTATTTATATATTTTTCGTATTGTATCATGTCTGAGAATAAAACACAAAATGAACGTAACTTTGTTTTTGGTTTGTTTGTATGGGCCCATTATTTTCTACTATGTGACTATTTTCTTAGGGAATTTCAGTGAATTTGCATGCTCTGCTGAAAAAAATAGCGCATAATTGGAAATGCAGTTGCACAGGGAAAGTTCCTATTTTTGACTTTGGCGCCAAAAGTGTGTTGCAGTATACTACCTAAAATACTGACTATTAATGCGTATAAATATGTAGAGGTTTTGTAATCAGAGCATACTAACGTTTTTTATTGTATATATTTATCATTTTCTCTTCAAAATATGCTAGTTGTTGAAAGAAATTCTCGTAGTTTATATTTTGCATTTGCTTTAGAGTTAGAGATCCATTCAACTCGAATAAGTACGATGCATATAAAGAAAATAATCATTGAAGGTTTCAAAACATACAAGGATCGTACGGTCATTGATGATTTGAGTAGTGGAGCCAATATTATTGTTGGGTTAAATGGAAGTGGAAAATCAAATATTTTTGAAGGTGAGAGTGTGCAAGAACTTAGGAATAATCGTATCCAGTGTGTGCAAGTGCTTGTTAATATGAACGTGTTGTGCATATAGGTGTGTATGCATGAAGTGTATAACTGTGGATTAATTTTTAATATGCGAATATATAACGCGAATTGTTTCTTAAATAATGATGAAACAATCAGCAATCGAGTTTGTGTTGAGTGACAAATACAGCAACCTTCGTTTGGAAGACCGCCAGAGGTTGTTGTATGAGGGTTCTGGATATCAGGCCATATCTGCGTCAGTAGAGATCGTGTTCGATAATAGTGATGGAAGAATCCCAATTGAGAAGAAGGCCGAGGTGTCACTGAAGAGGACGATGGGAGTGAAGAAAGACGAGTTCTTTCTGAACACAAAGCACATGACAAAATCAGACGTTGTAAACCTCCTGGAGAGTGCGGGTATGTCTAGAAACAACCCTTACTATATAGTTCAACAGGGTAGGGTGACGAAGTTGATTAAGATGGACGACGCGGAGAGACTCGAATTGTTGATGGACATAGCTGGAACACGAACATACGAAGAGAGGAGGAGGGAGAGTGTGAAGATAATGCACTCGACCGACGCTCAGAGGAAGGATGTCGACAAGGTCATCGAAACTATCGACCAGAGACTACATGAACTGGAGGAGGAGAAGAAGGCCCTGCGTGAGTATCAAGAGGCCGAGTCTGAGCGCAGAGTGGTGGAGTATGTTTTATATAACAACATGTTATCAAAGGCTACTGAGAAAAAGAACGCTATCGCTAGCAAGCGTAGGGAGAGTGGGGCTCATTCCCTGAAGTTGCACGCCGAATCTGCACAAGCAAAGAATGAGAGGGAGGCGGTGGAAGAGAGTCTGGCGTTGGCTCAGGTGGAAGCAGCGGAGGGGAGATCAAGGGCAGTTGAAGTGAAAAGAAAGATCAAGGAGCTAGAAAAGAAAACTGCTACACTTGAGGTAGGTGTCGGTTTCATTTAGGATGTGGAAGTTGGTGTTTAAATGGCTAGTGTGTGTATCTATTCTTCTAGCTAGAGTTTGGTGGTTAGGAACGCTTGCTGGCACTCGTTTGCTTCTCCTATTGTCTGTATATATGTCTATGCACATATGTGTGTGTTCGAATACATGTCTCTATACCGGTGTGTATGTGTGTGTGTGTGTGTGTGTGTGTGTGTGTGCGTGTGCGTGTTTTTCTATTCGTAGGTTCAGTGGAAGACCTCGATCGAGGATGCGAAGGAAGAGGAGGAGAAGGTGGAGAGGGCGAAGAAAGAACTAGCAGAAATCGAGAAGGAAATGGAGGGAAAGAAGAGGGAAGTAAAGGCGGCAGAAGAAGAGGTAGAAAAGGCTCGGTTGGAGCTAGGGAAAGCGGTACGAGAGGAGGAAGAGCTGGGCGCGGAGGTAGACGCGTTGACAGGGAAGAGGGCGAGAAATCTCAAATACAAGTCAAAGGATCAGAGGGACAAGGAGCTCAAGAAAGAGATCGAAAGGGTCGAGAAGGAGGTTTCTGAGGCACAGAAGGATGCAGAAAGAGCGAGGGAAAAAGAAGCGAAGCTCAGGGACAGTGCTGAGAATCTCCGCAAGCAGATTGAGAAGAAAGCAGATGAAATAAGAAAGATCACGGAGGCACTCGAGAATGGAGGGAAAAGGGGGGCGACAAAGAGAAAGAGAAGGAGAAGGAGAAGGGTCATAAGATCAAGAGGAAGGAGAGGAAGGCGGAGGAGATGGAAAACGATGCCTTGCTTTCTTCTCTCTCTCTAGAAGAACTGTCTTCAGAACTTGAACTGGCACAATCAAAAAAGAACGCTCTTTGGAGGGAAAAGGAAATTCTCGAAAACCGTAAGCTCTCTCTCTCTCTCAATTTATTCATTCTCATCACCTACAAACGCTTTCTATCACTTCTGTTTGTTTGTGTTTTTCATCAGTTTCTTTCTTTCTACTCATTTTCATTACCCTCCCTTTCTCGCTTAGTCTCGAAGGGTTTTATATTCAATGGATACGTTTACTTGTTGGTCCATCTTGTTGTATGTCGTTCGTTCTGTGAAGCGTTCGATCGGGAATAGCCTAGGTCGTTTGCATTTGCATCTGTTCGTGCATGCATATGTGTACGTGTCTATTCATATTCATATGCGGGCTCTCATGTAAAAGTGTGTGTGCGTGTGTGTGGTTTCTTTCGTGTTGGCAGAGTTGTCTGAGCGTGAGTTAGAGAACCGTCGTAGTATTCGTCGTTGCAGGGGACGATGGACCGTCGACGTGGACAGGAGCAGAAGAGGTGCGCAAGGCGAGTGAGGACCTAGGGTGGGAGACAAAGTCTACGGGTTCCTTTGCGAATTGATCTCATGCGAACCGAAATACTTCTCTTGCCTAGATTCCGTCGGTCGCTCTTCCCTTTTCAACTATGTTGTGGAAGATGACGTCGTCGCCTCCAAGCTCATCAAGCACTTGCAGAAGACGAGGGGCGGGAGACTGACCTTCGTTCCTCTCTCTCGGGTGTCTTACACTCCGCCCTCATTCCCCCCAGAGAGAGGCGATCCCTCTGATCTCGAGACTCCGCTTCGACCCTGCTTCCGCCCCGCGGTAGGCCAGGTGTTCGGAAAATCTGTGATCACGAGATCCATCAAGGATGCCGCCGATGTGTCTAGGAACTATAACATAGACGCTGTCACTCCCACCGGAGAACTCGTCAAGTTCATCGAGACTGAAGCGTGTCTACGGGTGTGGAAATATGAACGAATGGATGATCTGAACTACGAACACTAACGAATTCATCATGTTATATATTGTTTTATGTGTTTATGAATGTTCATATTTATGTGTGTGTCGTGTGTGTATATGCATGTGTGTGCCTACATGTGTGTATATGTCTGTATATATCTACGCGTATGTCTATGTGCACCTGTTGGTGAGTGTAGGTCAATCGAAAGGGAGCATTGGTTGGGGATACCACGAGAGGACTCAGTCAAAGATGAGAGCGATAGCGATGTACGGAGAGTGTAAGGAGAAGGTGAGGGGGAACAAGAGGGAGTTGGAGGAGCTGAGCGAGAAGGTGAGTGGAGTGGAGCGGAGGGTGAGGATGATACTCAGCGAGTGCGAGAGGAGGAGAGTGGGGAGAGAAACGGAGCAGAATAGGTTGTTGGTGGTCAGGGCTTACCAAGAAACCTTGGAGGAGGAAGAGAAGGACGTCACAGCGAGGGAGCGGATGGCGAGGGAGAAAGAGAGAAGGAGGAGGAGAGGAGGAGCTCCTTAGGAGGGCGTTGGAGATGCTGAGGAAAGAAATCGCTAGTCCTCTCGTGTCTGGGCTGAGCGAAGAGGAGGAGAGGCAGGTGGAGGAGAAGGAGAGGGCGTTGGGGGGAGGTGAGAAGGAGGATCCCCACCCTCAGAGCTGACTTAGCTGAAAAGGAGGGGCAGAGGGAGAGGAAGAGCGGGTGGGTCGAGCAGAGGCTGCGGACGCAGAGGGACCTGGTATCCTTCCTCGATGTGTCCAGGCTGACCAACGATGTCCAGGTAAAATGCATTCTCTTTCTTTGTCTTTTTTTCCTCTCCCCGTTTCTTTCTTCAGTCTTGTCTCCCCGTTTCTTGTGTTTCTGTTCCCTTATGCCTCTGTCCCCCTCTAACTCTTTTCTGACAACTCCTCTTTCCCTTCCACTCACTCGCCTGCATATTGCCTGTATTTCTGCTTATTCGTCCCCTCTCTTGACGTCCTTCTTGTCTTCTTCCCCTCTGCTTTCTCTACCGTCCCCCTCGCTCCCTCGCTCTCTTGATCGCTCTCTTTGCTTTATGTACTATTTTCTTCGTTTCTGCCTCATCCCCCACCCTTTCCCTCGTCTCTATTCTCGCTCTTCTCTCACTTCCCTGACATTCTCCCCTCGTTTTCTTACCTGTCTCTGTCACATCACTCAGACTCAGAAGTTGTGTGAAGAGGAGATGAAGGGTTGTGAGAGGGAGCTGGGAGACTTGAAGACGAAGCTAGCGGAGATAGAGGAAAGGGTGGGTAAGATGGAGGAAGAAAGTAGAGTGAAGGAGGAGGAGGTCGACGAGTTGAAGAGGAAGGAAGAGGAGAAGCGCTCTCTGTTCGCCAAGGACTCGTTGGTGACGTATGACCTCATTTCGGAGACCTCCTTGTTGGACACTCAAATCATCGATATCGAAAGAATGGTAAGTATTCCCCTCATCTATTCCCTTTTCTTTCTCCTATTCTCCTTCTATTTTTTTTTGTCGTCCCCTTCTCTCCATTCTCTCCTTCTCTGATCATTTTCTTCTCTCCTTCTCTCCTTCTCTCCTTCTGATCATATTTATTTTTTCCTGTTGATTCCCTCTTTTCTTTTCTCTCCTTTGCCTCTATCTCTTCTTTCCCCTCTCTTTCCGTCATATACTAGATCCGAGATCTCGGCGCTGTGTCTTCGTCTTCCGTGTCGGAGTGGAGCGGAAAAGAGCGAGTCGGAGTTGAAGAAGAAGAGAGATGACCTGCAGAAGATTCTTTCATCTCACTCCCACGTGAACAAGAAAGCACTGGAGCAATACCTATCATTCTCGTCCCAGAGGGCTGATTTGATTGAGAGAAAGGACGACTTGGACAGAGGAAGATCTGCAATTGTGAAGCTTATCAGGAGCCTCGATATGAAGAAAGACGAGGCTGTCACGACTGCATTCGACAACATTGGAAGACACTTCTCGCAGGCTTTCTCTGAGCTAGTGCCGGGGGAAGGGCTACACTCGTGCTCAAGAAATCTATCGATGGAGATAACGAGGAGGAGGAAGAGGAGGAGGAAGAAGAGGAAGAGGAAGGACTACGATGACGAGGAGGAGAACGAGGATGGAAACAAGAGGAAGAGAAAGTCTGCGAAGAGCAGGAAGAGCAAAAGAAGCAAGGCGGCGAACGATCTGGATGAGTTGGATGAGTTGTTGGCCGAGGAAGCTGAGGCTGCGGGAGTGGGCGCGGAAGGAGAGGGAGGGAGGTCCACGTCGTGCTAAAGAAGAAAGGGAAGAGAGTGGAGTACGTTGGAGTTGGAGTCCGAGTCGCCTTCCCTGGCTTCAACTCTTCAAGCACCAAGCTCCTCTCTGGAGGACAGCAGAGTGTCGTTGCACTTGCTCTAATCTTCGCTATTCAGCGATGTGACCCCCTCTCCCTTCTACGTGTTTGACGAAATCGACGCTAACCTAGACGTTGTCCACAGAAGTGCGGTCGCCGCCATGATCAGCAGGATGAAGAACAGAGAGGGTTGACAGGGAAAGGGAAAGGGAGGAAGAAGAGAACACTCTGGTACCCAGTTCATCATCACGACATTCCGACCTGAGCTCGTCGGTGTCTGTGATCGCTTCATGGGTGTGCACTTCACCGACAAAACCTCTCAAGTCGAAGTCATTTCCAAGCAAGACGCCCTCACGCTAGTTGAGTCTGCCGGCAGACAAGTCCAACAGTAACCCTGTGTCTCTTTGCATTTTCTATGCCCACAATCTGCTGGAGGTGTGTCTTCGGCCTTCATAGTCCACCCATATACCCTCCCGTGCCCCCTCCCTAGCCCTCTTCCTTCTTTCTTCACCTCATCTTGTTGTTTGTCCCCTCTGCTATTTCCTTCTCTGTAATTGTTACTCGGTTTCTCCTTCAGAGTTTCTTGTCTGTCTGTTTCTCTGTGTTTCCTCCTTTCTCTCTCTGTACCCGTCACCCCTTTTACTCGCACTTGCATTCACTCTATCCGGTCTTTCAGTCAGAATTTGAATATGTGTATACGTCTCAAAGTAGATATGCAAAAGATCATGTGTTTTCAACAGATGCTGAATAAAAAAAAACTGATATAATCAATTCTTGAACATGGTGCTAGTAATAAAAGACAATTTATTGTCATTGAATTTGTAAAGAAATTAAAGAGAAAGGAAAGTAACTCCGTAAGAAATGAAATGGGAGGAAAACATGGGTGACGATAACCTGTGTATTATCGGTTAATTGTCAAACTGTGAACAGTATTTGTGTTTGAGAAACTGTGTGCAAAGAAAGACTAGTGCTGTGAATAATATCACGAAAGATATGGCTATGTAGATGAAAGAATGTGAAGTAAGAAAGGTAATATACAGAATATACCAGCAAACTCAGTTGGAAATGACCTTAGTGTAACGTAATGAGTGAAGTCAAAGAACTAAAAAAACACAAAGAATTGACGAAAACATACAAAATACGTAGACACACCGTACAAAAGGGAAATCGGATTCGCATATGCCCTAGAGTGTCCCGAAACAGAAAGAGAAATATACAATCGAATAATTAAAGACGAGCATACGTCAGAGCTGAACGCATGGAATGGAAAGCATGGAATGGAAAGCATGGAGAGAGAGTATATGACAAAATTTAGTGATACAAGGGTATTTGAGTGCGGTTCGAAAAAGTTCTCTCCGAGACAAAATAAGCGAAGTGAATGACACCTGTAGACATCATCTGATACGCGCTGCTTTGATACTGGTATCTAGGACAGACGAGTACTCCTGGCTCTTCGAAGGGGGGAAGATATTCCAGAAGCGAAGGGTTTCATCTCCTGACCCTGTGACGATGGTTTGCTTGTTGGGTGACATGGCCATGTGGAGCACTCTGAATGTGTGTCCAGTGAGAGAAGCTATAGGCTGCATCGTAGGGTATTTCCATACTACGACTTGGTTCTGCGCGAACCCATGCGATGTAACTAATTCATTGACAGTGGTTGCCCACGCCATGTTGCACACTTGGGAGCCCGTGTCAACAGAGATAGTGGACGAGGGAGAGGAAGTGAGAGTGTCCCAGAACTTGAGGCAGCGATCCGCAGTTCCCCCTCCTGAGACGAGTACTCCGTGGTCATGGGGGGACCAAGCGAGTGCTTTGACTGCTGCTTGATGTTCGTTGTACTCCATGACACATTGTTCCTTCCTTGCATTCCACAAGAGCACTCGGTTGTCGTTCCCCCCAGAAGCGAGGGAGAGATCGTCGAGGGACCACTTAATGCCGCACACCTCTTGTGAGTGTCCGGACACCGTCTTCCAACAGAAGTCTTTCTGTTGCCTGGGGTCTCTGATGAAGATCGTTCTATCTCTTCCCCCACTTGCCAGACAACGAGAACTCCAGTGCAAGGCCCCGATGCGGAGCGAGTGGCCGGAGAAAGTGCGGGTGAGCTTGGATGTGGTTGAGTCCCACAGCAGAAGTCTTCCTTGGACCGTCCCTATCGCTAGAGTGTTTCCTGTCTGAGTCCAGGAAAGAGAGGCCACTCTGTCCCTATTCCGATCGAGGATGATGAGTAGTGGAGAGGGAGAGAGGCAGTGGAATTTGTGGTGTCAACATCGCAGAAGAGAGAGACTTTGGAGGTGGTTGCATTCCAGAGATAGACTCGCGACCCCAGCCCAACAGCCAGGACGTTGTTAGATGACCAGTCCAACAGAGAGAGGTAGAAATCATCGCTGAGGTGAGGGGCATCCAAGATCCTCACCGGAGTCTTGCTAATCTTCCGGGCTGGTTTATAGGACAAGACTAGGAAACGGAGGGTGTCTGGGTCAAGTTGCACTGGGAAGGAGTGGTCGAGGAAGTTGGGAGAGGAAGAAGGGGAAGGAGATGAAGACACGAGAGACGAGAATGTGGAGGAATGGGGGTGAGACGGAGAAGGGATTGGCGAGCGGCGGCGGAGAGGGGATGAAGAAGGTGGTGGCAGAGAGGCAGAGGGGAGAATGGACGAACGAGTGGGAAAAAAGAGGTGTGTCGGGAGGCACTTGATAAAGAAAGGGGTCCGTTAGGAGACAGAGTGGAAGATGGGTATGAAGAAGAGGGCACGTTAAGTGGAGATGATGAGATCATATCATTGGTGGGGAAGTTGAGGGGGAAAGGAGAGAAAGGGAATGTGGGGCTGGGCAAGGCAGTGGAGGCTGCAAGTGATAGCGAAGAGGCTAGAGGGGAAGATGAAGGGGTGATGGATCGATTATGAGAAGGGGCGACACCAAGGGAAAGAGAAGAAGAAGGTGGAAGGGCAGCTGGAGAGGAAGGGGGGAATGCGGGGGAAGAGAGCGGAAGAGAAGACGAGAGAGAGAATGAAGAAGGGGAAGGGGAGGAGAGTTATTGGGTGTTTTTCTCGAAGAGTCTCTCTCTCTGTCCCTATCTTTATCCCTCTCCTTATCTATCTCCCTCTCCTTCTCCCTCTCTCTTGCGTCGGAGTTCTTTTTGTTCGGAGACAGAGAGGATTTGAGAGAGGGCGAGGGGAAGAAGGGGAGGGGAATGAGGGATCGACTGATTGCTCCGTCTGTGTTTGAGTATTGCTCGATAAAAGATACTTCTTTTCTGGGCGAAAAGCGGATCACTCTCCTCTGAAAAATGTCAGGGTGAGCGGGGGGGGAAAGAAGGAGGGAAGAGAAAGGGAAGATGATATGGGAGGAGGAGGACGAGATGGCGAAGGAGAGGTCAACGGCAGTGCGGAAGGAGTGGGGATGGCGTTGGTGGGCGCAGAGGACTTGGTGGGATAGAGAGAAGAGAGAAAAGGGATGAGCGAACGGAGGAGGAAGACGACGAAAGTGCCGAAGAGGAAGAAGAGGCAGTAGAAGCAGAAGAGGATAGAGAAGGGGGAGAGACTGATGAAGCTGATGTAGATGAAGATGACGGTGGAGCGGGGGTGGAATATGAAGAAGAGGAAGACGAAGATGAAGAAGAAGAGGAAGAAGATGATGCGGAGACAGAAGGGAAGGAAGGGTCTATTTGGATGTATCTCATATCTACCTCTTCGAACAGATCCTCCGCTTCCTCAATTTCTCTCATCCCTCACCTTATTCCCTCCTTTATCGCTCTCATTACCTTCTCCCTCTTTTCTTCTCTCACCCGCTCCTTCTTTCACCCCTTGCCTTTCCTTTCCTTCTCCACCCCGGCCCCCTCCACCTCCCGCATCCCCTTTCTCTCTCGCCTGGAAAAGAATATCTCCATTTAGAGCTTCATCAGTCTTGAAAAAAGAACCCTATTTACCTTTTCCTCCCTCTTTAGCCCACTTTGATCCTCTACCATCTCTCTCTCCACTGTACTCCCTCCCTCAACCTCTCCCAGTCTCCCTCCTCCAGTCTCTTCCCTTAATTTTCCCCTATTTTTTCTTTCACCTCTCTGGCCCCCAGTATCCTTGTCTCTTCCTCGATCCTCTCCATCTGACTCTTCACAGTGTTCTGTCTCCTAGCCCTCTCTTGCTCTCTTTCCATCGCCCTTATGGACAATGGGGTCCCATTTCCTATGCTTCCCTCCTCTCTGCCTTCCTCTCTCTTTGTCTCTCTCTCATCCAGTCTAACCCCTGCCTTTCCAACTCTCGCCTCGCTTTCTTCTCCCTCTCTCTCTCTTCTCGGTCCTCCTCCTCCTCCTTTGCTAATCTCGCATCCACAGCTTCTCTATCTCTCCTCTCCATCTCCTTTTTCTCGGCATCCCTCCTCTTTCTTTTCTCCTCATATACCTTTCCTCCCCCTATCTTTACTCGTTTCTTCTCAGCTAACCCTTTACTCTTTTCCACCCTCTCTCTCCTTCCCCTCCCACCCACTTCACACCCCTCCTTTTTCCTCTCACTTTCCTCAGCTCGTCCTCTCTCACCTCCCTTCTTCTTCCTTCTCGCTCTTCCCTTTCTTCTCCACTCAAAAACTTCATCTTCGCTCCCCATATGCTCCTCTTCTGAGACCTCCATCTCCTTCTCTTTCGTCTCTTCTTCCTCTTCCTCCTCCTCCCCTTCCTCCTCCCTCTTCTTCCCCCTACTGCGAAAGAACATGACTCCCCCTTTTCCCTTCTCACTTCTTTCCCTCTCTGAGCTCTTGCCTTTTCCTTCCCTGAGGCTTCTGTCTGCTTTATCTCCCACCCCTTTTTCTTCCCCCTCGCCATCCTCCTCGTCTCCACTTGCGTGATCGTTGTCACTGTCATGGAAACCGAAAAAAGAACCAGGGGATGTTGAATAGAAATACAAGTCTGTCTCCTCTCCCTTATCATCCTCATCTCCTTTCTTTTCCCCCTCAGCCTCCTCTTTGTCCTCCTCCTCTTCTTCCCCCTCTCTCTCTCGCCCATTCACTTCGTCTTCACTCCCCTCTCTTTCCGGGTTACCTTCACCTGTCCCCTCTGCGTTTGTAGGCCTTCCCTCTGTCTTCTCTACTTCTTCCTTCTCCCCTTCTCGTATTTAACAAGTGCACTCCCCCTGCTTTTTGCAGCAGGAGTCTGCTTCTTCTCACCCTCGCAAGAGACTCTAGGATGTCTTCTTTGAACAATACGCTGGATGAAGAGTCCTCCCTGCTCCTTTCCACTCCCTCTTCCTCCTCCACCACTTCCACAGTGTCGTCATCGCTTTCATCGGTGTCCTCCCTCTCCCACTCTCTCCCACCCTCGCGTCGCCTCCTCCTCCTGTCCCACGCACTCCTCTCTGCTCTCTCCTCCCTTTCCCTCGCCTCCCTAAATAGCTCTGATAGGCTCTTTCCTTCCATCCCCCTACGCTCCTGCCCTCTTTCTGTCCCCTCGACCCCCCTCGCTGAAGTTGTGCCTGACCTACTTCTCCTTTCCCTTTCCCTTTCCCTTTCCCTTTCCCTTTCCCTTTCCCTCGATTGCATAGCGATGTTTCTCCTTATTTCCTCCCTATTCCCATTCGCTCTCTGTCCCCTTGCACTTAGGCTCCCCCTCCACTCCCCTCCTACGCCAGTGGCAGAGACAGAATTTCCCTGTGTTCTCCCGTTCGATAGCCTTCGAGCTGCAGTGCTAGGGCTGAAGGAAGCGGAGACCCTTCTAATCTTATTGGCTCTAGACAGACGATTGAGGTGCAGATGTTGGGACTGGATCTCTGAGTGCAGTCTCTGATTAACCTTTAGGCCTAAGAGTTCTCCTCGCAGCAGGAGAGAAAGGGGGTCTCCGCCTTCGTAGTTGAGCCAGAGGAGGTAGGTGAGAACGGAGAAGGAGAGGGAGTGGGCGAAGAGGGAGAACGAGAAGGAGAGGGTAAGGGAGAAGGTTGCTGGGAGAAAGGGTGAGAAAGTGAAGGCAGAGGGTGATAGGTGGGGAGGGGGGACAGCGACACGGAGAGAGAGGGAGGCAGGGGGAGGATTGTTTGCCTCCCTGAGAGGAGAGAGGTGCTAGACACAGACATTGCGAGAGGGAAGGAGGGGCAGAGAAGGGCTGGAAGAAGGGCTGACGAGTGGGGGAGGAAGATGGAGGTGCGGTGACAGAGGCTGAGGAAGAAGCAGTGGAAGAAAAGGATGAACGAGCAGGAGACGTTGTGGTAAAGGGAGCGGTAGAGGAGTGGGAATTCAAAGAAGTGGAAGAGGCAAAGGGGAGGGAGTGAGGAAAGGGGAATGTGGAGGAAGAGAAAGGGAGATGGTAAGAGAGGGAGAGAGGGAGCGGAGTAGAGTCAATGGCTGTCTGAGCCAGACTCACTGATTCGAACCGAGACTCTTCTCTGTCCGGAATGAAACGATCAGGGTACACGTACTCACGTACAAACCCTCTCCACTACACCCGTCTTCGCTCCCCCTCCCATTCCCACTCCCACTCCTACTCCTATTCCTGTTCCCACTCCTCCCGGGACCCCTCTCCCGTATCGCAGCATTTCTCTAGTCTCCCTTGCTTTCCCCTCACTTCTCTCTGACTCTCTGCCAATGCTTCTGCTTCCTTTTTTCTCATATTCTGTATCGATCTCCATACCTATGGATTCCCTGTCCATTCTTTCCTTCACCCAAGCCTCCCTTTTGTTCCATTCCCTTCTTCAATTACAACCCCTATTCTTTCGTTTGGTCCTTCCCCCCTTGTCTCTCTGACCGGCTTTGTCACCTTCCTCAATCTCTACTTCGACCCTTCTATCCCGTTTTTCCTCATTTCCTCCCTTTTCTGACAACTTCTCTTCCTCCCTCTCCTTGTTCAGTTCCACCGTTCTCTCGTCAGCAACCTCCTTTGCCCCCTCTCTCACTTTCTCTCCCGTATGTCCGAACAAGAAGGAATCATTCGATAGCATGTCATCGATCTCCCTCTCCCATTTCTTGTCGCCATGCGCTCTTTCTCTCCTCCCTTTTTCGCTTACTCCTCCCCCTTTCTCCGCAACAGTCTATCCCTATTCCTTCCCCTTCCTCTCTCGCATTCACATCACCTCCACGCCTATCCCCTTCTTCTTCCTCGATAGTCTTCGCCCCGTTCCCTCCCTTCTATTCCATCCTCTTTATCCTGCGAAGCAAAAGGATCTCCTTGCCGTCTTCCCTGTCCTTCTTCTGGGAAAGTTCTAAGGATATACTGCTTCTCCAAATGAGAGATCGAAGAAGAGCTGGTCAGATAGCAGGGCGTAGAGAGGGACGTAGTGAGTGGCAGAGGGGGGAGTGGTTACGAAGAGGGAGAGACGAAGAGAGGGCGGGGAGAAGGGGAACGAGAGGAAGAAAGGGATGACATGGGGGAGGAAAGGGAAGGGGAGGAAAGAGAACGAATTACAGGAGAGAGTATAGATGAATGAGAGGAGGAGTGGGGAAGAGTTTGGCCCTGCTCTTCCTTCGCTGTCCCCTGCATCTCTGCCTCCCCCCTTTCACTTCCTTTTCCTGCCTCATTCATCCTCATGTTTTTTCCCTTCATCCCCTCTCAATTTCCCTGCCTGTATTTCTCTTGGCTTCCCCTCTTTCCCCTTCCTCTCCCAATGTCTTGTCCCCTGACTCCTCCTTTTCTCCTTCTTCCGCATCTGCCCTGTCGCCTTCCTCTCTTGTTCTCTCCTTCTTTCTCTCGTCATCTTATCGCTCACCTTCTGCCTCAATCCTTTTCGTTGGCTCCTGGCCTCTTTTCTCTTTGCGAATTCCCCTTCTATTTCAGGTTCCTGCTCTCCTTTCTCAGTTGGATACCTGCGTTTTTCTCCAACTTCTTTTCCCTTTTTCTTGCTCCGCATGCAGCGTCCCCTCCTCCAGCGATTGTTTCTCAACGCCTCCACTACTTCTCCCCGTTCTCTTTCCGTTGGCTAGCCAGCTGATGTTCCCTCCTCTCTCTCTCTCACTTCTTCAGGCATTCCGTCTCTCCTCCTCTCCCTCTCTCTCCTCCCTCCTCCTTCTGTCCCTCTCTCTCCAACCCATTCACATTCTCTGACCCCACTACTTTCCTCCCTCTCCCCTGCAGAGTTCTCCTCTCCCTCCATAACTCCTAGGTTCTCTCTTCAGTTTCATGCTCATCATCCTGTTCCCCTTTCCCTTTCCCTTCCCCTTTCCTTTCTTCATCCCTTTTTTCTTTCTCGTTCCCTTCCCCTTCCCCTTCTTGTTTTCCATCCCCTACCCCCTTAACCTTCTTAATTTCCTCTCCCTTCCTCTTCTTCCCGTAAGCGATAATTTTTATATCTTCCGCTTTATCCTCCTCACAAACATTTCCATTGGTAAGGAGAGACAATTCGTCACAACAGTCTTCTCCTATCGCTTGATCTGTTTTTCCTTTGCCCTCTCCCTTACCTTTCCCTCCCCTCTCCCCTCCTCTTCTCCTCCCACGTCCTCTTCATTCTCCATTCCCGCGGGCAGCTCTTCCTTGCTGGCTGGAATGCGCAAAGTGTCAGCGAATGGTGTGTTGTCTCCTCGTGCTCTTCCCATTCATTGATGGTGTTGACTTCCTGCTGCTGTGTTTACCTTTCTTGGCTCTCTCTCGCCACTATTTTTCCCACTAGCACAAGCTCATTCGCATCCTCGCACATGTCAATGCCTTCCCCACCCTAGCTATCCGTTCACCGTTGTACGCATGCAAGAAGGGAGACAGGAGTCATTTTTTGACGTACAAGAACTTGTTTTCTTGGCTGACTGAGATTGTAGT
>JAWNMU010000127.1:0-60608 GCA_035043665.1 Drosophila quasianomalipes | reverse complement strand
GAAGCATCGACATAACAGTTTCGTACTGTCAAAGTGTCCGTTTTCTATAAAAAAATTGCAAAAAAATTGTAATTAATTGTTATTTCTATAAGAGTTGCATTTTACTTTACGAATATCTTTGACACATTCTCTTCATCAATTTCTATTTTATATCTATATTTCTTCATCCCATTCGTTCCGCTAGTTGCCAATTTGTGTGATGAGAAGTGTTACACACGTCGCATATATGTATATAAAATGAAGTAAACTTGAAATGCGTTAGGTATACGAAAACTTAATGCCGAACTTTTGAAGTCTGTAGATCGGCACGTTCACTTATAAATGCATTCCAGATATAACATACTGTTACATACTTTGCACAGCATCAATATACCATACAAGCCATTTCGTGAGTTCAGAGTATGAAACGAAAGAAGGTTTGTGACTAAAAAGTAAAAATTGTAGCTTGAAAGAAGCCAAAACAATCGTTTGGGAAGCGCAAACATAAACTAAGTATACAATTAATTTTATTATTGCTGGGACATATGATCACCGCGATCTGCAGTCTATTGTTGCCCGCACTGACTCTATAGCTTAAATGTCTTTTGAAGTCAAAACACGCATACCTAGGATACTACATCTTTTCCTAGCTAAGGCGACACAAGCTGCTACGATGTGCTTTGACTCTTCCTCGCTTTCACAAAACCAGCACAGTTCGCTTCTATAAATATCCAGTTTAGATATGTGATTTCTTGTCTTCAATGTCCTGTTAATAGAGCCGGTGAATATCCTAAGGCTATTCTTCCACATGGTTGAATCAACCGGTCACAGATGCAATGCAGTACAGCGGCAGGAGTAATCTCGACGGAAATGGAAATGAAGCTTTTATTTCATCAAGCGTATTACACGGTATGAAAGCTCCAAAGGTTATGATATGAAATTGTAACTTTGAAAAATAAACATTAAAAAGATTAAATTGAATATTAAGTGTTAACTAAATCCTCATGACTGTCAAGATTCGCTCTGCTCTTCAGGAGAATAGTTAGACACATCAGTCGATCGCTGATCGTGGTAGATCGTGCACACCACACACATCCCGGACTAGGCTTTTACGGAGGAGACATTTTATAATTGTGGCGTGACTTCGACGGAAGAGAAAAAGTAAAAGCAATTCTTTCAATGCCGTTCAGAGCGTTCGCAAGTTAAAATTTGTCTTGCAATTGATCATGTCCAGGCTGAGTAAAGCCCATTTTCTTTTTTCTTCTTCCTTTCAAAAAAGATTGTCGCAGCTAAGATGCACATAGACCAGTGTTAGTATATAGGGCAAAATCGCTCTCATAGCACGACTGTCATACGCCCCACGGCAACTGACTTCACAAGACCAACAACTTTAAATATGCTCTGTCCGGTTCCTAAATACATTTAGGCGGTGAGTGTTAAATATGCTTAGTTACGTACCGAAGTTATCGGAAAAATATTAGCTGCCACAAAATGAACATGAAAGGAACATTTGTGGGAATGTGGAAATGATGCGGACTCTTCGGAACTGAAAAAGCACTAAATCATTTTCGATAACACGCTAGATGTTTAGCTTCTCCTTTATATTTGATGTATAAACAAATAATAATTAATAAACTATTATATAAAATTTGTAAGACTGTCACAAATAAATGTACAGAATAAGTGTGCATTATTTTTATGTGTACAAAATAATTTGAAAATACAAATCAAGTGTGTAGTTACATGGTTATTTAGGCACATTCTGCCTATTTTTGGCTCTAAAAATATCACAAGACTTAAAACTGATTTTGGAAACTGATTCTAAAACGAAGTGTTGAAATTTTTCAATAAATTGTCATGATTCATTCCATAATTCCAAAGTGGTTTATGTAGTGCGATATTTGTGAGAAGTTTTCTTCCAGCAGATATCATGAATGTCGAGAGTATCATATTCTACAATGTTTCGATAAATCATAATCGAACTTTGATGTAATCTCAAGAATTTGTGTCATCCATATTTTGTATTACATTTTCTGTGCTGAAATGAAAATTGAGAGCAAGTCGTATTTAATATAGTCAAAGAAATTAACAATGGTTTCTATGCAATTCGTGCTACAACCGCTTCCCGGAACTGATGAACAATTCATTGAAAGGTAAGAACTGTTTAAGAAAATATGAAAATATACGCATTCTTGAATATGTACATATAGTATTGATCATCTGCACATGTTTCATACATGTATATACATACATACAGGTACAGACCGATATACACTTAAGCATTTATTTACATACATATATACGCAAAATCTTAACTCAATAATACATTCATGCCTATCAATAAAACAAATGCATATAATACATACTTAAATGTGTGTGTGTGTGTGTGAGTGTATATTGGTACATCATTTTCGGTTTGAACTGAACTTGCATTGCTGTGCACGTATGTACGTATCGTATGTAGCAGTAATAAATTTTTATCTAAAAATGAGCATATGTATGTATAACGATTGAATATACATGTGTGCATTTAATGGTCTGATAAATATAGGAGAATGCCATAACGTACTTATTTGTGAATATAACATTCTAAATTTATTGAACACGTATGCATGTGTGTGTGTGTAAATGCGCACATGTGTGAATGGTGCATACATTCATAGCATTTCGGCACTCAACATACACACTTTGCTTGTAGGTAGACAATTGCCCCTATGCAGGACTTGTGTATTTTCAATCTAACCACCCTTAAGCGAGTTTCAACTGTTATAAAACTCAATCGGCACCCTATACCTGATGGGCTTATGTATATATTTATAAGTAAAGATATATATACAAATGTAGCAACGTGTTGTTGTATACTTGATCCGAGTTCGCAAAATGTAATTACTTGAATTTACAAATTAGAAATTATCCGAAGTTTTAAATAAATCCATAGCCAGTTCAACTACTTTTAATAATAACAGTTTGACAAAATTTCGTTTTTTTTGCTTCCTCTTCAACTAATGCAGTAGCTCTACATCATCCAAGACAACCATTTACATATTATGATATTTATGTATAATGTATAATTGTCATAGCGCATATTTGAACTTCCTTTGTATTACAATTTTAAAATTTTTTATATTGACTAAAAATGTATTCCATGTGTCCATGTGCATGTAATAGATGCGAATGTTATTTATTATTATGTTTATTCTTTCTCTATGATTTTCAAATATATTCTGAATTTCCAATTTAGAATACGAGAAGTCACGGATAAAGTAAACCGCTTCGGTTCCGGTACTCATAGGATATTTGAGCAATTGAAAATTCCAGTAAGGGAAGTGGTAATTGGACCTAATCATATAGGAGTGCTTTTGGAAGATGGGAAAGCGTTTCGTGTCGCCTTCTCAATCAATTCCGAAAAGCTTGATTTGACTAAATCGGACAATAAGTGGTATGGTTATAAGCAATCTGCACATTTCTTCGTTCATGTTAATGATTTTGCTTGGTTTAAAGTGCCCCATCTGGTGGAGTATCGGCAACAAATGCTCCGAAGGCACCAACATCATCACGGGCTATGCCTCGTTCTCGGGCACGACTTCTTCGTGCAACAGGGAGAACAAGCTCAAGTGGACAAGGATCTGGATCAAGAAGTACAGGTGTAATAATTGGAGGCAGTACATCGAACCGACCCCTAGTAACAGTGCCAGCCACATATGTGCCTGAAGAACTTATATCTCAAGCAGAAGTCGTACTACAAGGAAAGAGCAGAAATCTCATAATTAGGGAGCTTCAGGTATATAGTTTGATGCATTTATTTATTGAAGACTAATTTCCACACTTACAAAACCTTAAATTATAGCGCACAAATCTTGATGTGAATTTAGCTGTAAACAATTTGCTTTCACGTGATGACGAAGAGGCCGAAGATACAGAAGAGGGAGGCGATAATTATGTTCCTGAAGACCTAATTTCGTTATTGGACAATGGTTTTTCGGGTGACAACAATGGTGTCATCATTGATCCATCAGACGGACTTTTTTCGGAAGAAATATTTAGTAATTATTCGAGCATAAGGAAGTAAGTTTTTTCAATAATACAATTTTTACATTCCAAATATTTGTTTGCATGTTTTTCTGAAACAAGAATCACTAGCGTTTTCGGTCCGCACACAAAATTGAAACATGCCACGAACTATAAGCTATTTAACTTTTAAAGCATATCCACAAAGCTTTAAAATAAAAAATTAAAAAATATTTAAAAATGCCAGGTTAAAGCCATTTTAAATTTAATGCCACTTACAATGATTGCAAGGGATTATAATTTTATTTTTTGCCAGTCACATAACAAGTTACTTGGCAACCTAAGTGGAAAAAATATCTATTTAAAAACTGAGAAACTGAGTAAACTAAAATTGGGTGAAAATCTAAAGTTCGTCTAGCGACTAATGCTAATTTATTAACTAAAACATGTGAAGTGTTCAATTATTTTGATGTAGATTAATCGGAAATTAAACAATCTTCATTAATGGGTTTTTTATAATAATATTGTGTTTGAGTGGTGCACATATTCAATTCACAGGCTCATTGGCATATAGAATTGTAATTGTAACTGAAGTGAAATTTGAGCGAAAGTGATTTCTGTGGCACCGCCAATTTTTTATATAAAAATATACATACAAAGCTAACAAACGTATTTTTCTCTCTTAGTCTTCTTTTCGATCGAATTCGTAGTGAACGGAGCAACGCAGGCTCAACTGCAGATAGTAATCAATCCAATCGGGCATCAACATCCTCTAGCGGTGTAATAGCAGGCAGTGGTAGCCTTTCAGCTCAAATATCGTCTGCTAATGCTGATCGCGAAGCTTTCAGTCGATGGCGTGATCGTCAGTATTATGGCCCACGACGATGGATTAGTAAAGACGATTATACGTGGGATAAGGATACTGGTATAAAGAAAAACCAAAAGTGACTTGGATATAACTTTATATTACCAAAAAAAATTTCTTAGATTCCAAAAAAAAGAACCTTCTACAATGCCATCGCCGATATGGATATCAGAAGAACTGCAACCATGGCCTGACAAAGTTTCAACACGTTTTAAGACTATTGGAGCATTGTATTCCGAATTTATTGCGCTCTCGGAAAATGGAGAATTGCATCAGTGGCGTTGGTCTGACTTGGAGCCCTTCAAATCCGATGTGAGTAGGTTTTATCTTCGATCATAATAGGGGGAGCAGAGATGCTTAAAGTATGGCTTATTCTTTAAAAAAATTCCAAACGAAAATCAATTTTGATTAAACTTACACTTAAATATTTTTTTTGTGTAAGGATTTACTAAAAAGTTTAAAACGCTTAAGCTATCATTTGATCTATCAGTTGTATAAAAACAAGAAAGAACTGTTGTCTGAGAGACGAAATCTGAATTCCATGTTAATCATGTGAATCACCAAATATTAGAAACTTGTTAATTTCTAACTAGTGAGTTTGATGCGGATATCATTGTAAGCAAACAAGTTTTTCATTCCAAAATCATTTTTCGACCGATCGATATATGATATAGTGTTCCTAGTCAAGCATAGGAACTGCCTGCATCAAAAAGACGGAAATATTTATCAAGTTTTCTCCTCGTGAAATTAAATTTCGAATTTAAACTAAACCGCTTTATTTGATTGAATAATGTTTATCAGTTGAAAAGATACTTAGATTTATGCCAATTCGACAACGAGTGATAATAAACGTGGCCTACACAGCTTTTACGTCTTCTATTAATTGGTTTTACGCTATATGAATAATATTTTAAAATTTGTATTCAGACATGCGTGTTTTCTAATTTCAATGGTCATTATGCGAAATATTTTAAAATTCATGGAAATTCAACTTCAGTAATTGTCGTTCGAGCTAGTACATCTGAAAACTACAGTTATATCTTCAGTAGTTGAATATATATTTTGGGTCTCGAGACGACTAAAATGTGTTTATTAAAAATGTACTATGTCCAACTAGCTATATATTTTATATAATTCTTAATGTTATATCATCAAAATATTTTAATTTTACTTTAAACTTAAAATTTTCGATTTAGACGGATAATGTTTATCATCCGAAGACCTTGGCACTCAACATAACAGAAAAAGTAGAGCTAATATCAGCAAATTTTATTAGATGCTCTGTTGTAACTGAGTCAAATCGTGTTGCCACTTGGATGGATGAACAACTGGGATACCTCGGAGTTAAATTGGAGCATACCGCTACAGCATTCAATGAGTTTAACATCGACCCAATCGCAACAATACATGTTTGCTCTTTATACACAGCTGTTAGAACTATAATAACAATATCTATTGGTGGGGTGTTCTACCATTCGATCAACGCCGCTATTTGTGGGATAAGTTTCGAACAAAAACCAAAAAACCTTTTAAAATGGTTGTTGCAGACATTAACGTTGGATCACAAGTTATAATGAAGAAGTGTCCTATTTTCCAGACTGGATCAATCGGGTTTACCTGTACCAATGGTGTACCCAAAGTTGGACAGCTTTTAAACTCAGTGTGGGATTTCTCGGATGTTTGTCGTATGAAAATCTTAAATATCGGAACATCTTCAGTTTCAGATAAATGCCAAACTACGGGAAACCATTTCGAATACCCTTACCAATATTACTTGATAAGGATATCTCCAAGACAACACCTGTACAAGCAACAAGTTCAACCAAGAGTGGACAAATTAGTTCGACAAGTAAAGAATCGACAGATCGTATCGATATGCCACCACCACCTTCTCCTGCTTCCAGTACTTGCAGTGATACCGGCAGTGTTACTTCTCATAAGCGCACTAAAAGAATGACAACTAAAGATGATAGTAACAATTGTCAGGAGGGTAGAAAAGATGAGGAACTGTGGCAGCTTAAGGATGTTGTCTTCGTAGAGGACAAAGTGGGACCGATCGGAAAAGTTCTTAAAGTCGACGGAGACTATGTGGCAGTCCGATTTCCGCCATTAAGTTGTGTCGGCAGCGTCACCGGATTGGGCACTAAAGATGAAGGAAAAGAAGATGACTGGCAACAATGCCGTCTATTGCGACGCGAAGATGTCCAAGTCTTTCGAACAGCCGTCTCGTCGCGTGGTCCAGATTGGCTACAAAAGCAGCCCAAGAAAATAAATATTGGCGCTGATCCGGCAAACGCTCAGCTTTTAACAATAGCGGTAGATACGCGTGGCATTCATGTGATTAAAAAAGTGTTTGGGAAAATACATTACAGTCTTTATAACTTGTACAACAGCAAGCAGGAACAAAACTGTCAATTTCCCACAGACTGTGCGTCATTTATTGGTGCATCCTCTAACAATATAACAATGGCCTGCAACAATGATTGCAGTGGGAATAGCAGTACGATTGTGCTTCGGGATGGCAATGGAGCGCTTTATCCACTGGCGAAGGACTGTATTGGCTCCATAAAAGACCCGCAGTGGTTCGATTTGCCTCCGGTTAAATCAGTTACCATGGCCACAATATCGCTGCCGCCCGCAGCATCTTGCATCAATCTTAAGTCAAAGGTATGCATGACTGCCCTGCTTTTTGAAACCCAGAAGCTAATGCCGCATATTTTGCGTTGTGATGTGAAAAACTGCATTGCTCTGCTGATGCGTCTTGAAAAAGAAGACCGCAAAGACACTGTTTCCGTTGTTGAAGAGCGCTGCGATGGTAACCGAAACATATTCCATGCCTGTGTTATAATGTGCGCCCCAACATCCAACAAGGATTCACAGCACTCACCGGATTTGAGCAGCAGTACCTCGGAGAAAAACAGTTGCGTCAGGGGTTTCTTTGCCACGAACTGGACCGGGTTTGTCATATGGCGGCAGCGCCTTTGCTGGCAATGGGAGCAGCTTCAGCGAGAACTCTAGCTTTTCGACAGTAACGGCCGGCGTCAGTTCATCATCGTCAACGTCTGCAACATTGACCAGGGAAAATCGAATTAGTCTTCGGGACATGATGCATCGACTCATTAATCCTGAGCAATCAACAGAGCAAAATAGTCAGCCAGCGACGACGAGTGCGGGCGAAGATCACGCATATGTGCCATTGCCATGGTCATTGGAATCGGGAGCGGCGGCTAGCAATCTTAGTGCTAGCGGAGCTCAAAATGCGGATATAACCGATGAGGATGTTTCCAAAGTACTACCATCGTCGTCCCAAAACATAGGTGCTTCAAATAGCAAAATGGGAACACCAAATTATACATTCGACCTAACACAACGACGTGAGCACGCCATCCTCATTCTTCAACATATGTGTGCCAGCGCTGCGATGCGGCCTTATCTTTTCCAGATGCTTAGCGCCAAGGATGCTCAGGTCAGACCGCATTCATGCTAGCCGTTTCGTGCCGCGCTTACGAGGCTGGTATTATACTATTGAGCACTATACTCAGTGTTTCTGATCAAGACACGCATCTTAAGGAAGCAATGATATTCCCGAGTGGCTCGCCAGCTGACCAATCGCCTTTGCATGTTATCTGCTTTAACGATACTTGCTCGTTCACTTGGACAGGCGCCGATCATATAAACCAAAATATTTTTGAATGTAAAACTTGTGGCTTAACTGGCTCACTCTGCTGCTGCACCGAATGTGCACGAGTCTGCCATAAGGGGCACGACTGCAAACTGAAACGGACTGCACCAACAGCTTACTGCGACTGCTGGGAAAAATGTAAATGTAAGGCACTAATTGCCGGAAATCTTACCAAGCGTTTTGCGTTACTCTGCAAACTTGTTTCGAGCACAGATCTGGTTACAAAATTCAACTCAAAAGGTGAATCCATATTGTTATTCCTCATACAGACTGTGGGCCGTCAGATAGTGGAGCAAAGGCAATACCGCTTTAGTGTAAGGGTTCGGAATGTGAGTAATAATACGGGAAGCTCCAATGGAAGCAATACAGTTATTACCAATCGAAAACCGTCATCTCTAGACATCGATAGCGATATGCCTGACCACGATCTTGAGCCACCCAAATTTGCTAGAAAAGCGCTTGAGCGCCTTTTAATTGATTGGCAAGCGGTGCGTTCAATGATAATGAGCGGTGCAGAAAGAAATGAAGCTAATGCAAACGTACATGGAAATCCGGGGACGGAGGCAACTCAGAAAGCTTTAATGTTTTTATGCAATCCCAGCATGGCTCGACACTGATCGACAAGTTTACACATAGCTTAATAGTGAAATGTACAAGCGATCATTTGGATACTCTATTGCTGACACTGGTGCGAGAATTGCAAAACTTTCTTGTTGTTGATCGATGCAAAGAGGCCGAGGAGGTTGCGCGACGTTTCGTGCGGTCTGTAGCTCGTGTGTTTGTTATTTTCAATTTGGAGAAACAACCAAATCCGGATAAGCGCAAAAAGTCACACATCTTGCAACAAATATGTGCAAAGCTGTGTTAAGGTCTTTCAAACGTTGCACAAAATTTCGATTGAAGAGCTGTGCGAGGTCTCTGAGGCCCTCATTGCACCAGTTAGGCTCGGCGTAGTGCGACCAACAGCTCCGTTTACAATGTCCTCATCTAATTTGGATGTAAGTTGCCTATATATTGAACTCTTACTACCCAGCTGTAATGTAACTCGTTGAATTTTGTAGAATTCTGATGACTTGTTCAGCGTTGAGCCGCTGACACCTTCCAATGTTGAGTCAACAGCCGAGCAGATTGTTGTGCATGATGCTATTAATGTTCAAAGCACAAGCTTCAATGTACAACAAAACTATGATGTTGTTGCAATGGACAGTAAGTAGATTCTTATTGACAAAACAATATGTCTTTAATTCTCCATGTAATTTTAGCTCTTAGAGATCCTTCCGAATCGGAAGAGATTCCCAATCGAGAATCAAACTTAATTAGTCATGACGAGGACATGATTGAGAGCCAGCGAAATGAAGAAGGCATGCAGGATGACGAAAGTGACAACGATTTCACTTTTAATGACGCTGAAACCGAGTCGGACTCGGACGATAACCAGAGCAATCAAGATGCACAAAGAAGCGTTCAAACAGGTGCAACTGTCGGTTCAGAAACAGGTAAATGACAATATTTTAATTATTTGCTTTAATAGGCATTTAGAGCATGCGAGGATAGCTTTATTCGTCAAGGTAATGGTTTTCTTACTTGAAAATACCTTCGTTACTTATTCGGTATGCTTATCTGACTTTAACCAATGTAGTATTGTAGCCGAGAGCAATAATATCCGTAAACTATCACAATGTTAGGCGGTTGACTTGTTGGCCAACATTTACATTTTTTTAATAATATATTTTATTTATTTGCAGTCATTTACCAAATGCTTCTTGCTATGCGTTTGTTTGATTATAGCCAGGTGACAGTGAATTACACTTTAAATCATCTCTGCCATCTCTGAATTTCCTTTCTGAATTACGAATCTTTTATTGCAAAAGGGAAACCTCTATTCGCGAATTCTTTCAATAAACATAAGTACAATTATAAATTTTTTTTGCATTTAAAACTCTTGCATTTACAAACACAAATGCTCCCAACCATATGTGGGAAATTTATGTTAATATAAATTGAATCTACACACGGTACCCGGTTTAGCGCTCGTCATATCAGCTTTGTGTTGCGTACAATTTAATTATACAAATCAACAAATTATATTTTTAGATATTGGAGTTCTCTTTCTGGAGGATGAATCTGGAGATTCGTCCGCTCAGGAGGAAGATGGGTCTGAAGATGGCGAATCGGATGACCAGTCTGATGAATTTAGTTTCAACGATCAGCAACTCGAGCGCCGCAACATCAACCCTAACTCTCGCAATGATCTCACTCCACAAACAATGCAATGGGCAATCAGAAGCCGCGATAATGCTCGATCATCTGTTCGTGTTCCAACTGGTTCCAATTTAGTTTTCATTGACCCAATGGCATTGCGTCGATCTGCTGTTCCAGCCAACACTGCAGTAAATACAACATCCGCCGAGTCTCACACAATGGCAACCACCGCTAGTAATTTAGGCCGAGCTTTTGGCATTATGATTCGGCAAATATCCGAGCTCTTAGCTATTATGTCATACAATGTGACCAATGATATTGAAACTTCATTGAAAATACCCATTGAGGAAGCCGTTGCGGTTCAAGTAAGTATCTAAAATGATTGACTGCCCACGACTATTTCATAATCTCTTTTATTGTTTGGATATTGTAAAAGGAATTTGTTGAGAAACGCTTGAAACCAACATGGGACTGGATGTTTACTGTAATGGACGGAACAGAGGCACAGCTGAAATTTGGTGCATATTTGACGAACTACACTGACCCAAATCACCCGTTGCATCCTCTAAACCTGAGTGCACAAGCAACCACCAGCCAAACATCAACCTCGACTTCTTCAAGTGTGGGAGTTAATGTGATCGGTAAAACCAAATTTAACATATTTCTGGTGCATTATATTGATCTTGTTTAATTATTAGGTTCAAGTTCTCGGAGGGATTTCTTTACATATTGTCTTTCTTTAATGCGCGCTCACACATCGGAGCATAGGGATGCGCTGCCAGTATTGGATATAACTGCTGCGCCACATGGCATACGTGCTGGATGCATTTGTTTACTACATGCGAAACGACTCCAGCTTCTACGATAGGAACGATTCTATTGCTGGACGTGTTAACAATTTATCGAACTGCATCGAAAACGATGATACAGACGACGAGTTAAGCAACATTGAGGAATCTAATATCGATAGGCAATATTCTGCCAGCTCTTCGCCCAATGTTAACATGCGAAAGTATACATTCTTTGCTCGGTCTGATTCAACTTTGAGTTTGGGTTGCTCGGCACCGGAAGGGTTTGATTTACCCCTTGATATGGCCATGCCATTGGCGGACAAACCGCACCTGCTGCAGCCAAATTCAAAGCGACAGGACCTCTTTGCAAATCTTCCGTTGCATGTTGTTCCTGCTGTGAAAAACAACACCGCCAAAAGAAAAAATGTCCCTTCAGGGATCTATTGACCAACCTCCCACAAGGTTAGGATTCTCCAATTTTATGAAAACTGAAAATGAGATTGGTTTAAGCCAGCATATGCCGGAGCAGGAAATTAATGCAGACGCACTCGAAGTGAAAGAAGACAGCAGCACATATAAAGACGAAGACACCGCTGATTCCAATATTTACGTTCAACTAAAGAAGAAACAGTGCTTAGACGATTCAAAATTACATAAGGGAGTTGAAGGTAAATAGTTTATATTTAATTTATTGAACTTTGTATTATTTCATTTTATGAGTATGAGAATTCGGGAAATATTCATATTTTGCATGATATGAATCTATACTATTGACTAACCCACTTTAATTATTCTCAATGTACATAATGATGATCGCTTTGTATCTAAGATTTTGGTAAAATCGAGTAGTTGCTTGACAATTTAAGACTTTTGTCCGCCTACCATCGTGGTAATATATTTTTAATATTGCACTAACCTTTCATTTTTAATTGGCTGTTTATGCTAATTCTCGGGTTGCATTACACATATAATAATGTGAATAACTATATCTATGATATACGAACATAGTTTTTCCTATAAAAACATGTGTTCATATTATTGAATATATGAATGTATGTGGGATGGTTTCTATAGTAGAATTGGATTATAAAAAAAAGTAATGCTGATATTCTTCACATTTATAGATCTTAAATATTTGAGCTAGACTTTGCTCCGATAAATTAGTAAAAAGATGCGATATTAATAAGACATTAATCTTAAAATTTACGTTTATTTTAATAGGTAATCACTATATTGAAGACCATGCAGATGCAGTTGATGTACAAATGATTGATGATACACCAGGAACCAGTAGAAAATCGGATATCTTAATTACAACTCGTCCAGAAGTGATCATTGCGCCAAACAAAAGCATACTACGAATTGGTACTAGGGATGACTTGGCCACATTAGAGAACTCCCTATCAGAATCATTACAGAGTTCTTTATCTGCAGTTCGTAGCGTTATTGTACGAGCTGGCGCATCCAGTTTTAAATTAGAATCAAACGACAGTAGCTTGCCCGAATGCAAAAATTCATCTGCCAGCACATCACATGCATCGCACCATACGTCGTGCGATTATAGTCGCGAAAAGACATCATACCAGTTACTAGAATTTCCGGTTCGTGGCTCTTTGTTCTACAAAAGTAGTTCTACAGAACTACCATCGTGGAATTTTTTGTTGAGTCGTTGGAAACTGGCTCTTGATCTTTTTGGGCGTGTTTTTATGGACGATGTTGGTATGGAACACGGATCTGTATTGCCGGAACTGAGAGGCTTTCCTGTTAAGGAAATGCGCTTTAGGCGGCATATGGAAAAGCTTCGTAACGGACAACAGCGGGACTTGGTTCTTTGTAAGCTTGAGCGGAACCGAGAGAGTTTAATAATCCAAACCTTTAAGGAATTAAATGCTCAATTCGGCACACAAAATCGTCGAGCTCAGCCGCCCATTACATTCAACAGAGTAAAGGTGACATTTAAAGATGAACCAGGGGAAGGGTCGGGAGTGGCGCGCAGTTTTTATACTTCCATTTCGGAAGCGTTGTTGGCAAGTGCAAAAATGCCTAATCTGGATTCAGTGCAGGCGGGCGGTACTCATAGTAAGTATGGTGTACCATTCTCGAGTATACTGCGCAGTAGAACCGTGTCCGGCTCAAGTCGCGATCCGCCCACATTACAGAGACGTGGAACAGGCAGCAAAATATTATGGCGTACGGCTCGGGAGCGAAAAGCATTAAATGCCGATGCAAGACCGTACACCCCGACTACCAATGCAGGTATGGAATAAACGAATAAAGATTTGCATCTGAAATATGATTAACATTTGAATTTAACGTCAATATAGATATTTCTGCAACAGAAACGTCAAACGACCATTTGTCTGTCCACCTTCAACAGCTTGGAGAGCGCCTCTACCCCAAGGTGAGTAAAACTTTATATCGTATATATTCCAAGCCAGACATAAACAAATTTATATTTCTCCCAGATTCACTCAATCAACTCATCGCACGCATCGAAGATAACCGGCATGCTTCTGGAAATACCCACTCCTCAACTTCTGTCTGTATTGTCCTCGGATGAAACGCTGAGACAAAAAGTTAATGAGGCAGTTGAAATAATTAATTTTAAGCAAAAGTCTGAGATAAACGTGCAAAATCAACAAAAAAATTGCCATCTGCGGCACTTGCTGAACCTATTGATGATGATAATGAGCCATTATTTTACTCTCCGGGTAAACGTGGCTTTTATACTCCACGACAAGGGCTTGCGTCTTTTGAACGTATCAACGCATTTAGAAACATTGGCAGGTAAGGCCAGAATTATTTGCGAAAGATTAACAAAACACAGATTCTTAATGCTTCTTGATTTTTTTCATTAGACTAATTGACTCTGCCTCTTGCAAAACGAATTGCTCCCGCTGTTCCTCCAAAGACACGTTTTGAAGTACATGCTTGGTAGAAAAATCAAATTTCATGATTTAGCCTTTTTTGATCCTGCGTTGTATGAATCGTTTAGACAAATCATACAAAATGCTCAAACAAAAGAAGGTGAAGAAATCATCAACCGAATGGAGCTGAGCTTTGTGTAAGTGTGCATCATTCAGTTACATGTTTACAATAGAAGTAAATAAATTTATATTTTTTCCCACTAAAGGATTGATTTGATGAAAGAGGAAGGATGTGGCAACCGCGAATTGATCCCAGGCGGACGCGACGTTCCCGTAACGTCAGCTAACATATTCGAATACATAAGGCGTTATACTGAATATAGACTTATAAAATCACAAGAAAAGGCTCTCGAGGTAATGGTTATAAATGCTATTAAATTCTGGCGATTGCTCACATATGTATATATATTTACAGGCTTTGAAAGACGGTATATTTGACGTATTGCCAGACAACTGCATGAACAGCCTGACCGCTGAAGATTTACGTTTGCTCTTGAATGGTGTCGGTGATATCAATGTTTCCACACTGATTTCCTATACGACTTTTAATGACGAATCAAGTGAGGGACCTGACAAACTTCTCAAATTTAAAAGATGGTTTTGGAGTATTGTCGAAAAAATGAATACGCTGGAGCGCCAGGATTTGGTAAGTATTATTTCTATATGTTTTATTTTATTGATGTACCATTATGTTCCTATTTCAGGTATATTTTTGGACAGGGTCGCCAGCTTTGCCAGCTTCGGAGGAAGGATTTCAGCCCCTACCGTCTGTTACCATACGACCTGCGGATGACTCTCATCTTCCTACTGCAAATACTTGTATATCTCGGCTGTATATCCCTCTTTATTCCAGCAAATCAATTTTACGTAGTAAAATGCTGATGGCCATTAAATCCAAAAACTTTGGATTCGTTTAAGCAAATAACTAACAATTTCTGGTTTGATATTGCCGTATATTTGCTTATTACGAATTTTTTTATGTGTGAAATTTTGAAATATGACTTTCACATTTGTAACCAACAACATTTGTATGTATATCCATTCCTTGTTTTTGGATTTGACTTTATAACTATTGAAATAGTCCTGTTTAAAGATATTCTATTGAAAATGAAATCAAAAGTTCATTCACTTTTTGAAATAATTCGACTGGATGAAAAACACTAAGGATGTGTCGAAAGAAACAAAGATTAAGATGTAGGCGTTGCGTTAGGGCAAGTTTGCGTTTATTATTAAATTTATTTAAATGTAGGACATGTAATAAACTACAATATATAAATATGTATATTAACCAGGGAATAAAACTATATTGGTAATCGCAACAGCAAAAATAAAAGAAATGACTATAATAATTTAATAGGGACGAATGGCGAATTTAATGCAGAATTTTTCATCATTGTTTTTTTTGTATATAAACTCTGGTTTTTAAGATTGGATAGTTGTATTTGTTTTATAGTTCTAAAAGCTAACTTTGGGTGTATCATGATTTGACAGCCAGGAGACATGAATAAAGGTGCGATAAGCAAAAGCATATTCAGGCGAATGTGAATGATCGATGACGACCTTGCCATGAGGTGGGAACCGAAGGCGAATGATTGTAAATTCAAAACAACAGGATTTGACACACTATTGAATTTAATTTTCTTATTTGCACACTTTCATTGCATTTATAAGTGAAGAAACTTAATACAAATGATGCACAAACGAGATGTATTTAGTGCAATTTTTTAAATGCTCAAATATATAAATCTATCTAAAAAAACACGCTCTTTTCTATTTAGGCTGCATAAATAGCCTCGGAAATGCAGTTGTATTTATTTATTTTTTATTTGACTGATACGTTGTATTTTAAGTATAAGATAGAATTTCTTTCTTAATAAGGCTGAATGCAACCTCTGTCAGTTAAAAAGCTTCTGATTCACAAGGCAAGAAATTTTTATTTCTAGATTACACCGTTGTGCTTCCAGCTATTGGTACCTTTAAATTCGTTAATTAAAAAAATTATGCTCCACAACGTTGTAAAGTCTCTTTATTCTATGTTTAGCGAAGGCGACCTAAATGTAATACTGCAAGAGGAAGATTCTTAGAGCAAGAGCGAAGCGAAAAGGTTGCCAAATTCAAAAGTGAAACACCAAAATATAATTTAAAATTTGGAGGATGTTGCTGCCAACAAACACGAAGCAAAACACTGGTGTGTCTGCGCTTAAAATTACTAAGAAAAAACATAAATGTGTCAAGGTAAATTAAAAATCTGCGGTAAATAATTACTAGGAAAAAATTGTTTCGTGCTAAATTAGACCTCGGCAAATCAAAAAAAAACGTTAAAAATATTTAAGAAACGAATTGAAATTTGTTTTAAACTTGAATGTAAATTATAAGTCTGTTGCTCTTTACAAAATTTCGCAATAATAAAACTAAAAACTAAAAAGATAGACAAAGAAAACTAACTCATAGAAAGACCGGATCAGCTGATTTGAAACGTTTTGGACTTATTGTACGATATGTAATTTAGACAACCACCAGTTGTGCATGCTTTGGATATTGCATATGCATTCTCATTATATACTGAAATATATATTTCCCTTAATTCGGCTTATTTCTTTGTTCCATTCGAGAACAAAAAAACCAATTCCCAATTTCGTTCACATCAATTATTTCATATTTAATTTAATACTTGTGTCCGGTTCCTTTCTCTTCAGATAGTAGGAAAATCATAGACACGCTTTATGAAATTCGGGTCCCAATTTACAAAAAGCTGAGAATGCCTTGTGGTATATAGTAGGCATGTGAATTCAAATACTTTGGAAGCAATCTGTTATAAGACTCACTACTTATTACACAATCTATCATTTTTGTACACACGTCTTGAAAAGTCATTGGAACTGAGAAAAGAATAATTTAATCAAGATGTTGCGCATACCAGGTATGCCCCTCCTGCCGGGGACGCTCTTTCGTGAAGTGAGTACTGATTGGCTTATTGATATAAAAAAAAATATATATATATATATATATATATGGTTGAATATATGCTGTACACCTTTTAATAGGTCAATAAAGTCTATTATCCAAAATCCCAAACGTTGCTCAATTTTCGTGGTATACCGATGTTAAGTGATCGCCATGTGGCGATGCCCGAGGATCCAGCCGGCGTTGTCATCGACATTGCCTGTGCGCCGGCGAATGCACACACGTTATATCCACCTCGAACGGGCCCACGTCTACCGCCCTGGCTAGCATACGACAAGAAAGTGCTGTTTTTTCGCGCCTATTTAAAGCAGACGCTGCAGGAGAACTATCATGCACCATATATGGTTCGACATTTTAAAGTTTATTACTATCTGGAGGATGGTACTCTTGAGATATACGAGCCCAGGGTTGAGAACTCTGGCATTGTACAGGGGTGTATTCTACATCGCCAGCGTGTCCCCAAGCCACCGCCATGCGAGAACGAATTCATATCGATCATTGACCTCAATGTTGATCGCACTGTGCAGATTTACGATCGCAACTATCACTTTGTCGACTGTGATCGCTTCACACGCGATTTTCTCAACAAGCGCGGCATTGTGGTTCCAGATCCTGTGATGGCTGCCATGTAAGCGACAAAAAGAGTGAGAGGGAAAAAGAGAGAGCGAAATACATTTCCTCATAATTCACTTTCTAATTCCCTCAGTGATCCTGCCGAGGGGGTGAGCAAACGTGGTCAAGCCCGACCCAGCAATCCACCCGAGAAGCGACATCCATTTGCCCAGTTCCTCAAGTATGATCGACAGATACTGAAGTTTCAGGCATATTGGGATGATCGCACCGACATGGGCGATGTGCGCAAACTAGAAGTGTGCTATTATCTAGCCGATGACACTATCGAGGTGAAGGAGGCTCACATAACGAACTCAGGACGCGATGGGCCCACTGTTTTCCTCAAACGGGGACGCTTGCAACGCGTAAGTAAAACAAGTAAGAGTGTCGAGTGAACTCTACTACGATTTACCCTGAACCCAGCTGTTAAATATATTCTAAAACTATTGGCAAATTTCCCTATAATAAGTTTTGCTCCCAAATGTGAGCAGGTCTGCAATACATACATATATACGTATACGCAATCGTAATGGGGTAATGGGGCTCTGCAGAATACACACAAAGACATATTGACGATCGAGTCGATTATCTCTGTCATCTCTTTCTCACACATGCGCTCGCATATAGAAAATGGTTGCGGCTGCTAATAGAAATGAGATCAGTATGAGGATATATTTTCGACTATAACTTGGGTGTTTCTTAACCGATCTTGATGAACTTGAAGTTGATCAATAATATGCATATGTATACTATGTATAAATTAGAAGATTCTGCCTTTAAAATTGTAGCATTTATTGCTATTGGAAGTTTAAGAGTATCGATAATCGAGAAACGGAGGCAGTTATCGATCAAATAAAGCAAACTTGATCTGCGCCTGGTACACGAGAACCTATATTCTAAATTTGAAGTCTCTAGCTCTTATAGTCTCTGTGATCTGCATGTTCATACAGACGGACGGACGGACGGACAGACGGACATGGCTCTATCGACTCGGCTGTTGACCCTGATCAAGAAGATATATACTTTGTAGGGTCGGAGATGCTGCCTTCTGCCTGTTACATACATTTGCACAAAACCATTATACCCGCCGATTTTTAATGGGTTCAGGGTAGACAAAATCTTAAGCAGCTACTTGAATAACTTCGCATGACCCCGGCCGTATATTTCTCCACATTTATTTTTCGATTTTGATTTCTGATCACCCGTTGACCATTTGCCTGTTCTACAGGAATTTGATGGAATTTTGGTGCCCGGTCAACAAACTCCGAAAACCTTGCTTAATGTGTTGGGAACAGCGCGGAATGTGCGCTACTGCGTCGATCCTTTGAATATGGGCAACAAGGAGATATTGTATTACGGCCAACGGGATCTGCAGATCGGCACCGTGATCAATGTATATGGCCGTGCTGTGGTCATCACCGACATGGATCCATTTACAAAGCAATACTATCGCGATCACTATGGCATAGAGGACTTTACGCCGATTGCGGTGCCAACGAGATCGGATGTTTGCAAGCCGTATGACAAGTCGAGCCGAGTGCTGCCACCGTTCAATGGCTGGGGCAGTTTCGAGGACTCCGCCGGTAATTGTGTGTCCATTGTGGCCAAACGTCCTAAAACCGATTTCAGGAAATTCATAAAACTCGATCGCTATGTGCTGCGTTTTGGGGCCAAAATGTTGTCCACAATACGGGAAAACTGCGAGCGGATCTTTGTGATTAGCTATTACCTCAGCGATGATACGATGCAGGTGCAGGAGGTAGCGGTGCGCAATTCAGGATTCCTTGGCGGTGTCTTTATGAAGCGGGGTCGCGTCCTTATTCCCGGCCAGGAGACGTTCACCTGCAAGCAGCCGCAATATTATAAGCCTTGCAATTTCTTCATTGGTGGTACCATGGTCATCAGAGACTTTATCTTTTATTTGGCTTCGGCTGATGAGTTCACTTTGATGTATATGGAGCATCATCCGGAACAGTTTCCGCAATGCGATATTGAAAAGATTTTAGAAAAGGTGCGAAAATCTCTAGAAACACACATGCCACAATTTGTCGCTTCCTGTGTCCCTGACTGCGCTGATCTGGAGCGAAAGATGGAGAAGAGCACCGTGTTTGTTTCCTTCGAGAGCCTTAAGGGTGCTTTGATTGCCATCATGGGCAATACGATCAGTGATCATGAGATAATTTCACTCTGCCGTCATTTCTCTGGGGAGCAGGCTCCTCCAAATGCTTGCGCCAGGGATAAGGTGCGTGCCTCCGCTCATTTGGAGATCAAGCGTGCGCTATGGAATGGTAGAGATGAGCTGATGGAGCATTTCCACCACATCAATCCCAGCAATAAACCGTTCCTGCCGGAGAACCAAGTGCGGTCAACTTTGCGGGGATTCCGCATGCCCTTTACTCTGGAGCTAATCGATAATATATTGTCCGTGCTGAACCGCAATGATTGTGATGATATCGAGGTCTGCGATCTGATGAATTTCATTGATGTCTCTTGTGCCAAGGGCTGCGATATGCCTCCCATCAATTACGCATTTGAACTCTGCCCCAAATTACCCTTTCAGTACAAGGGACGCGTCGTTGACTTTGGGTGCTTCATTAAAGCACTCGGTTGTCCCCTCAATCTGCCTAGTGGCAATCCTCAAGCGACAAATATGATTGGGGATGCTAGAATTCTGCCACCATCATCTGCACCTTGCTAAACATGCACTCGATGCTTAATCGTTTCAAGTGATTCGAATGCTTAGTTTCTGAAAACACACATTTCAGACGTTAATTCAAAATTTCATGTACGAGTCGGACAAGCCAGATGTTGACAAATATATTATGTAAGGGCGTAAGCAGGAGATAGGGGGTCCATGTGGCTCATCAATTTACGAAGTTTGGGTCTCCTTTACAAAAAAGGTGGGTACGGCCTGATTCATGTCGCATAATTTAGGATATCTTATTTTGTGGCGAATGATAACAGAGCAGAGCGCTCTATAATGTAACACTGAGACATTTTTTAATTCGGATTATTCAAGAGATAGAGAGGTGTCAGAGCATGTGACAAAATGTATGGTGATAGGCGCCAGTGGACCATTTTGAGAACATTTTGAAATGCAGATTAAATTTGTGCCAAAAATAAGGCGAATGGTACGTCGATAATTATAATCTTATAGCTCGTTCGAAAAGTATTCAAATATTGTATTTTTTGTTGTTTACAAATAGAGATAAAAAGTCGACTGTGCGATTGTTTGTTTGTTACCCATAAGTTTGGAAAAGTAAAATTTCATACAAATGTGAACGTATTCTCTGTTCAAACAAAACACTTTTTACAGCGAAAAATTGTCATGAAATCGACAGGAAATGGTCATGTTAGCAAAATGCCCAGAACGATTATGTACGATTATTATTACGGGCAGGGTGTCAAACCGAAACGGATTGAGATTCCAATTTTGATTCTAGTACAAAAAGTATAAAAATTCTGGTAGAGATTCCAGTAGAGGTTCAGTATTCAGTTACGTGTAGGTACGTTGCTTTTTATGGTATGCCACCGGTTCGGTACCGATACGAAATGGTACAATAAAAAAAGTTTGACAAATGAAATGACCACGTTCCAGTTGAACGTAACTGACGGCGAAATACTCTGATACCAGAGTAATACCAGATCATTGAGCCATCTTGCAGTTGAGCAAAACAATTATGAAAATCGGAAACATATATTTTATTTCTCAGTCGGTATATTAAAGTCATAATAAAATTGAGGTGTCAGATGTCTCCAAGAGTATGTTATCTTCAGTATGCCTTGAATAGCCGATGTTATACCCTGAACCCATTAAAAACAAGTAAAACGGGTAGAATGAAATTGTTCAAATGTATGTAAAAGGCAGAAGGAAGCATCGACAATCCATAGAGAATATGTATATTCGTGATCCGGATCACAAGCCGAGACGAACTAGTTTGTTTCTCCATCTATATGTTAAAACACAGGTTCCTACATAAGGATCGACTATAATGATGACCTGCTACGATTTAAGGTTGAAACTCTGGTTCCGTGAAAATATAACGCGACTAAATCCGATTAAATATAGAATGTTGTCGATTTTACAGATCATTTGATTGTGCTGAATGTTGCACAAGATTGAAGTTGTTGAAGTAATGAATCAAGAACATTTTATGTTAATTGCAGAAAATAGCATAAAGATATTCATCGCCTTCAAAGCCAATTCGAATTTGTTTTTTTTAATAGTTAGGCCAAATAATTTTGGTATCGGATCGGAATTTCCATACTATTCAGGTACGTTATAAAACAATAAAATTTGTCTTCCGTTTGATATTGATTAACTGATAACTTTCAATGTCGATTTATTTCGACGATTTTTCTATATATAGAGCATGAATGAACAAAGTTTCTAAACGTTTATTTATCTTATATGGTAGAAGACATCACAACAGTTATAAAAACCTATTGTGGGAATATACGCAAATGATGACATTTTCCTTAAGAATATTTGTTATTATAGTTTCGACATATAGATTTTTTTCCATTGCATATGGTTAAATAAGGGAAGGAAATGGCATATTAAAATCTGAATTCTAAAATATGTATAATCTACATATCTTGAATTGCTTGCGAAACGATCCTTTGGTACACTTTGTATCATAGAATGAAAATTGTAATTTATTAATGAACTGAATTGATGCAGATACCTTTGACCTATAAAACAAGGCTAAAAATTTCCAATTTATTTGGGTTCATCAGTGTTGAGTAGAGAGTATCACATAAATTATTTGTTGCAAAAATGCGAAGATGTGAAATAGAAAACCTATAAGTGAAATTTGTTAAAATCGTATAAAAATATAATAATAATAATTAAAACAAATGAGAATTTGCAATCGGGAGTAACCCACGGCGAAATGCTGATACCATAAGGAATACCATTTGATAACTGGTGCCACACAACAGGGTTGGTGTAGCCAAGCAATACTGATCTTTGAAGGGGATTTTTAGTAATATACCATCCAAGTTTGCCTTTAAAATTGAGGTAGATATAGGCTTTTGGTCTAAAAATGTATATACCGATCTTTGAAGGAAGGTTACCAGTTTGGAGACTTTATTTTTAAAATTGTGAGATACGCAGACTTATCGACGTGGCAACCTTGGGCGCAAGTGTGGTGTGACCATAAAAATCGGCTTATTGGTTATCGGTTCTGTAATATTCCTGCCAAATTTGGGAATCGGCGCTTATCGATCTTATCGATTTTATAGCCTCCTAGTGGACTTAGCACTCCAATTTTGACAATTTTTCAATACTGACTCGCACAGAGTCTCTAAGGGCTTCGAACACGGACGGATGGACGGATAAAACCAATATACTATGATACCTTTTTTATCAGAGAAGCTTCGATCTACAAGGGTATATAAATTTCGGTGCGCCTAAGGTGACTGTTCCTATCTTTTTATTTTTTGAGAACATCAATCAACATATTTTGTAAATGCGTTCATTAAAAATCTAATAAATTATGAATTTTTCATTCAATTCAAACGGAGTGCACAGAATTCAGTAACGTGTACGAATCAGTTAGCACAGATTTCTAAGAAATTCCTTTCTCGTTTCTGTCTTTAATATCTTTTAATTTACAATATCGGATTTAATGAGTGTTACTTAGGTTGACTACCATGAAAACGGTTCACGTTACTTCTGCACCTTGTACCGTTACTATTTACTCTATTCATTAATGATGATGCGAAACTTATTTTAGCACAGCAATCCTCTTTTCTATACTAGTCTCATTTTGTAGATAAACTCTATTCAGCACTGATGATTGGCCAACCAGTTGCATCATAATTGTTTTGTTGATAATGTTGCTTCGCAATGAATACTTAGAATCCAAGATCTTGAAGTTCTCTTTGATACCAAACTGAGCTTAAATTTCTTAAATCCTTTCAATCCACCAACCGGCAAGAACGTTTTTTTCATCTGTTCTTCTGTTTACAAAAAATATACATATACATAGTCTATGTGTATATAGTTTTGATAACTTACCAATGCGAAGATGCCAATAATGTGATGTGATGTGCTGACAATGCTACTATTTTTAAATTTTATCCATGAGAGGTTTTTCGTGCATATAAATATCACTTCTGAGGATAACAATCTCATTTGTTACCTAAAACCTAATCTAATAATTCAAATTTAAATATCAGTTCTGAGTATAACAAATGAGGTTAAAACATAATCTAAAAATGCAAGGAAATGCCATCAGAAATACAAAATATATAGAAAGTAAATGTTAATATTGATATTAATATGTATTAATAATATATTAATGAATTAAGCCATAATGGCTTAGGAGATATTAGCAGAATCCGTTAATGTGCTACCCGACTTAAATTCTTGGCACTGTATGTATCTGATAGCATTTCCGACTCTCTAATTAAGGTTAATTAATTTGACTATGAAAATAAATAAAATAAAAATTCTACAAATTGGATAGTGAAAGTTAAGTTATTTGCAGCAAATCCAAAAAGAGTTTGAATCGATTGTTGCACGTACGAAAGAAACAGAAACATCACGTCGCAAGTCTGCAACACTCTGGTGGCATGCGTAAGTGAATTCGAAAACGGGCAACAATGTATGGAGTTGTTGAAGAAAACGGGAAAAATCGGTTATAATTACTAATGTATGCATGGTCGACCCTTAACTCTTACATTCGAGGCTTAAAAACACACTACTTGGCATACACACCGCTCATTCGAGTTTCGGTAACAGTCTCAAACAAATGATAGAGCTCCGTACAAAAATGAAAATACATTTGTTAACCGTTGTCGTGTATATGGGCACATCGCAGTGCGCAACCTGTTCACCAGACCTATCTTTACCGACGGATACATATGTGAACGCTTTGCAAAATTCACATAATAGTATTGATTATGGTGCGTGAATCTGAATGTGGATATTCTGGCTTAAAGTCTTAAGAATTAAAAAATAGATTACTGAAAATTATAGATTACGAAAATAAAAAGTGCAGTTGTTAAATATATTTTATATAATTTAAAAAGTGTTCCTTAGAAAACGCTTGTGGAGCGATAATCGCACTGTTTTCAACCAGTTCACCATAATTTAAAATATATTTTGTGACAAATGATATTTTATTTAATATATGAACTAAACTATCTGAAATTGTAGAATTAGTTAAATACATTGTGCATTATTGTTTTTTCACAAACGTTAAATGCCAGAAATGTTGTGGATCGAAAATGCATTCATCACTAAATGGATACCTTCAATTGATATTAGAAATGATTGAAACATATTAAAGGCTTGAAACAGTGATACTTTATCAAGCGGTGCTTAGTTTCCATACTTATTAATAATAATTACCATAATTGTGTTTTCCATGCAGAAAGAGAAACACTGTCATTAATTTTGCGTCTGCTGCATCGCTCAGATCCCTGAATTTCTAAAATTATTATAATTCTGATTATTAGCTTATTTTAAATGTATATTTTATAATTATGTATTTTTAGTATATTAAGGAATTGGAAAAAATATACATTTTTTGAAGTTGGTAATGATTAGTATGTTGTGAGGGAAGGGTTTTGTTTGTCATGATTGGGGTAAAATATATGTGAAAATGGCTGATTCCCTTGTTGAAAGAGTAATTTGAGGAGTGGTTGCCAGTTTCAAGTAATTCTCATGTACTTAAAGTTGTGTGTAGAATAAGTGTGCTTTGTTGATAATGATCTTGTGTTTGTGGAGTTGGAAGTTGGAAAGTATATTGATTATGTGCAATGTCGATCACGCTATCCGTCCATATAAGCGCAGCGATTGGTAAATTTACCAGCTACGTTAACTTTTGTTCCATAATTCGCGAAAGCCATTATTTCCCACAGTACAGTAGCCAAATTTAATTTAAGACTTATCAAATTTAAAAAGTAGATTAGTGACATTTTTGATGAGTCGAGCCACGCCCGCTCACTGCGGCAAGAATATTTATAAATTTGAAAAGGTCAAAATTGTGGTACCTTTCTATTACATATTTTAGTTGTCGCTTGTGAAAATCGGTTGTTTTGCCATAGAAACTGTATATTAACGTCGTAGGGCTGCTTCTGCGATTTGTCTGATTCGTCTTTCTAATCTATATTGCTTTTATATTCAATTAGATGCTAATGGAGGAGGCTATCATTACAACCCACCACCAGATAATAGCTATTTACCACCAGATAATAGCTACTTACCGCCAGCTACGTCGCCACCACCTGTATACGGTTCTCCACCATTGCCATATAACTCCCAACCACCAGTATTTTATAGACCATCTTATCCAACGCCATATCATACACACGATTCGTTTTTGGATAAACTGAAATCTAAAATAAGTCTCCTAACAATTGGAAAATTAATATTAAAGCTATTAATATTTAAAAAAATAGTTAAATTTATCGGAATAATTTGTTTGCTTCTGGTTTTACCAAAGCTAAAGAATATGTTTCACGATAGCATGCCCATGGAGGATGACGGAATGAGCAGCAAAATTGTGCAGACTGATCAAGGTACGACTGATGAAAAACCCATTTATGATGAAAACTTAATTTTCTTATATTCGATTTTCAGATCAATTACAAAAACAAATAAACGAGGTTTATGAGTTTATAATGAACTCCATCCAATACCTCGATGAAGAAAGTATCTAAAATGTAAATGTCATAAATCGTGACGATTTACATATGTTTTTACTATCTGCAAAAGTATTATTTATTTATTTATTATAAAATTTAATAATTTTTGAAAAAATAAATATTTCTTTAAATAAAAATGTAGTTTATGTATACTGGGTTAATCGAAGTATGCAAAATCCTCTGAACTAAGTTAACAAAAAGATAAATATAAATGTATACCGATACTGCATTAAATTCCAAACATAAAACTAAGATATTACAATATTTGAGAATGTATTTTAAATCACCGTCTCAGTAAAGTCTTTCTGTCTGACACAGAAAGCTGAATTTGATTTCTATAGTCGCAAATACCAGGTTTTTAAACTTAATGCAAAATACCTGTGAGCAGGTGAATTCCGGGTTGCGGAGAGATGGCGACTGCTTATTTTTAAATTTATATTGAATAATTCAATGTTTTCTATCGCAGGTAAATAAAGTAACACATAAGTAAGTTCAAAAAAATTATATATTTTGGCTGGTTTTCATAAGCAATTATTTTAATACTTGTACTTAAACTCCATGCGGAACAAATATTGAACATTAACCTGTGCAATATCATATACGATATACTCATTATACAGCAACGAAGACTTCAATTTTTCATCAGTCACAGGCTGTCCAAGTGGAATTTCTACACCATCATCCCGTACAATTGAGCCTTTTGGATCTGGCATCGTGCGACCATGGCCAAAGCAGCTATGTTTACCTTTTTTGGTAATTTTTCCAACATATTTGAGAGGCCGTACATTCCATCATGTCACCCAAGGCCACTGCAGACAATAACATAAGTCCTGCCGAGATTGTGCTGACTGGTACAACAATAATTTGCTGATTTGGACACCATATCTGCAAAGTAAATACCCCTATGCCGAACATGTAGCCAGTAGGCGGAGCTTTCGGGCGGAGCAATTTTCAGGCCAGTGCGACAATATTCCAACAAAGTTGGTTAGTCGAGAACCGTGCCATAGCAATTTACGATTATGCAGTTTCTTGAATGGCTTAAAGCGCCGCGCTTCTCCTTGACGGGCAACCTTAAATATGTCTATAACTTGAAGCTCATATGAACTATGTGTAGATGCATGTGTATTTTGCACATAAGTGGTCAAAGTTACAAATTCTTCACTATTTTTGTCTAGTGGTTGTAGTTGTGTTTTCAACTGTTCGTAATGTTTATCCAACGGATTGATGTCCTCCATAATATCCTCGCTCTTAATTAAATTGTAGGCAACTTCAATCTCCGTCAACGAATCCAGCATTTGACGTAAACTTTCGACCTGTTCTATTGTTTCAATCAAAGGCGGCGCATGGACTCCAAAACAGTGAGGAATTAATGTGTAGAATCGATTACTAGCATCAATAAATCCAGAGTTAGTGCCATGTGTCTGTATTAAATCATATATTTCTGTAACAACCGAGTACGCTGACTGAATTTGCTTCAAGCTCAGTTTTCCCAATGGCATTTTTTCCATATCTATGTGAAATTCCATCATAGTTTTCTTCATAGATTCTATATCAAATATAAGCTTTATGAGACTTTGAAGCGATGGTTCAAGTTTAGAATCAATATTTTCATTGCCGGTGTCTTTCGCTACATTATCATCTTCATATTGAATGTCGATTGGATACATGCGACCCGGAATTTTCACAAAATTATTTCTGTTTTTAAAATCATTTCCTGTTTTTTCAGAATATACGCCACAAAAACAATTTAAAGCATCTATTACCGTTCTAAAATCTTCCACCTTTGAACCTCCAATAGTCGTGCCAATACGGCCCCAAGAGCGGAAAATCCAATACCTGTAAAATTAAAAAGACATAAATATACTATGTGCTGAATATGACTCTATGATGCAAATTATAGACGTACTTATTCTTATTATCGGCTTCCAAAAGTTGCAATTTATAATATGAATTTTTATTACGCTGTATGTCTGTTAAGCCCAGGACAATATTATACTTATCGTCGCCTTTGACATACACATGCGCTATATCCTCCAGACCACTATCAGGATCCACAGCAAGTCCATCCTTTACCTTAAGAGTCACCGACTTTGGCACAGATTTTGTGTAGATACTTTTCGACTTGGAACTCTTTAATTCTTCTTGTGGCAGACGGGCTGATGGGTCTGTACCCCAGTCGCAAAGAGTCATACTACTTATGAAATTAAGGGCTCCAGTGCCATCAGATTCAACAGAATCAAGATAATTCTCAGGAATAATGTGTATACCAAGCTCTTTTGCTTTTTTCATACGAGAGCTCATCTTTTCCACTTCTTTTTCTGTAGATATAATAGCTATGGTATCAACAAGTATTTTAGTATCGAATTTTCCGCCTAACTTTCCGATACGTTTTTTTATTTCCGCCTCACTGTCTTTCATACCGATTAGTGATATTTTAAAATTGTATAATGGGGGTCGTTCTCGTTTAATTTTGGGACTGAAAAAAAGGTAAACATTTTAATTGTCTAGAATGTATTGAATTTTTGTCATGCAAATTTTTTGTTTACTAACCCATCAATTTCATCTGGATTTTTTTTTATAGCAACGTCCTTGGCAATTGTTGATGCGCTTGGAGGCACGTACTGAATAATTCGCGTTTCGGGTTTTTTTTTAACATCGCTCCAAAAATTATACGTAGTTTTTAAGTCTTTCGGAACCTTGCATGCACTTCGCTTGGGATCAGTGAATAACTTTGTGCACTTAGTCCATTCTGAGATGTTGCCATTACAAATGTAGCCCGATTTATTAAAAATAAACTGTGTACTCTTGCATTCTGGACACGATTCAATTGCGCCAAATGTCAGTAGATCTGCCGCTTGATCTAAAAGTTTTTCTGAATCACCAGCTATAGGTGTCTGTCCGTTGTACTCCAAAAGCTTCTCAATATCCGTTTTTTTCATTTCGTTTTTTAATACATCACGGAATTTGAATAAATTATTATTCTGTTTTTTTAGCTTTTTGTTATTATCATTTTCTTCGGCCTCATCTTTTGGCTCTAGCTTCGGTTTCTTGGCGTCTGGTAAATCATCAGACTTTATTAAACTGCAATCAAAAATTTAACATATTAGCTATGTTGTAATTTAATATAACAAGTGTATAAGCGAATTAGTTGAATAACATGAATGAACGACAGCGAAATGTACTTACGGCAACAATTTTAAGACTTCCGCTTTGTCGTCAGCTTTTAAGCCTTTATATCCAGGAAGAGTTTCACCTGTATCAAACCAACCAAGATCCGATCGCATTTTAGCAAAGCACTCCAAATGATGCCAAACTTTTTGACCACCGTATTTCATTCCAACTTCAGTATCGAAAAGGGTTTTAGATACTCGAACTTCATCTTTGCTTATTTTTAGTTCGCATCCACGGCATGCTGCCCGTCCCGATTTAGAGTACTCGATCCCGAAATCTTTAATTGCTTGCTGTTCGGCCTTTGAACGCTTACCCGCTTTCCCAGCAACGGCTACTTGTGCATTACCTAAAATCAACGATTTTTTGTAAAGTCTTACACTCTTTGTATTTATTATTACATACCAATAAGTTTTGTCAGCTCGGTTTGGTCATCAAATCTCAAATTTTCAAAGTTCTTAATATCCCCACAGTGGCTGGCCGCTGTTTCTTTAAAAAACAGTCCTTATGAAACCAGTTTGGAACTTTTCCATCATGAAAGGGAGACTAATCAAAAATATTAATAAACGTGTCAGTGTGCGGTCATGGATTTCGATGCACTAGCGAACTATGGTTGATTGACTACGTTTTACGAGAGCAAGTTAGTTGAATGGCTCTCAGGAACTGCCAGCTCATGGCCACCATAGCAAGGAAATCATGTTTTGGCACAGAAAAAATATTTTTAGGAGCGAGTCAGCTTTCGTACAAACAAGATCTCGTATTTTTCGTACTGAACTGTGAAAATAAAATTGAGTGCGAAGTTTGCCGAGTTTTTTTACATTTAAATTTAGTCAAAAATATTATTAAGCGTCATTACGAACAATGACATTTCGAACTTTCAATTTTCAGTAATGAGGATAAATCATCGCAACGCAACTAATAAGCACAGTGTAATGCTCAATTGTATGAAATTTGTTGTATCGAAGGCTACCCCTTTTTATTTATCATACGCAGATAAGTTGCCAATTTTGTGTGTTGAGGCATTTAGGTTTTCACTATATGTCGTAAGAAAACAGTTTTCAGTAATAATGTCAATTAGAAAAGAATATTGTTTTCATTAAAAGTGTCTGTGATTTAAGACGATTAATGGCTGAGGCCTGAGGTCACAAAACTAGCCAGAGATTACAATCACAATTCTTTGCAAAGAAGTTCAATGCGGGCCCTAAAACTAATAATAATAACACTAAAGAAAGCTAGAGGTAGGTTTTGATAATGCAAATATGATAACAACAGTTCAACAAGTTAGAGGTGGAATAATAGTTCAATATTCAATGACAGACAATGGTCCTGGCAAACTGACATTGATTGATTCCATAACATATCCATGTCTATTGGTTTCCAAGTGCTGTAGTGTTGGGGTTAGAGGGTGATTTTTGGTCTTGGCCAGATAACGAGCCAAATACAGCTCAAAATGAAAAGCTCGGATTACTGTAATATATGAATATATATCAGCTTTATATAATATACGCATAAGTATATACTTGTGTTTCTTAAATAATATTGAACTCAAGTAATTAAGTCTTGGCTTGGCAAAGCCCAAAAGCAAAAGCCTCAGTCCGAAAATAGGCTTAAGAGCGGCTGCTATAGCAGGAACAGTAGCAGCTATTTGTATTAAAGAAAACAGCAGACGCATTCATGAATGTGGCACATAAATAGTTGTTTGTGTGTAGTCTATGTACACATTATTGTAGCCGCACAGAAAAACATCAATAAATTTTGTAGCTAATGTCGTTTGTAATAATACATTTACATATGTACGCTAATAATAATAATAATAATGGCGTTAATATTTTCCATATGCACGATGTACTTACTTGGACCATAGTAGCAAGGCGTAAAGAATCTTTTGGAATTGGAGTTTTACATCCTTTACAAGAAGCACGGCCACTTTTGGCATACTCTGCCGCGTACGGCAATTCAATATCCATTTTTGAAGCTTTTGGTTTTGCTTTGCAGTATGAAGTAAATTATTTCGCTACAAGTGAAATTTTGCCGCTAAAAACAATAGTGTGAGTTTAAAAGTGATATCATCGTGCGTCAATGACTTATCGATTACTTATAGCGTCGTTCTGGAACTGTGAAATAAACACAAAAACCAAATTTCTGTGTCACCAACAGCGATGCCATATTAGCATTTAGCTTGAGTTGGTTGAGAAAGTAAACATCAATGGTGCCATAGAACACGCAACAGATTTGTTTGGGAAAGATTTGCCAATTCGCTCGAGATTCTAGTTATTTAGTTCTAGCAATTAAAAATTATAGCGTAATGCTTGTTCTGAATTATATATTGATTTTTGGTCAGTATTAATGTGACTTGTCGAAAATATATAATATTCTAATTTATTTTCTAATTATTTATTTTATTTTCTATTCTAATTTATTGTACTTATGGTCTAAGTTGTCCTCTTATATAGAACTTTAAAAAATTATACTTATAACTATGCTGGTTCCTCTTCAACTTCAACACCTCCAATTTTGTTGTCCTGTCTTAATGTCGCATCAGCCGCCTTCGAAATCTTGTTAACATTTTTACTGATATGAATCAATTAATTATTTACGGTGAATTATTTACGGACATTTCCTAGTGATGGAGGAGCGATGTGAAATTATTGGAACTCAAAATAAATCACCAAAAATAATGTTTGATGCAGTCTATGGCGACATTAAATTATTTAATTAAGAAATTATATTTTATTATAAATGCCGCACGGTTGTCATACGATTAAAATTATGGACATTGTCTGGGGTTTTTAGCATTCGCGATCGATTTTGTAGACGCAATAAAACAATAATGATTAACTGTGTTTGGGTCAGTCGTTCTCGTATGCGGTTTCTAAACAGCATTTGAATTCCATTGGTTTATTAAAATATTCCCTAGTTACATCAATATCAATACAGGAATAAAACACAATTATAATTACTATTCCATGATTTTTTATATTGTTAGTGAGAGATATTAACCGACTTATGACGATTGTGTTAAGCGACTTACAACATTGCAGTGACTACATTAAAAACAGATGTTTGAAATCGTAAACAAGAAAAGGAAAGATTCAAATACGATACGTTTTGTGACTCTATCCAGTCCTGAAGTAAGATGAAGAAGTATTTGTTCTTCGCCTCTACCCTGATCGGTTATATTTTTGCTTAGCTGGGATCAGTTAGTTATGTTGATTAATTTTTTCGAGTATTTTAATTTACTAATATAATTTTATAACTGTTGTTCGAATGTGCTTGTGTTCTGGATAATTTTCTGTACTAGCTTTACTTACGCTCTTAACAGCTGTGTTTTGGTTATGTTTTTTTTTTTATTACTCTCGTTCTCACGGTTTCGGTGACAGTCTTTGTATAGTTCTCTGCTTTTCGTGCATACTAATTTTTTCATTAATGATATCTGTGTGTTGCTTGGTACCAGGCTGATCCAAAAGCCGATTTAAGCCGTTGTTGGTTGTGTTATAACGTAGTACACGTAAAATGTGCTGGTTTCACACCGGGTAAAGGATATAATCAGCAATAAGTCGGGGTTAAAGTGGTGTTGCGAGCGATGCCCCGAGACGGATTCGGAAATTTTATGAGACAAAATAGACGGGGCTTCCACGATCTTCGTGCACTGCTAATTTTGATGCAGGACTATTGCATGAGGCTATTAAGCCGAAGCAATCTACTGAACCTGCATTGCATCAAGACCGAAATTTATTGGCTCCGGTTCGGTTATCGCCCCTACACCACTAATGCCTACTCTTTATAATAATTACCACTTGATGCAGTTTATTTCTAGTGCACCATCTGCAATCAAAAGTATAGATTCAAATGTGTCCCACAGAATAGTTTCTTACTTTTTGATCTTCGTCGCTATGACTGGGTGTACTGCCTCCATACACCAATAGAATACTCCTTATCAGGCTTCCCTCTATAACTAATCGTCGAGTTATGCTAGGTGTCTCGTTACTTATTCCCACTTCCTCCTTATCGTTGTACTACTAATTATTCCGTGCATGAACTGTTTCGTACTCTTTAATAATTACAATAGACTCTATCATCTAATCAACTCAGGGTCTATTTCTATAATTAAGAACTCAATTTTAAACGTCGTACTCGTGACTAACTTTTTCGCATGCACTTTTGGTGGTTCTTAACATATTCATACTGATTGTTTTTTTTTGCCTGATTGGGTTTTTTCTTGGGGTTTCCTCACTTCATTCAACAAATGTTGGAACATTTTGCATTAATTACCCCCAGAAATTTTATAAATATTTATTTTTTAATATAAATATAATTTTAAATTTTATTTTAGATATAATTTAATTAAATTTGTTTCTTATTCTACATTTGTTTTCGTGTCGACTGACTTTAGTTGACATTAAATAAATAAATAGATATATTACAAAAAGGCTAAATTGACAGCACCGCTGCCAACAAGCCCATACGATTATGATAATTTGTATGGCCTAACGCTATCGATGACAGTACAGATATTTCCACAAATTTGATATCGATATTATTATTGATAATATCAATGTAAAAAACTACTAAACTTTAGGTAGGAAGAAGTAAATCCAACACCTTGGATATTAATATATATTAATATAGTGCAGTAAAATGACCGAAATTTCGGAACCACTGACCTTGGCCAGAGGTAGGGCACACATGTTTATTTGAGGTGTGTATTTAGTCTAATAATAAAACATATTTTTACAGATGTTAAGAGGTCAATCGAGCTATTAGAAAAGCTTCAGTCTAGCGGAGATTTTCCAACTACAAAATTGGCCGCATTGCAAAAGGTGTTAAGCTCTGACTTTTTGAATTCTGTACGTGAAGTCTATGAACATGTTTTCGAAACAGTTGATATCCAAGGCTCACACGATGTTCGTGCCTCTGCAACAGCCAAAGCTACCGTGGCTGCTTTTGCTGCCAGTGAAGGACACGCCCACCCACGGGTTGTAGAGTTGCCAAAAACAGAGGAAGGTAAGCAATAAGTGTACTAAACGAGGAACCAGGATTTCGATGCTATGCCTACAAATATTTGTGTAACCTGAAAAGGGAATGTTCGTACATGTACATAAGTACAAATATGGATATGTACATACATATGTATGTATACAGTTTATTTGTAGTGAACTTCTCTAAAATATCGTGCGTGTTCCTGCGTGTTTAATGGTTCCGGGGAAAAGATTTTCAACTTTAAAGAGTGCCCAGCACGATGACTTAAATTTTGTAGAGGGTATGGGGAAACCTTTCTCATCAAACATTTCTGCCAGCTACGCAATGGTATAATTTTTAAAAAATTATTCTTGCAATTTTATAAGAAGGAGTTGTAGCCGAATAAAATCGACTTCGAGATACCCTGAACTCAACTGTTTAAAATATTCCCTTCAAATTCAAAGATGAGCATTTCTTATAGACAGCACAACTTTTGAAAGGTAAAATAAACTAAGGAAGCGGATTTTTTGACTACAATCGAACTCAACTTGCTTGCGACAACCGCATCTTCACGCATTTTATGCATATATATAATAGTTGCGCCTGCTGATAGATATGAATATGTGAATTCGTTTATAACTCGGTTGTTTCCGTAATAGGTCAATGTGATATATTAAGGACACACTTTTGCTCATAAGGACCAACAGATGAATAGATGCTCATGCCTAGATCGACTCTTCTGTTTACTCTGATCAAGAATATATATACTTTATGTGGTCAGAGATGCTTTTTTCTGCATGCAAATTATCAATTGGAAGAACATTAATATTATTTTTCTATTACATTTTTCTTCTATCTTTCTGTGTGCAGGACTGGGTTTCAATGTTATGGGTGGCAAGGAGCAGAATTCTCCAATCTATATTTCTCGAATAATACCCGGTGGAGTTGCAGATAGACATGGAGGACTTAAAAGGGGAGATCAATTACTTTCAGTTAATGGTGTGGTAAGTACACTTCTTTGAAGGCTTACAAAAATTGAAAGCTTCTTCCGAAACAGGGTTATGCTAATAAGGCCATTGTTCAAATCGAGTAGCATATAAGGCCATATAAGTCAACCATTTATAAACAAAACTCTTCTCAATATATTTTTATTTAAACTACAACAATTGTAGAGAGTGTATAGATCCTTTATTGTAAACTTAAACGATATTTAATATGATTTGACGGACTAAAGCAAGGAATCTGAACATTTCTCTCCAACCTCGGAAACTTTTCCGTTGCGCGGTCAACATCCATGGAGAGTCTTGGCTGGTGCTTATAGTCAATCGCTTATAGCTACTACTCTATTTTTGTAGAGATATTTGAATATTTTTACAGGGTATCTGTCGCATTTTCTCGACTAGTCCAGTCATTTTTGGTTCTTATTGTGTATTTGTTTTCTATTTCATTGCAGTCTGTTGAAGGTGAAAACCATGAGAGAGCAGTTGAATTATTGAAGCAAGCGGTTGGCTCAGTAAAGCTTGTCGTGCGTTATACCCCCAAAGTTCTTGAGGAAATGGAAATGCGGTTCGACAAACAACGTAATACACGTCGTCGTCAATAAAACAAATTAATTTATAAATATAATAATTTATCAGACAAGTTTCATTACAAGCTTTGTGAATCTCATACAAACTAAAGTCGCTCTCTTTAGTTGCAATTACGAGGGCTGCTGCTTACTTTTTCCTAATTGATCCAAATGAGTCTCACTTAAGAGGTAGAATAATATCATCGCGATGCATTAAAAGTTATTTATAAAATGAAAATATGCGCCAAACATTAGATACAGCTCAACAGCCACCTTATACATCATCCGTCATAAGTTACATAAGTAACTGTGGAAAGAAGACATCGACGACCCGATAAGCGACTACAAAAAATTAGATGACACATTTGTGGAGAGGTATCCAAATAAATAAGCGATGAATGTCTTCGTTTTTTTTTATATTCATTTTGCGTTTAGCTTGGAAAAAATGCGTATGATTAAATTTATAAGATGTCGTTATTTTGGAAAATATATAGTCACTTTTTGCGTACCTGCATTCGATCAATCAAAACCACCATTAAACCACCATGGGTGTCCAGTTTTAAAAATATATTGTTGTTTTAGTTGCATTTTTTCTAAGGACCGAAAAGAAAGTAAAATGGCTCAGCAGTAAAGTTAGCTCTGGTCGGGTAGCCGCTTGAGTTTGCATATCTGCGTGAAATCCAGCGAGCTCTTACGAGTAGAGCACTCGTGCATATTTAGGTTTCATGTGTGTGAAATTGTATTGAATTTTGAACAATTAGAAAGGAGTCGAAAAACTCAAAAGTCAAATCATAAAATATAATAATTTTGAATGCCATAAAGTGTTTATTAAAGACAGCAGCAACCTTCGTAGTTTTGTGTTTCTTGGTTTTTTACATAGCCTGTTGGTAATGATTAATTCCTTTCAAGAAAGCACCCATTAATCGAAAATGCACCAAAACAATTATTATATAGTCTTTAATAAACAATTATTGTACCATAACTTTGTTTTAATTACGCATATTCGATATATATTCAGCATTATTATACACCGTAATTGATTAATTAAACAGAAATCGGAATAATTCGATAAGCATGCAACTCAAAGATGCATCAAATGGAATAAATATATAATACAAAATATATATTGGAACTATGACAGCTGAATAGCCCAGATCAACTAATCACACGAAAGAGTCTAAGAACCCTGCTTTGAGACAGGGCCATTAACTCATAACATATGGCTCAAACGGATGAATGAGAATATGATCCCGCTCAGTATCAGCGCTGATATCGCGCCTGACAAAAAGGCAACAAAAAGTTGGTGGGCCGATTAATTACTGCAGCCTCCTCCCAATATTGGTAAAAAAAATAATATTTTCTTTGCAAAATCTATCCGTATAATAATTATATATACACAAATATAACCTTGTAATATTGACAGACTCTAAATACCGCCTAAGACGAACGAATAGTGAGTGTTTTGTCCTGGCAGGTGGCTGATTATTAACCTGTTTTTCTGTGAATTGCTTGTCTAACCAAAACCACAAAACTAACTAAGAGTATTGGTTTGATAATTGTTGTATACAGCCAAAGTTCGATGCTAGGGCCCACTTGAGCCCAATGGCCTTCCTGCGAGCAAGTGCTGTTTTGTGTTTTCTTGTCAGGTGGTATTTATGATTAACCCGCATTTAGTTGGCCAGGTTGACAATATTGTAAGGTTATTTCCATAGAAGAGGCTGACCTGATCCTGGAGAATCCAAAATCATGCATATGAGCAATACCATTAATCGGGGGTCAACTTTCAGGTCCATCAGGTCTCCAGTTAGCGCTTCTGGCATAACGTGGTTAAAATGTTATATTCTTTGGGGAGTTGGGAGTTCTGTATTTTATTGATGACGGAGGGCAGCATTTTTCGATCTCCCTTTGTCTTTGCAGAGATGATTTGTGAGATATGAAAATTGGATACGATTTTTCTTCGTCTAGCAGCGTCTGAAATATACTCAATACGCGAGCAAAATTCTGATCTTTATATCCTTTAGGCCTGCCTTGTTGCATTTTTGAAGACTTCCAAGCTAAACCAATAAACGTCATTATTTTGCGCTTTCGCTTTATTAAAAACAAAACCACTTCTGTAACGCTTAGTGCTTAGTTGTGTCGCTCACCAAGGGTTCTTTTTCTTGAGGTTACACAATGTTACAATGTTCCACAGAGTGTTTCCTTGAAGATTTTCCAGTTATTCTGGGAAATTCTATTATTAAAAAAGGAGTGGTCGTCAGAAACTTTCAAGCTTCCTACCTGATCGCTGGATAATGTTAAGACTGACTGTTAGAGTAATAAACATTAGCGTCCCAGACAATAATTAAGTAAATCCCTGGCTTCTCAAACTCAAGAATTAGCTATCATATGTTATAGTTTAGGGGTGTTAGGCTGTCATGGGTCATTTAAGCTGACATTTGGGATTAGCTGGATATCCAAATTCACAACCGAATTAACACTATCGTTAAAATTTTGTTGTCGTTATGTTAACATTTACGATCTGCTTTTACCTGTAAGCTTATAGCTTGTACATCCTAGCCTAAAGCCTTTGCCTCCCACAATCTAAGGTTGTTGGACAGCAACATTGGTACCTGGTCCTGATTTAAAATGGATGTCGGGATTCGATCGCGAATCTCACGCCGACCATTCGACAACGACCAGCTTGGCTCTAGATAGACCTCAGCCACTATGGCTAACGCCGCTCCACGGCGCTCGTCGTCACAGAAGATGACGTTAGTATGACTCCGGTACCAGCCCACATCCCAACAGGTGGAAATGGAACATATGCAGAGGCGTATGTGAGTTTCGGTCATGATTCAAATCTACCGCCCTCGCTTTTTTTAGAGGTCGCTTTTGCGTTATTTTTATTGATTTTATCCACTGCGCGGAGATTCGAATACCGTAGTCCGCCAGGTATCCGTCAGGTATTATCCGTGAGTCTGAATTTTCGCTATCATCTTAGTTCAGCCCATCTCCTCAGACTATAGAAGGCCATGCCTATGGGTGTCTGTAGGGTGTCTTAACCATCATCGGTACATTGCGGGACCAATGTGATACAATTAGCAGTCGACACCCTAAGGAGTTAGTTGGGGGTTTTTGTTTACAGAATTTAGTTATGTTTTTAAGCTTTGCAATGTATTTCAAGATCTGATTGTCGAATTGAAAATATAATTCGGATCCAGTGAATGCGATTAACTTTATGAGAAGAGGGTCAAAGAGATTTACAAAGTAAAAGTAAAGTTGACTGGGACTTATTTAGATTTTGTGAGGGCATGCCTTGAAAGTCTTATTTTACTTACTTCTATATTAAAAAATCTAAATGTGGTAAAAATTAAAATTTTAATATCGGTTTAAACCCAATTGACAACTCTGCGACGAATATCTGCACTCACAAGACTGGCATTTAGATGGTGTGGATAACAACGCCAACTGCAATCGAATTGCAGACACAGCTAATTTCAATGGCCTACGCTCATTCTTCTTCTTGATCGATTGATTGATTGATTGATTGAGCAGTCGGACCCTGCAACGGCAGCGGTTGAGCCATCGGACCGCTAATGAATATTACACTTAGAATGAATATGATTTTCTAATTTTCTTAATTAGGCAAATTCTTAATTCTTAATCTTAAGCAAACAGCACCACAACTTCAAGTGATAGAAGCGGCAACTATTGTTAACTCCTACAATAATACGAAAAGGATAATTCATCGCAGTCCTTGTCTAATTATTGAACCAACTCCTTGTAGCCTACTAGTTTGTATTCTAATGCCTCTGACAAAGAGGAATAATAAATCGTATTTTAAGGTATTCCCGAGGTTAATTAGAAAAACAATTCAATGCCTGTTAGTTTTGTCAAAATGCACACGATTTTGAAGTCTAAATTTTCCTCTCACGCAACAATTTAAGCATGTTTGCTTTAAAAACTTCATCAGTAGCCCATCGCTCTCAAAATCTGTTTACATTTTTTTAATGTATGTATAAATGTTAGTATGTGCTTTGGTGTAGGGACATCCCCTGAAGATGCCAGAATTATGCGAAGTATTTGACACAATCCTAAATATCGCTCTCATTGAATCAAACTCTTGTGCTTCAAGTCTCTTCTGCTGTCAAATATCGATTGGAAAAACAGGACAGATTGAACAGAAAAGAACTGATAACGAAAATCCTTAAATTAAGAGGAAAAAAGATCTGTTTTTAAAGTGAATTCTGTGAGTTATTATTATATGGATTTACAATATGAGACATCATTTTAGACGATTTTTCTCAACAAAAAAACTTTAAGCAATATTATTTATTTAAATAAAAAATTCTGTTAATTTATGTACACAATTACAGTCCATGTTCATTGTCATGCTAATTGTATAAAAAAAAATATAAGTTATATGCACAAACACGCATTTAAAACTAAATAATTTTTTATTACATTAATTGCCTAAATAAAAAAGGTACATTATTAAAAAAAAGGGTTGACTTTCGGACAGGTTGAGTTTGCTAATTTTTTCACTTAACTCAAATTAAAAGAGTACAGATCTAGCCAGAAAAAGGCTAAAATTGTAGGTAATTTGATATTAAAATGCCTCAAACGCAATGTTCAATTCATCATAAGGAATCTTGACTATCGATACTTAAAGATTTATAAAGTGAAGCCTATCGAACATACAACCTTGTTATTGTGAATACAAACATCTGTGTGTGAGAACAATAGCAAATGCAATATTTTTGTGTCTGATTTAAGAAATTGTTTATGTGCTAGCTAGTAAGAGATATTATTGATAAATATAAACATATGTAATTTATTTACGCGCTTGGATGCACTTATACGTAACTGATATGTTTTGAATCCCACTACAACAAAGATATTGGCATACCGACGGTCGACATGGGAAGTATTGAGAAGGCCTGTATTTCCGGATTTCTTTGCCGTCTTTGCTCAGAAATGCATAGGACAGTTATACACATTTATGGAGACCATGGTCAGCGCTTATGCCTTGTCGAAAAAATTAACGGCTATTTGCCTATTACTGTAAGTAGTACCATAAATATCTTGATGTTCCAAAATGCATTCAAATGTTTTATAGATATCACCAACTGATCCTTTACCTAAGACCATATGCAAAACATGTCTATATCGGGTTGAACAGCACTATACCCTGCTAATGAGACTAACTCGAATGAGAGAGGAACGCAAACTTAAATTGCTGGGTTACAAATCACAAAGAGATACGGTAACTTAAAGATACTTGCATCCAGTTACGAATTTGTTTTCTGAACGTATTCATTTTTTCAAGGATAATTTCTCGATATCCAGTGTGGAATGCTCCGATGATGAAGAAACAACATCTACAAGAAATAAAAGTACACCTGGCTCAGCTACGTCATCAAGTTCCAAGTCTCCAAGTCCAACTTCAATTAGAAATATCAGAAACAATAATTTAGACACCGCAGGGACAAGCAGTGGTCAGATTTTATCAAATGCCACTGGCATACCTAGTACTACAGAAAATGACGCACAGGAACTTTATCCAACTACTTAGAAGACCCAATATTATTTATCTTTGTTTAACTTAACCAACCACCACTTTAATATGTACGTCTTACTGATAAATTAATACATATATATATATATATATGTATATATGTATATATATATATAATATCTGTGTTGTATAAGCATGGTTATTTTTTTTTGCTTTCTTTGCAATCTTGAAATGACATTCTTCAATAGATTCCTAAAATTTGGAGGACATTTAGTCAATAACGGACTGCTGTATCAAATATGTATGTATTTTACTATCACTGAAGAAATGTGAAAAATTTAGTTACACAAATCAAAATGTTTTATTGTGCATTGACAATTGCGATCCAAGTGTGTTCAAAGGCTGAGTTAAGATAATCAAAGAGCGATCGAGAAACTTATAAATATGGCTTTCAACTCGGAATATAAACTCGCCCAAACAGCGAGTTAAAGGGAACTGGGGAATATATAACACCTCGAAGCACATTTATATTTGTCATAACTTTAAAGCAACTGTCACCAATTGTTAATATTATTGGGCTGATTTTCAATATGTGTTGTGATGAAAATGTGTATAGACTATTTGTGCATTTCCGATTCCATAATTTATTGTGCACATATGCACTCATAAATACAAACACATGCACAGACAATATTTCAGTTGGTTAATTGGTTGGATTTAAAAAACGTGGTAAAGGTATCTCTTAGTCCAGCTTTCTTCGTGGAATAGCAGCTGTAGCACACGAATGATTGGGCTTTCTGTTGCCAAAATGTGCAAATACACAGCTCGTAAAAATGGACGCATTAATACAAAGCAGCCTTCAGCCACTCAGGTGCAATCATAACATGCGTGAAAGGCCATCTGATCGCTGCCTGCTCAGAAAAGGGTTGTCACACGTATTCAAGAAAATCAAGAAAAGAAGCCTGAAATCGATGCCAGAAAAAAACAAATGTATTAAAACTTAAAACATTTAAGTTAACATATTGATTTTCAAAAAAAGTAAAGAAATGTTTTTCAACACAAATTCATGGAAATATGGATGTAAGTATAGTATACGCCAAACTTATATAGTATATACATTTATGTGCCAATATCCCCTCTTAGAGTGTCAAGCTGAAATGAATTTAGGTAGCGATTTCGGATTCTGTTAAGATCATCTCTGCGTTACGCAAAATAATAGTACAATACAAGAATTTGGAAAAATAAATGAGAACGTTCGAGTCGTTCTTCAATGACTGTTGAATACTCTGATACCATTTGAGCAAAAAAATTATCAGTGTTAGACAAATGTATATAAAACAATATAACAATGATGACTTGGGTCACTACGGTTTCTCTTAGTGTCCTTGTGTGCGGGTACCCAGATGAGGTGGATGACAACTTCTCTTGCCATCTCGTGAAGAGATCTGCGACATTTACGTTGAGTCGGTTGAGATTGAATCAATCAACTTTTGTCTGGATTCCATGAGTGCTAGTAATGAGAGCTCCTGCTTGGTCGCGAAGATCGGTGATCAGAATATACTTTGTCTCCTACTCAGCCGCCTAACTATGCCATCGGTGTAAATATGTTGTAACTTGCACTATCCTGGGTACTATCAGGTCAAGCCATCCAACTAATACTCCATATATATGTGTAACCATCGGAATATTTACAGTGTCATATCATATTTTATTCTAATTGCACTCTCTTAACTGTGTTCGAGTTTCCAATCCAATCTAACTCCAACATATTTGACCTTATCATATCATTATAAAATACGTTCCTGCTTGCGAGATCTGTAATTAAGGAGATTTAAAGAGCCTCGCATTGGGTAGAAATTCAAAACTTGGATCACTGATTGAATGTCTGAACTGGGATAGAAGCTACTATGCTACTGAGAAAAGAGTGCGAGATGACGGAGTAAAAGCTTTGAGCGAAATATATTTAGCGAACTAAATTGCTTTTACTATTAGTTATTAGTAGAAATTTAAATGTGCTTTTGGATTCTAAGTGGGAAATGACGTTTACTTGGGCCTATTTAAACAGATCCCGATGTCGTTGATAGGGTTGTTTGACTTATATTTGCATTTTGCAAAACACAATCATTGATTCAAGATTCAAACAAAAGTTAAAACTATAACCAAGCCGAGCCGTTTAATCATACACATAGCTATATATTATACTATTACAATGTTTAGGTACAAATGAATATATTTATAAACACATATTTCGCGTTTCCAATTATTCGCAACTATAATTCGGTTGGGACAGTTAATATTCAACGGTATTTAAAGCTCAGAGTACTGCAAAGAAAAAGAGCCTGAAAGCGCTTTGTTGACCAATATTATGCATCGCTTCTCGCGCACACTGCATTGGCCTTGAACTTCTTTTCTTGCCCCCAATAACTTTTAAATTAGTTGTTTTAACTTTTTACAGGACGAGTTACAAGGTACATATTGTCGGCAACAAACTCGTAAACGCTGGCCAGAGTAAGTTGAGCAACCTCCTTAACCTTTCCGATCACTTCTGTGGACTCTATTAGATCTTGCAAAAATAAGAGAATGAAATAAAAAGATTCTGTCTGACAAGAAAGCAAATCGGATCTGCGACCAAGATATGTAGATCAGCTCTGGTCGCTTTGGGAAGCATTATTGCAACAAAAAAACGACGTTGGCTCTAAATTACAAGTACAAGGTATATATATATATATATATATTTTTTTAGTCAATATTAAGCGTAGGACAATATTGAAAATATATTTTTATTGTTCTTATTGTATTCTTATATTTTAAAACTTAGTCTTGTAGACGTTATAATTTAATAAACAAGAAAAGAATGAATCTTAATAGTTAACAACTACTCAGCTATTGAGATTTTTTAGCAAGTATATATACAATGGTGGCCACTTAATAAAACCGGTACAAGAAAAAGTTCTGTATTCAAAATCTTTTTCAGGAGGCGATAAATATGTGAGTAACCAAGACATTGAAGGTCTATATAATCCTGATCGCAATCACTAGCTCTCAGTTTAAAAGCAATCTGGATGACACTTTTATCCGTCTTTTGCTGAATGATCGATTTTGTGATTTTTGAATCATTCTACTCAAGCAATTTTAGACATAAGAATTTAAATTGATATGTACACATTCACGCTTTTCACTCAGTCGTCGTTGTATTTAGCAATTCTCTCTGGCTTCATAAGCGTTATTTGTTAACGGGAAGTATACAACTTTCTATAAGATCCTTTATTTTCGGCAAATTGTTCTAAAATATTAAATCCGTCTTATAGGCTGGCCGTGGATTTGCAAATATATATATTTTTTAAATTAAACAATGAAATATATACCTATTATTTTTGTTGAAACAAAACTTTTAATTATTTACAAAATATTTTATAATGCAATCGGTTTGTTTATAATTCTATGTTCCCTTACATGATTGACCAAAACTTATAATGCTTAATACTTATTATCGAAGAGACTGTTTGCCACTAAAGAATATCGCTAAGAGATTTTTTCCACAACTAGATTCAGTAATATGTTGAGCAACTAATGCTGAGCGCAGCGATGCAACAGAAAATCGGCGTATACATTAGAACCACGATTGATAACTTTCAATTGCTACCCATCGAATCGATTTAAATAATGGTTGCTTATTAGAATGAAAATATCCTCTATTACCATGTGTGTAACTTTATTCCGGAGTAGAAGTGTTGCATATACTCTATTATACATGCAGTGATCTGGACGATTAGTTATATTCGCATGGCATTATGTGGAGTTTGTCAGAGGATGATAATAAAACAGAATATTTGCTAATATCTTGCGTCGCTAGGTAACACGCCATGGCTCAAACTCATATAAATAGGAAATACATGATGTTCCCAATTGAATTTTCGCATGCGTGTAAGATTCATCAGCATGACTCCAGAGTTTACTCCAAGTCGGCCGTAGAACGGATGACGCGCAAAGCGGTTGTACCATCCAATATTTTCATTTTCGTGCTCTGGCGCTAATGCAGCAATTTGACTCTCGTTAAATTTTCCAAAGAACTGCCATATGTCGGAAATCGGAGATAAAAATAAAATATCCGTATCCACGTACAGCAGCGAGTCGACATCCGTCAATAGAGACTTGAATTAAAATCAAATGTTTTTTTTTTGAGTTGAATTAAAAATCTTGGCAATAAAGCTTATTTCTGGGATATATGGAGTGACACTAATTTAATTTAAAAAAAATCACAATTATCTCTATGTTCGTTTTTCTTTTCTAAAAATGTTTTTTTTAATAAAAAATTCAGAAAATTATTTTAATTTTTTGGCGATGATACATCTTTTTAGCACTTGGGACAGAATATAGCGCAATCGGTTACCTCCGATTGCAACGCTCTGTATTTAACTATTAATATTTACCAGCTGTCAAAAATAAATGACAACTAACTTAATATTAAATGAAGCGAAAACTATGAAAAGAGCTGCAGCAGTGCAGCTCAACTACAATTATATGAAAGTTCTACAACCATATTATGAGGTCCTTATGTACAATTTTTTTTTAAACTGAATTTTTTGCTATGGTAATCCCAAAAGAAGTTATCACTAAACAATTTAAATATAAAAACTATATTTATAAATACTATTTTGAGAAAATATTGTTAAATTTAAAAATATGAACCACCATAAAAAAGTTACTTAAATCTGGCTTCAATATTCTTGGCTTTAATCATTTAATGAGTATATTTTATATTGCGTTAATTCGATTTTCTGCTCTAATTTACATAGCTATTGAACTTATTTTGACGACAATCACAGCATTATTTTATGACATTATATTTCCGATTAATTAACTAGTTATAAATAAAAAAAGATTTTACATTATAAATACAATATTCTATGCTAAGCCAAATCACTTATTGACTGTGTGTAACTTGGTACTTACCGGCAAAAATAGGCGTTGTGCTGCACATGGTTTAAAAAGGTTTTTCCACTCCATTTCACTTTTGTTTGGAAATTTTAATGGCAAAAGCTCGAAGTCAAACAGTTGCGGGTATAGATCACGCCAGTCTGTCAGTTTCTCCCTTAATATACCAGTTAATGGATCTTCTGTAAATACTATGAACTTGAGGTATTCTTGATAATAATTAAAAAGGATAGCTGACTTTATCATAACTAGAGTCTCTTGAGCTCGCTGGCCACAGGCGACTGCAACGATGTGTATGGTGTTTTTGTGATACCTATTCAAAATATTTAAAATAAAGCAAATGAAAATATTAATCAATTTGAAACAGTAAACAATATCGAAATATTTAACATGGAACTCTTAAAATCTCTAAATACAGTCACAACGCTAAATATCAAAAAGTTTGTATTTCGGTAAGATTTAAGTTTCTAGAACAACAATTTTGTCCTAGGAACAATCAGTCAAAAGACGAGTTCTTATTAGAACACCTTTTTGATCTCCAAAGATATCCAAACCGAAAAAAGAATTATAATCGGAAATATACCCATACCATAGAAACAATAATTATTTTTGTAATCATTTGTTACTTTTTGATTCTAAGATTCTAAATTTTTTTTTATTTCTGCAGTTATGTTTATTACTACTTTAATACTGATCTGCATCAATACTCGAGTCTATAAGGAAGTTATTGTATTGTACTGTATTGTATTTAAAGACGAAAACGATTCCATATTAAAGAATATTTAAAGTGCCTCAATTCAATATTTTAAACGATTTAAATTAAGTTAAGAGCAATTGGGCTATCTTGTGACCATCTATGACAAATTTTACAATCCAAAATTTATAAAAACTAAAGTATATACTTTTAGTATTCATAAGACTGCACGGATACTTACATTTCGTTGTGTCCTGTGTTGGATTCGGATGATCCCATGTAGTCCCACTGAGGACGTTCATGTACTATGTAGAAAAGCGTAGAGAGAGCCGTGAAACTTAGGAAGCACATATTAAAGTGGCGCTGAAATATGGTAATATTAGTAACATTTTAAATATCATATTATTTTGTGTACCATTTTGATCCCAAAATATTTATCTTTGTATTTATTTACAAGTCTGTAAATTTGGCACCGCCCAACACATATCAATTGTCAATCGGCGACACATGGTCGCCGGTTATGATAAATAAACCCATAACGTACACACATAAATACATCATTCAAGTCAGTCTTGTAATTAAATACTAATTGCATAGTGATGTACACGACTATCGGGTATCTAAAAATCGATACTCCCTGCAGAGCGTAAGCCTATTATGGGCTATTCACATGTATACTCATTTCAAAGATGTAGGCTCTTTCGTTGACAAAAATTTGATATCGATAAATGCTGTTTCCGAGACATAAATTCAATTCGTTTCCAATGCGTGTTCCTTTTCCATTTAATTGGACTCAATATTTTTACATTAACAATTTGTCCACAGACAAAAAAAAACAAGAAGTATGAGAAACTATAATGCGAAGAAGAAATAGAATTGAAATTTTAATTAGACAAACAATCTTTTCACTTCAAAATGTTTTACATGTATTGTATTCTTTCCGTATAACGCAACAAACTCTCATCAAAAAATTTATTGTTGTTGTCTTTTGCACGAACTTCTTTCAGAATAAGACAATCCACTTCTGAACAATAATTTTTACAATTATTGAAAACCATTTATGAAAGGTGTACTTAATTGTCAACTTTCGGAAAAACAAGGGACCCGAGCGAAGCCGGTAAATACCATATAGTATAAGTTTCTATATGTATTCACTAAATTCGATTATTAACTATCGATATGTCAATTCAATGACAGAGCCATCACTTATTTAGTCTGTGATTCATAGTTTAGTATTAAATTACTATCATCTGGGTTTTGGTAAAAATCAAGTGTTCTGATTTTATTAATTTGTTTTTATCGAATATGTCATACCATCAAAGTGGAATGCCTGATCAATCGTTTCTTTGGGACGTATTTCAAAGGTATGTACTGATACACTGACGAACATACAAATGTGTGTCCTGTGTGTTCTCTTGTAATCGGTGTAGTGATTGTTTTATTTATTTATTTTTTTTTTAACACGCATGTTGTCATACACGCTCAGGGGCCATTCCCTAAAATAAGTTATTTCTGTCTGAGCGAAGGATGGGATATGAAAGAATGACAAATAATGATAATTAAAACATAATTTAAGCTAGGGAAACGGTTTTATGCGTCATTCACATGGGGTCTAATGGCACATATTAAGTTCGAAACAAGACGTGGAAAACTGGACATAAAAACATATTTCACAATATAAAAAAAAAAACTTCTTGAGCTCTATACTAGATTAGTGTTAATATTATAAACGATAGAGCTTAGTGTTACATTAGCATTGAAAATATGTAATTTTTACTGCGTTACATACTTATCTAGCAAATTATAATATCACCTGCAATGGTATAAAATGCGAAGTTGTAAACATTTATGGCGCTTATCACAAAAATTGAAATTTTTTTCGCTGCATTCCATTTCATTTTGTTTTTAATAATCTTATCTGAAATTTTTGTTTTATTATTCATATGAGAAAACAAGCTTAATTCACGAAACTCCAATTTTGGTTATTTCAAATTTTCTGTTGCCTGGTTGAACATTGACCGTTTCTTCAAAGAGCTGTTTTCAGAAGCAACACAATCAGTTCAAGCGACTGCCTATTTTTTGAGTTAAAACTCAAAAAATGCTTTGTTTCTTAATTCAGTTTAGCTAGCTCTTCCATCTTCACAACAATTATTGCTTGCGACAGTTAAATATCTGTCTTATTTTCATCTGTCGCGCTTGACGTAATGCAGGATTCTTTGTACGAAAAAGACAGGGTACATTGATGTGTCTGGGGTATTATCCCCATACACCGATAGACTTCTCCTTGATAACCACCTTCCCTCCATAACTAATTGATATGCTCGGTGATATGTTTGTAGTTAAATTACTAAATGATGAAATATAGTGCGCTGCGTTTTTGAGTTTAATTAATTTTTCTGTTCCCTCTACTTCTTCAACGCTGTACTACTAATTATTCCTTGAATGAACCTTTTGGAGTAATCTGTCATAACACAGTAGTCTTTATCATGTATCAATTCAGAGTCCTCTATTTCTATAATGGGGAACTCAATTTTAAACGTATTGACTTGTAAATGACATGCATGCATTTGTGGTTAAGCATCTGCTAATTCATACTAACAAATTTTCCCAAATTCATGCAACAAACGTTGGACTGTTTTGCATTTAAATATCCCAAGAAACTTAGTAAATATTTCCTTTTTGTTTCATTTAAATTTAAATATATTTTATTTTTAATTTGATTTCATTTATTTTATAATTTTTTTTGTTACATACGTGCACACCTTCATACATTAATAATTGTCACATTATTTTAAAGAATAAGTACAAAGCGCAATAAATTTCTACAAAATGATTGAATATTATTTTTATGGGTATTATTGTAGAGTTGATAAGGACAGAAGCGGTCATATTTCAGCAGACGAACTCCAGGTGGCCCTTTCCAATGGCACGTGGTCTGCTTTCAACCCGGAAACAGTCCGACTTATGATCGGAATGTTTGATCGCGAGAACAGAGGAACTGTGTCTTTTCAGGATTTTGGAGCTCTTTGGAAATATGTAACAGATTGGCAGAGTTGTTTTCGGTCATTTGATCGTGATAATTCTGGCAATATTGATAAGCAAGAACTTAAAACGGCTCTTACTTCCTTTGGATATCGGCTCTCTGACCATCTAGTGGAAGTCTTGCTCCGTAAATTTGATCGTTTTGGCCGAGGCACCATACTTTTTGATGATTTTATACAATGTTGTATTGTCCTCTATGTGAGTATTTGATTGAATGTCACATTATTATAATTAAAGCAAACATAAGTCTATACTAGCTACCGATAGTAGAAGAATTTCTACAATTTCCGTATTGCTGTCCGTCCGTCCTGGGTGGGGCTCCGAAATCCATAACATGTATAAATGCAAATCTATAAAGTCTTCTAGCTCCCCGATCTAAAAGCTGTAGTAACCAAATTTTAAAATTGCTTGGGACGACAATCAAAGATTGGCAAATAAATTTTCCGAGAGCAGTCACGCCCGCCTCCGTGGCTCACGGTCCCTCCGTCAATAAAAAATGTATAGCTAGATTCCCAAACTTTGGAAGGCCATATCGACTTCCCCCCTGAATCGATACTCCTGAGTGTAAAACTTATTTATTTGGCACAATTTTAGAGATTAGAGCCACCAGTCTGCCCGCTCAGTTAAGCCACAAAGTTAAAGTTTAATTTGTGTTTCAGTGTAGTAATAATTATACATTTTCAGATAAACCACTTTTTAACGTAAAATTAATTTTTTCAATTGCAGACGTTAACTACAGCCTTCAGACAACATGATACCGACATGGATGGTGTCATCACAATCCACTACGAGCAGTTTTTAAGCATGGTCTTCTCACTTAAAATATAATATTGTCCTATCTTAATTTACATGATTTTTCACAACATGGAACTTATGTATATATAAATGTAAATAGTAGTAAGTATTGCATAGCAATACTTCAGACTTACATTTAAAAGTAATGTTATTCCTTAAACATATTTGATAGAAATTTAAGACAAAATCATACACAATCATTTAAATTTTAAATTGATAATTTAATTGAAAAATATTTGATCCCTTAAAGCCTAAAATATTATTGCTGAGCCAATGAACATGTCCGTTGAGTAAGACAATGCGATTTTACACTTTAATAAAAAACAAATACATGCATATATTTCTAAAGTCAATCAGATTTTTAATTAACGTACTATATAAGCGAGATAAAAGTAGAACGATTACGGCAAACTCCGGTCTACAAGGCGACCGATTCGCACAAAGGTATTTCTTTCGCTGTTTTCCCTTTTTACAGGAAATATTACAAAAAATAAATTTTAAATGGAAATGTTTTCTAAAATGAAGAAATGCATCTGATTAGAGAAATCTTCAATGGATACCTAGCTTAGTCGCTCAAAGTTTTCAATTTTTTTGACAGCCAGCAAAAGATGCGCTATTTTTGGGATAAAATATCGTATTTACTTAAGTAGATTTACTCTTTGAAGTACATTGTATTAAAAATTTGACAATCTTCGCGGGCGTGACGCAAAATCCTTTGCCTACCGCAGACATGATCGAATATATATATATCTAAGGGTGGACATCGTCATTATTACAATACTTATCTTCAATTGATTAATGTTTCACAGGTTCCTTGTATTAGATTGGACTAATCCGTTTGGCTACATCTACGAAAATTTTCGTTGGATTACATTATCTTTCTGGCTTGTTAAAAGCCCCATTCATATAAAGAAAGACCACTAAGCTGAAATCCTTAATTTGGGTCGATTTATCGATTCAAATCGTAAGGGTCCATCAATTCTGAAGATTGAAGGGCCTCAGTTTCCCTCACATCAACTTGGAAAGTTACGGCTAAGGAATATATGATTTCCGGTGTCAAAGTTTCGAAAACAGGTAGGAAATCAATTCACTATTAGATAGATTTAGATGATTCGATGCGAAATTAGCTTTTAGTTGAAAAAATTCATATTTTGTAGCGCATCTTGGAGCACAGAAATTAAACTTAATTTGGGTCACAGGTAATTAACTACCCTATGATATATTGATGTTGATACTGCGTAGCCGGCTCATTGTTATCTCCTTGCTTCGAAATCTGCACACTTTTTCCAAAATAATTGGTTTTAAGATATGTCTCTTCCATTGATACTCTAACTAAGTTATGAAAAGAACCAAGAAAAAAAACCAAACATACAAAAAATTGGGGGAAGTGGGAAGTTGAACCTAGCCCACTGCTTTGCAGATATGCCTGCTCCATTCCTTTTGTCTTGAGATAAATAAACATCCTGAAAGACTTAAAAAGTCCTGTCGGTGAGAATTATCTTTTCTTCCTTTTTTTTTTAAGTTGAGGATTGAGCGTTCACTGGATTTTTGAGGGTAATCCACCACACTAGTGCAAATGCTTGTGCATCCAAATATTTGAGCAAAATATCGTAGCTCACATGAGTACTAAGAGAGAACATCATTAGATGAGCTCCACCCAATGAAAACACACACCATAAAAAGGGAACACAGATGGATAAGTCACGCACCAGGGAGCAGGCCTTGAGTTGTGGCCCCTCCAATATCCCATCATATCATATCAGCCTCTGGGTAAGTACAGATTGTTCAGACTTTAATTTAATACGGAACTATAAAAACATGGATACTGCCAATTTAAGCCATAGGAAAGAACGGTCCTACAATACCGGTATCTTAACAGGCCACTGTAGACTAAAAGACCCGCTAACTAATCTAGTCATAGTCAGCAACGAACTCTCCCGGCTTTTTGATAATGTGATAATAAAGAACCAATCACAGCTACATAAAGATATAGTTTATTTGGGGAAATATGTCTTGGAAGACAAAGTAACCCTCAACCCGATGGAGATTCTCGCATTCGTGCAGGAAGGGAGTACAATAGATCTTTCAGGTCGCATAATAAATACGCGATTAAAAATGTATTTTTTCTCTAGCGAGCATCATGCAAAATTAACTTTTAAATATGTTGTCGCATAGCGAAAGGTTTTCCCGCAAGTTGGGCCTTAAGCATTTTCAACTATTTTTCTAATATCGAATTTAGTTGCATTTTAATTTTTTATTTGTTTGACAGTGCACTAAAGCGCGTTGTTCAATTATTCACTTAAAATATTTTTCATTCGTTTAGTTATTAGTTTAGATATATATTGCCTATTAACATAAAAGAAACACAAGCATTTGAATTTGCCCCACACATAATTATCGTTTCGCAGTGTGTTCAGGTATCATGATTGGCCAGGCGAGATTAATTGTCTCATTATAGGTGAATCCACCGATTTAAGTCTTGCGGAACGGATGGGAATTTTCCAAAGATGTGAAACACTATTCACATAGGTGGCATCAGTATCACCATCAGTTACAGCTGTTGCAGCAATTGTAGACTATGTGCATAGAGCCTGACGACTTGTGGATACCACATTGACCATTGCGATACGTCTTAATGCGAAATGCTTTCAATTGAAATTATTTTTTGTGTTTTTCGAAATCTGGAGTCAAGGCAATGAGATTTCACGCTTTTGTCAAAATGCAGGTAATTAAATATAATAATCTTAAAAGGATATTTTATTTTTCTATTTCGTAATTTCAATTCTTAACAACGGGTTTGTTTACATTTTCGCAGTGAATGCCAATTACTATTAGTGGTGGACCGAAAGATTCAAACTGTATTTTGATTACTACAAAATGAGTTTTTGGTACTGCAAAACCTAACGGACCGTCATTAAAAGTGATTATTGATGAGAACTCTTAATTGATATTAAAAAAGTTGCCATGAATACGATCACACCACCATAAGACCTCTTTGAATATTTTCAATGTATTAAAACTTATAATTTTATTGTATGACCAAACAAAAAATATAATTATTAATAAATTATGATATAATATGCAAAAAAAAAGCGTTAATAAAAGTTATTCGCATATAAGATGTACAATTAGGTTAAAATAATTTCCGTTTCTAAGACTTTAATTAAACACTCAGAGAGTAAAAGAGAAAACACATATTGGTTACAATATTTTCGTAGCATCAATAAAATATTTTGAAAAAAGTAGGACATTTTTAAGTTGACGGTTCTTCCAACTAACCTCCAAACTATTGTTGAAATATTCGAATGAAGTCATATTATTTTTTATTTTCTTTGGAATTGAAAATAATTATGACTTAAGCAGAAGCCCTAATTTCACAATACTGAAGCTGGGTCAGAATTCGATGTGTGGTTAAGAAATTTGTTTCATTTCAATCGTTTCGTGAACAAATCATTTTAGTTCATATGATTGTTTTAATTTCATTTTGTTTCAGTAGATTACTTTGTTTCGTCTGTAAAGAATGAAAAAAGTACATTGTCGGCTTTCGTATGAGATAAAATAAATTTTTTCCATCGAAGCAGATCGCGGTACTAAAGTAAATTTTTTCAATTGTGTAACTTATGTGTGCTTTATTCGATTAAAATATTCCAGAAACAAAGTCAAAATGTCCGAGCTTCAATCATATGAACTGAAATGATTTCTTCACGAAACGATTGAAATGAAACACATCCGAATTCTGACCCAGCTTCAGCATTGTGAAATTAGGGCTTCTGCTTAGGTAATAATTAATTTTCAATTCCAAGAAAATAAAATAATATGACTTCATTTGAATATTTCAACAATAATTTGAAGGTGAATTGAAACCGTCGAAAGCAAAAATGTCTACTTTTTTCAAAATATTTTATTGATGCTACGAAATATTGTATCAAATATGTGTTTTCTCTTTTACTCTGTGAATGTTTAATTAAAAATTTAGAAGCAGAGTACTTTGGCTACAATTGTATCTTATATGCGAATAACTTTTATTAACACTTTTTGCATATTATATCATAATTTATTAATAATTATATTTTTTGTTTGGTCATACAACTTATAAGTTTTAATACATTGAAAATATTGAAAATTGATAAAACTTTTTAATATCGAATTCTCATCAATAATCACTTTTAATGACGGTCCGTAAGAGTTGTACCAAAAACCAGTAATCAAAATACGGCTTTCGGTCCACCACCAATAGTAATTGGCATTCTGAAAATTGCCCGTTGTTAAGAATTGAAATTACGAAATATAAAAATAAAATATCCTTTTAAGATTATTATATTTAATTACCTGCATTTTGCCGAAACACCAATCTGTTGCACTTGGCTCCAGATTTCGAAAAACTATAATTTCAATTGAAAGCATTTTGCATTTAGGCCGTATCGCAATGGTCAATGTGATCTCCACAAGTCGTCGAAACTCTATGCACATAGTTTGCAACAGCTAGTACTGTGCCGCCTATGTGAATGGTGTTTCACATCTTGGAAAATTCCATTTCGTTCCTTGGGACCCAAATCGGTAGTGATTCGCTACTCCTGGTGGTAGTGTATTCGCCGCAATAATCGTAATACCTGAACACAGCGAAACGTGAAATTATATTATTGGGGCAATTCAAAATGCTGTGTTTCTTTTATCTCATTAATAAGCAATATATCTAAACTATTCAAACTAATAACTAAACGAAAGAAAAATATTTTAAGTTAATAATTGAACAAAGCGGCACAAGTACACTGTCAAAATGTAACTAGAATTCGATATTAGAAAAATAGTTGAAAATGCTTAGGGCCCAACTTGCGGGAAAACCACAAAACTATGCGACAACATTTTAAGTTAATTTTGCATGATGCTCGCTAGAAAAAATACATTTTTAATCGCATTATTTATTGCGACCTGAAAATTTATGCCTCCCTTTCACCGCAATGCGAATCTCAAAAATCGGGAATTGAGTACTTTTGTCTTCAAGACATATTTCCCGATAAATATATCTTTATGTAGCTAATGATTGGTTCTTTATTATCACGTCAAAAAAAGCCGGGAAAATTTGCTGACTATGTTCTTGGGTCTTTTGAATTTTGATACGGTATTATGGGAACCGCTGCTCTATGAGCCCCAAATTGGCGAGCCCGAGCTCCATGTTTTTATAGTTCCGTAAAGTCTGGAGCAATCTGGCACTTACAGAGGCTGATATGATATGATGGAGTTGGAGGAGCCCTTCAAAGGCCTGCTCCTGGTGGGTGACTATCCACCGTGTTCACACATGGTGTGTGTTTCGTAGATTGAGCTCATCTAATGATGTTCTCTCTTGAGCTGCTCATGTGAGCTACGATATTTTGCTCAGATATTTGGATGAGCATTTGCTGGTGGATTACCCTCGAAATCACGCTCAGTCCTCAACTGAAAAGTATTCTCGCCGACGAGACTTTAAGGTCTTTCAGAGATGATCTCAAAAGCAAGGCGCTGAAAACTGACTTGTCTTGAAACCACTTCCCCCAATTTTGTGTTTGGTTTTTTTTCTTGGCTCTTTCATAACCCAGATTAATTAGGTATCAATGGAAGAGACATATCTTAGAGCCAATTATTTTGGAAAAAGTGTGCAGATTTCGAAGCAAGGAGATAACAATGAGCTGGCTACGCAGTATCAACATCAATACCAATCATAGGGTAGTTAATTACCTGTGACCCAAATTAGGACAATTTCTGTGCTCCAAAATGCGTACAAATATGACTTTTTCAGCTAAAGCTTTAATTTCACATCGAAATAAATGCAAATGCTGTCTAATAGTGGTGCACCACTGCTCGAAACTTTGTTTCAGAAATCATGGCCAGCTTTTCAAGTAATGACTTTTCTTCAATCTTCAGGGCCACCACATTTAGATCTACAAATCGACTAGTAAATTTCAGCTTGAGTGTCTTTCAAAGTATGAATGGGAAGCTAACAAGCCAGAGAGAGGTGTAGGAAAATTTTCATTAGTTATAGCCAAACAGATTGAGTCCAAATCTAATGCAAGGAACCTGTGAACTGTCAATTGAAGATAAGCCTGTTGTAATCCTCCTTAGATATATATATTTTCGATCATGTCGACGGCAGACTTGGGATTTTCCGAAAAGGTATCCAAATTTTAATACAATGTACTTCAAAAAACAAATCTACTGTAAATACGATATTTTATCAGCATCTTGCTGGCTTTTGTCAAGCGTTTAAGGCTTTAAGCGACTAAGCTAGTTATCCATTGAAGATTTCTCTAATCAGATGCATTTCTTCATTTTAGAAAACATTTCCATTTAAAATTTATTTTTTGTAATATTTCCTGTAAAAAGGGAAAACAGCGAAAGAAATACCTTTGTGCGAATCGGTCGCCTTGTAGACCGGAGTTTGCCGTAATCGTTCTACTTTTATCTCGCTTATATAGTACGTTAATTAAAAATCTGATTGACTTTAGAAATATATGCATGTATTTGTTTTTTATTAAAGTGTAAAATCGCATTGTCTTACTCAACGGACATGTAGCCTTTAAAGGATCAAATATTTTTCAATTAAATTATCAATTTAAAATTTAAATGATTGTGTATGATTTTGTCTTAAATTTCTATCAAATATGTTTAAGGAATAACATTACTTTTAAATGTAAGTCTGAAAATGTATTGCTATGCGTACTTACTACTATTTACATATATACATAGTTCCATGTTGTGAAAAATCTTGTAAATTGGAATAGGACTTGATATTTTGAAATTGAGACATCTTAAAAACTGTTCGTAGTGGGTGTGATGACACCATCCATGTCGGTATCATGTTGTCTGAAGGCTGTAGTTCAACGTCTGCAATTGAAAATTTTACGTTAAAAAGTGGTTTATCTGAAATTATAATTACACTGATACAGAAATTAGAGCTTTAACTTGTGACAACTGAACTAATACAAAATTGTGCCAAATAAGTTTTACACTCAGGAAGTATCGAGAGAATAATGACACTTCCAAAGTTTGGGAATCTACTTATACATTTTTTATTGGGCGGAGGACCGTGAGCCACGAGAAGAACCGCTTCTCGAAGGTATTTGCCAATCTGTCGTCCCAATTTTTAAAATTTTGAGTTTTGCAACTTTTGAAGATTTTTATAGATTTGCATTTATACATGTTAAAAATTTCAGGCCACCAAGACGGGCAATTTTAACAACTTCCGAGTATAGAGAAATTCTTGCTATCGGTTGCTTGTAAAACATGTTTGCTTTAATTATAATAATGTGACATTCAATCAAATACTCACATAGAGGACAATACAACATTGTATAAAATCATCAAAAAGTATGGTGCCTCGGCAAAACGATCAGAATTTGGAGCAAGGTACTCCACTAGATGGAAGCCGATATCCAAAGGAAGTAAACCGTTTTAAGTTCTTGCTTATCAATATTGCCAGAATTATCACGATCAAATGACCGAAAACAACTCTGCCAATCTGTTACATATTTCCAAAGAGCTCCAAAATCCTGAAAAGACACAGTTCCTCTGTTCTCGCGATCAAACATTCCGATCATAAGGCGGACTGTTTCAGGTTGAAAGCGAACCACGTGCCATGGAAAATTCCTACAGAGTTCGTCTGCCAATTATGACCCAAAACTTCTGTCCTTATCCACTCTACAATAATACCCATAAAAAGCACGAAGAATTTATTGCGCTGCTTATTCTTTAAAATAATGTGAGAATTGATAATGTATGAATGTGTGTGCACGTATGTAACAAAAAAGAAAAAAAAATTAGAAAATAAATGAAATCAAATTAAAAAATAAAATATATTTAAATTTAAATGAGAAACAAAAAGAAATATTTACTAAGTTTCTTGGGATATTTAAATCCAGCATTAGGAGAGAATTTGTTAGTATAATTTAACGAGATGTAGCCAAATGCATGTCATTACAGAATCCGTTTAAAATTGAGTTCCCCGATATAGAAATAGAGGACTCTGAATTGACCATGATAAAGTTTGCAGTGTTGCTGGGTACTCAAAGGTTCATTCAGAATAATTAGTAGTACAGCATGAAAATAGAGGGCTGAAAAAATGAGTAAAACTCAAAAACGCAGCGCGCTACTCTTCTTCATTTAATATTAACTACAAACTGTCTGTACTGTAGGTAGATGGAGAAATTGTAAGGAGAGTCCTATCGGTAACAATAGTCTTAGACATACTTTTTCGTACAGCTGCATTACATCGAAGCTTGAATGAAAAATAAGACCAATATTAACTGTCACCAACGAATTGTTGTGAGAGATGGAAAACTAGCTAAACTGAATAAAGAAACAGTTTTTATCAAAAATAGGTATCCTTTGAACTGTCGCCAAGCAACTCTTTGAAAAGCGGTCAATGTTAGCCGAACATGAAGAGAACTGAAATGAAAAATTGGAATAAAACAATTGAAATTGTTTTCTCATATGAAATAATAAAACAAAAATTTCAGATAAGATTATTAAAAACAAAATGAAATGAGATGCAGAAAAATTTCAATTTTGTGATAAGCGCCATAAATATTTACAACTTCGCATTACCATTGCAGATGTGCAGTACCAGATGAAATTAAAGAAGTACATATTTCAATGCTAATACAACATTAAAAAAATGCATATCGTTTATAATATTAACACTGTCTAGTATAGAAATTCAAATTTTATATTGTGAAATATATTTTATGCTCAGTTTTCCACGTCTTGTTTTCGGAAACTTAATATGTGCCATTAGATTTGTAAATGACATAAAATGCAAGCTTAAATTATGTTTTAATTATCATTATTTATTCATTCTCATATCCTCGACAAAACTCAGACAGAAATAACATTTTTAGGGGTGGCCTGAAACATGCGTGATTAAAAAATAAATAAAAAAACAATCACTCACCATTTTTTTGCAAAAATTTTTACGGTCGTCAGTATATCTGCACATACCCGAGAAGCCTGCGATGCAAGAAGCAGGCATTCCACGTGGTATACTGACATATTCGATAGAAACTTCAAATTAATAAAATCAGAATATTTTTGCAAAACAGATGATGTGGTGTACAAACTATGAATCACAGACTAAGAAATAAGTGATGGCTCTGTCATTAATTGACATATCGATAGTTAATAGTCAATTTTAGTGAATACATATAGAACATACTATGGTGACTGCCGGCTTCGCTCGGAGTAGTTGTCAATTAATTACACCTTGCATAAATGGTTTTCAATAATTGTAA
>JAWNMU010000126.1:0-172055 GCA_035043665.1 Drosophila quasianomalipes | reverse complement strand
ATGTATTGCTTGAGTGTGAGAGGTAAAATTCGGTTCTGTGAAATTGGATTGCAGTGTGTACCCTACCTTAACGCCAGTACTTGTATTCATAGCTAATTCTAAAGAGAATGTTCAAAAATATATCCCCAATGAACTAACAAGATATTGAATGTGGTAGGAAATCACTTGTATGAATATGAAATTATCTACAAAGACTATAGTATTCGTACTAGTTACTTTTCTTCCACAACGAATATGTGCGATGTGGTTTCCAAACTTGAATTGAAATAGGATTCACAAAACACAAAACCTGTTTAGAAATTGTATATATCAAGGACACTCAGTTAGATAAATGTAGTGTAATTATTTTTTGTTAACATTAATGAATGGATTATCCCCATGTATATTGACATTTTGTGAATTATAGAGGTAAGAGAAATATGTGTAGGCGATATGAATGAACATATTTCTATTCGAAATCATAAAAGCATTTTATTATATTTTAAGGAAATAATAACAGATATACTTTGAAATATGTATTTAATGCATATGAATGTGCACATTTTTATACTTAATATCTAATGACATGCCTTTTTTGCGCGAATTATAAAGTTAAACTAGATTGTAAAACTTATCAATGTTTTAAAATGTACATATAAAATAATCATGAGCACAAAACGATACCAGTAACATGGTACTCACTGAACCATGTATTAAAGCATTCACGAACAACAGTAAATCTTATTAGTTCTCTATTTGTTTGATAAACATCGTTCAGATATGAAATAATTGGTGGTGTCGAGTTAGCAATATGTCTTCATATTTCCACTTCAGGTGAGACGGCTGAGCGTCTCCTGATGAGAGAACCTTTCCCTCGCATATTGATGTGTTTGCATGATATTTATTATGTCATGTTGTGCTACTGTGCCTATTTGTATACGATTGCATTGCTTGCGTTTACTGGATCATGTACTGGAATATTCTAGAATGTTCTTTAAGGAACATCTAGATATGATATTCTCAATTAGAAGTTTTGTTCTCCATTGCTTGTTATTTCCCTATTTCTCTTTGAGGTCATTATTGGGTACAACTATGGTTGTATGGGAATAACTCATGTGACTAAGCAATGGGCTATGACGATTATCGTTCTTTAGTTAATAAAACACGTATTATCTCGAGTTCGATACAAACGGCCATCAGGCTTTTATTAACGGAGTTCATGCCCCCCAGTGAATGCGGCGGCATAACTTGACTTGCAAAACACCACTAACTTAGTGGCAACAAAAATGTATTTCCTGTAAAAAAAAAGTATCATAATGCTTACTATACTCGTCTTGATATTATTATACATTATCTCTACTCAAAAAAATGACAAGTACTAAAATAACTACCTTTGAAATTAAATAAAAGCTACCAGCGAAATTAGTCTGTAAGTGTGTAACTCACGTAAACTAAGAATGCATTTCTCTTTTTTTTTTTTTAAATTATTCATAATGTATTTATGACTAAATTTTGCATAAATAATTATGAAAAGTCGACTTTCCTAATCTTCTCGCGGGAAAAAGAAGATACCCATACATAACATGAAAATCGACTTCCCTGAATCTTTTCCCGGGAAAGAGAAGATACCCTACATAACGTGAAAGTTGACTTCTCTGGAATCGTTTCCCGGGAAAGAGAAGATACCCTACATAACATGAAAATCGACTTCCCTGAATCGTTTCCCGGGAAAAAGAAGATACCCTAAATAATTCAAACTCGCCTTTTTTTTTTTTTTTTTTTTTTTCGAAACATTGTGAAAAATTACATACAAGCTATTATAGAGTTAGTATTGTTGGTTTTGAGTTTACTCTAGTTGAGAGACTTATTCTTGTTATATATTACAGAAAGCAAAGAAATGGCCAGTCGATATTAGGGGGTATGAGTGGCAAAATTGTTCCTCTTTTCTTTCGTTTCTTGTCTTCGACTTTCTAGTAATATCTAGCTTAAACTGGTATCCCTATCTCGACAGTTATATCATAATTTAAACTATATTTAATTCACAGTTGATTGTATAAATAGACGAAACAAAAGAACTACACATCAATAACAACTTTACTACGAAATATACTCAAAATATAGATTCAGATTCCGTTAAGCAAAATAGTATTCTACTACTAACAAAATTCAAAACATGGAACATTTGCTCATGTAATCTACGTTCCTCCATAAACCGATGCTCTAAATTCCAAGTGTGTACGTGTGCATTAAATCGCATGACGATGCAAGACACGAATCAAAGCGTGCGGAAAAATCGTATGCCTTTCAATTTGAGATTTTCAACTTGAACACAGTAAGAAATTTGAAAACTCATGAGAACAATCACCTGCACTTTGTACTCTTCCCCATATAAATGCTAAAACTAGGAGCAAGTTTCATTGTTAACAAAACCTTGTTTGTTCATGCTTTGTGTTCTAGAAATATGGGATTACTCGTCGAAGGAAAGTGGGTTGATCAATGGTATGACACAAAGTCAAATGGAGGAAAGTTTGTTAGATCGAATGCCGTGTTCCGCAACTGGATCACCAAGGATGGTCAGCCTGGAATTAGTGGAGAGGGAGGTTTCCAAGCTGAGGCCGACCGTTACCATTTGTATGTGTCTCTTGCTTGCCCTTGGGCCCACAGAACTTTGATTGTTCGTGAACTCAAGGGACTCTCGAAGTTCATTTCCGTTTCGGTTGTGAGCCCCAATATGCACGAACACGGATGGACTTTCGACACTAATGTTCCTGCTGCTACAGGAGATTCCTTGTTTGGATTCAAGTATGCATATGAGGTGTACACCAAGGCAAAGCCCGACTACACGGGAAGAGTGACTGTTCCTATTCTCTGGGATAAGAAGAGAGAGACCATTGTCAGCAACGAGTCCAGTGAAATTATCCGTATGTTCAACACCGCTTTCGACGACATCGGTGCTGCTCCTGGAAACTACTACCCCGACGAACTGAAGGAGAAGATTGATGAGGTAAACGAGTGGGTTTACAACGACGTGAATAACGGAGTGTACAAGTGTGGTTTCGCTACTTCTCAGTCCGCGTATGACGAGGCTGTCCACGTTCTGTTCAAATCTCTCGATCGCTTGGAGAACATTCTTTCGAAACAGAGGTATCTCACTGGTTCAACATTCACCGAGGCTGACATTCGTCTGTGGACTACTCTTGTTCGCTTCGATTCGGTGTACATCACCCATTTCAAGTGCGACAAGAAGAGGATCAGGGACTACCCCAACCTCACTGGATTCCTTCGTGACATCTATCAAAAGGAGGGAGTTTCTGGAACTGTGAACCTTGAACACATTCGAGTCCACTACTTCGAAAGTCACCGTCACATCAATCCCTATGGAATTATTTCCATCGGACCTGACGCCGACTTCCACCTCCCCCACGACAGAGAGACTCGCTTCCAATAAGTGCCTGGCTCATGATACCTACCATTATATTTGTACATATATATATCTTCATCTTACTGCTCTTTTTTTCTTAGATATGCGTGCTTTTGTTTGTGTTTTACGAACTCTTTATTTTTGTTTAGCATTGAAAAAACGTGATTCATATTGGGTGATTCATTATTTTAATCGTACACCATGTTCGAAAAAGCAATCTCACACATAGAAAACATTCCACACATCTATTATTTCGCGCTTTATACGTTCCATTTGCACCATGACAATTCTCTTTGTCCATGCGCATGCCGTTTTCAAACTGAAATAAAATATCTTTTATCTAATGTGACTTGAAGTTATTTCTTTGTCAGCAACTTGATAATGCGATTATATTAACATTTCTGATGGGATGCCTACATACTCAACTGGATATACTTCATAATTAAAACATACATGCATTTTTCACTTATATTTAAGATTAATTAAATACCTAATATGCATTTTTTCCCCTGGGTTTAGAGTGAGCATGTCCCACAGATCTGACACGTACCAGGATGAGGACGAGAAATTCGTTGTGAGAAAGGTCGGACCCTTTGGATTTATAATGGACAAGATAAAAATTCAGGGGAGCCAAGAAGGACGCATGGGCAACAACCGTAATGATGATACGAATATAGAGAGTGTGCGCACAGACGGTGCTGAAAACAACACGACGAGTAGCGAGGGCTCTGAACACGGTTCAAACGAGTACAAACACGCAATTCCCACAGCCAATCCCTTCGACCACATCATTAGCAGACCTTATCCAGACAATAATAATGATAATGTTTCTGAACGAGTCGAAGGTGACAAAAATAATTCATTGAACATTGATAATGAAGGGGAGCATTCGAAAGAAAACGATGACCCTATCGACCTCAGCAAGGCGACGGAAAACAAGCTGAATGAAATTGCTCACGGAGCTGATGAAAATCTCCAAGACGATACCTCGTATCATCAGTACTCCAACGAGGAAGTGGGTGCAAACGACATTTCAATTTCATCCCCATCTCCGAAGGAAGAGGCTATTGAGAGTTCCCCATTGAGCGAAGAAGAAAACAATACTCGAACTCTTCACTCCATTCCAATGACAAAAACTAAATCCATGCACCATCGAGTCAACAATGCAAACAAATTCGAAATCATCTTCCCTCCCGTTGGAAAGAAAAACTAGGCTTTACGAACAGATCCCATCGCTTATATGTATACAATCATGAATACGTTTTATTTTACATATGCTACTAACCCATACACTCTTATGAGTAACAGTACATACACACAGAAAAGGAGGCTGAGTTTGTGTTAGTTATATACATGCACTAATGCTCCTTCATCTTGTGTGTACCCGAAGACAAATTACTTCCGTAACCAAACAAAAAACATCGCTGAATACTTCGCTATAACGCTAATGTACTAGGACATTAAACTACGCGAGACAATCAATATATTCAGTACACGATTTTAAATCATGGACAAATAAGAACGTTCAGCAAGGATCACTCATCATCACGAGAAAGTTAAGATAACCACGATGATGACCAAGAATATATTATCAAAATAAAAAAAAACAGATTCGATATCTACTAGAATTAAAACACGCCAATATATGCCACTACTTCTTATCACTGATCCAATATGCTCCAAGAGTGATGGCTACAAATATCAACGCGTATTTTAAACGCCTGCTTGACAAAAATTCAGAGTCAGCTTCAGATCTGTAGGAGCGAAACATTTGCTAGGAAACGAATAGAGATGGGGATTAAGAGAAAATACCAGGGAATTAATCAAAAAGAAAAACACGTACACATGCGTGTGCACCCGCAATTAAGTAAAAAGTGACAGCAAACATACAAAGATCCGAATGCCACAACACCTTCAAAGAAACGAGAGGAAAACATTTTACCTGAGTAATTTCCAATTTAGTCTTCAACGGTTGGCCAGCATATTCAGGAGGCACAACTACTTTAACGTGCTCACTGTTGGGGAGAGAAAGGTCAGACACATCACCATCACTCATGTTGTGCTTTGACAAATTACAGCTATAAATACTCGTCCAAAATTAAACAAATCGCAGTTATACGTATCAGACGTAGTAATGATACCCACAAAATCTGCAATGTTCAAGCTAATAAATCTTCTTCCAACGTTTTAGAGTTCGTTCTTTTTTCATAGTTTTTAATGCACATTCTATATTATAATTTATTTGAGTATATAATTGATTATATTTAAAGCTTTTTTTTATTTGATCAACATTCAAAACCAGAAGCAAAGGGTAGGGCTACACGGATACTTATCTGGACGTCTGTATAATAAATAAGATAATAAGTAGAAATATGTCAGGCTATGTAGTAGAAAAGCAAGCTGGTAGGATAAATAACATACAAATATAGAAGTGAATGCTTCAGCCAAAGATCAGATATTGGTTTGTCGATCATAATAGGTTCAGCAACCACGCCGAACCCTCCGATACCGTCATAGATGGTCATCAATAGAATTCACTTCTCACATCAAATGGTCAGAGGAATGATTAACTTACCCTCAATAGGAAAGGCTCACTTGGAGGGGCTGCGGTATGTAGTCTTGAAGCGTACTGGAGGTCTTACGTGAGATGGGAAACTTGAGATTGCTTGATTGAAACAATGCCACTTGTACAAATTAACCGTGTGATTTTTCCATATTCTCTTTTGTATATATATCTTCTTCCCACCCAAAATATCACTCATATTATATACTATTTTTGAATATTAATGACATTAATATGTGTACCATATACGCTATATATACATATGAATACATATCAAATTCTAGAATGGGGGATCAGTAAAATCAAACGAAGAAAATCAGTAACACTATTTTATTACTTCTTTTCCCTTCTTTTATTGGTGTTTTTCTCGTGATTATGCGAATTTGGAGGAAAACTGCAGAAAAAAATAGTGCAGTTCGCGCTATTTACAACTATTTTGACCAGTTTTTTTTTGCATTCCTTGTCAGAATGAAGAAAAAAAAAAAAAACAGTTCAAAATAGTTGTAAATAACGAGATTCATCAATAAAAGGAGGGAAAGAACGAAGAAAAGTATATTCGGGAGGAATCGACATATAATAATTGCATATACATTGTATTCATTTTCCTTTTTCCTTCAGTAATCTCCCTAATATCTGTTGATGCGTTTTTTTTTTTTTTTCTTCCCCGTCAAATGTTCGTTCATTTTTTTTATCGAACCGTTCATTTTGCAATTGTAGATGATCCTGCTATATCATGCTATAACAGCTCAGCTCTAACAGGATTTCTTTATACATCCTCCTATGCGACAATAATGAAATACATAATGCACTACTTATATTTCGGCAAACGTACAATGAAACACATAGCTATACTATGAGCAGTGGAGATTTTTCAGTTCAGGCTGCCCTTAAGTTGGGATCTCAGTTCATCAAAGCTTATTTCACTTCTCTCGCAAAGGGTGACTCTGCTTCTATCGCGAACTTCTACCACAACACCTCTACCTTCACCTTGGTGGAGGGAACTAAGGAGGAGGAAGGATCCGTTGTCGTTGGAACTGCTGCCATTGTCGAGAAGATCAAGAGCCTCTCTCCCAAGACCATCAAGATCACTCACCACGGATCTCTCCCTCTCGCTACCTCTGCCACTGGGGAGGTTGAGTCTGTGTTGGTCTCTGTCGTCGGACACGAGGTTGCTAAGGCCTCCGAGTCCTCCCCGCTACCTCTTTGAACTTCTCCCGCTCTTTCGTGTTGAACAAGCAGGGAGGATTCTTCGTCTCTTCCGAGATCATCATTTACACTCCCCGCACTATTCCCCACTCTGTGTTGTCTCACCCTACCACTACTGTGTCTCACCCTTCCTCCGCTTCCACCCTCCACTCTGCAGCTGTCCCCCACCACATCACCCCCACCTCTCACATCCGCAAGCGCGACCCTAAGACTGCCACCGCTACCCCCGCTTCCACCCCTGCTCTCGCTCCCTCTGTCCCTTCTGCTTCTATCGACTCCGCCTCTCTCCTTACCGCCGACGTCACTGAGACCAAGGCTGAGACTGTCCCCGAGGTCGTTTCTGAGAAGACTGAGGAGGTGGAGAAGACTGAGGAGAAGGTCGAAGTTAAGGAGGAGAAGAAGGCTGACAAGAAGGTTGAGGAGAAGAAGACTGAGGAGAAGAAGACTGAGGAGAAGAAGACTGAGGAGAAGAAGGACCACGTTGCCTCTGCCCGTGCCCCTCGCCCTGTCCGTGCTCCCCGTGCCGCTCGCCCTGAGCCTGCAAAGCCTTCCACTTGGGCTTCTCGCTTCGGATCTAACCCCTCGACCACCAAGGACAACACCACTGAGTCTGATGTCGTCGGAACTGTCGTCGTCAACAAGACCACCGCCACCTCCGCCCCCAGATCCACCGTTCCTTCATCCGCCCCTAGATCCTCTATCCCCTCTGCTCCCAGATCTGCCATTCCTACCTCCACCCACCCTCACGCCCACTCCCTCTCGATCCGCCACAACGACATCCCCTCCTCCAGAACCAGAGTTGACAGAAAGAAAACCTACATCCCCAAGGAGATCTACGTGACCCGTATTCCTATCGGATCCACCGTCGATGACATCTCTGCTGCTTTCAAGGAGGCCGGGCCCATCGCCGAGATCAACTACAATGGGAGCAACTCTGCCACTATCAAGTTCGAGAAGAACGAGAGCGTTGACGTTGCCGTCAAGGGAGAGTACAAGCTGAAGAACACCATTGTGGTCGTCAACCAGAAGGAGGTTAGAAACACCAATCCCAGAACTACTCGCCCTACCTCATCTCGCCCTGCTTCTTCCAAGGCTCCTGTCGCTGCTGCTGCTGCCCCTGCTGCTGCTGCCGCTGCTGCCCCCGAGACTTCAGCCTAATTACTGAGGATAAGGTATCGAGGATGAGACTCTCAGGCTCGTGAAACACCTGGTTCGCTGCTTGCGGTTCTTTAATTTTGTTTACTCGCTTTGAACAGAGCTCCCGAATGGCACCACGCTACCGGGCTCACCTATACACTGCATGTGATGTGGTTTTTTTTCAAGGAATGAGGCGCAGTGACGCGTCCTCACGCCCCGTCCTCTTCCTTTTGAATCCTCCCTCCCCGGCACAAGTACCTCGCCCCCACTCTACACATTCTTATTTTCTCCTTTTCCTCTTCAACCTCCTCAGGCTTTTCAGCCATACTGTTAATGCTAATTCACTGTTATTATACTCAACACTTGATTTTTGTTCTGCTTGCACTCTCTGTTCTCTCCATCCCCCCTTCTTTATTTTCCTCTTTTGTGAGTAAGGGAATGCGATGTAGCAAATTATGTTATCTCTTTTCTTGAGTTCATAGTCTGGGCATTGATGTTAGTTTATTTCATCAAAAGTCTTTTTTTGGATGATGATAACTAGTTAAATCTCTCAATCTTTTTTCCTTTGTGGGGATACACCCTTTGCATTTTATGATTTTCTACATTAACTTGATGAACTAGCCTGGTTAAATGCATTATCGTATGCAAATTCTCCAACCCTTCATTCTGCTTAATAAACTTATTTATTCATAAATGAATAATTCCATGAACAGCTCTTTCTTACTCTTATCTTCTAATTCTACTGATGCGCCTGTTCTTCTCATGTTCATTTCACAAACAATACAAATGGAATAAAAGTACGGCATGCGTATTAAACGGCTACATATTTTTTTAAATACTCTTCATAATATCAATCCCTGATCATCAGATTACTTCGTGTGCTAACTGTAAACAAGCTCCTTGAACATTGGAAAGTGCACAGTGTAACATTTTTTTGGTGAACCTAAGAAAATAATCCAAACCAATTATTTGAAAACGGCCACTGACATAAATAAACACTCCATTATGCAATAAACAGTTACATACCTCATTTATTCAATATCCACTTGCATATTAATTGAGTCTTTAATTTTCTATGTATATCAGAATATCGTTATTGCCTATGACGATGCACACCTTCAATTTTTATTCTGAGATGAAGTTATTGTTTTTCAATACAATTCTAGGCTGCTTATATTTCAATGTTTAAAACGAACACAAAACAAACAAATGTAAAAGAGGTATCGAACGCTCCAAACGATACTATTTCTTCTATTTCTACTGCTATCATTGGAGGAGCAACTTACTTTGCTGCTGGATCTTGGAGCAAACAAGTAGCTTGCTGGAAAATTCAAAATGACACTGCTACTCCTGTCATTCAACAAACCTTCGCTGCTCCTGTTCTTGACACCGAGATTTATGACCAAAACCAATCTATATTTGCGAGTCTTACTGATGGAAGCGTACAAATGTGGGATCTTGGCTCCAACAACGTAACTCAGGTTGGAAAGCACGAAGCCCCTGTGCGTTCGTGTTTCTTCAACAAGGATCTCAACGTTCTGGTAACAGGAAGCTTTGACAAAACCATTCAAGTGTGGGACGTGCGTGCTTCGAACTCACAGTCTCAATGGAGAGGTGACTTGGCTGGCAAGGTACATTCGATGGACATGAAGGACTCTGTACTCGCTGTTGGCCTTTCCAACAAGGACATTGAGATCTACGACATGCGTTCTATGAACAAGGTCATTTCTAAAAAGTCAGCACACGAGCTACCCACTCGATGCATCAGCCTCATGCCAGACAAAATGGGATATGCATACACATCTATCGACGGACGCGCTCAACTAGACTTCTTCTCCGACTCTTCCAAGAATTTTGCATTCCGCTATCACAAACACACTGTGGGAAAGACCGAATATACTGGAGAAATACCGGTCATCGATTTCCACCCCGAATACAAGACTATGATTACTGCAGGAAGCGATGGGCGCTATGCTATATGGGATCATTTGTACAAAAAGTCGAGGATTTCCTTGTCAGACTCATGCAACAACAGTATTTCTGCTGGAAAGTTCACTCCTATGGGAGACTACTTTATTTATGCTTCTAGTTACAACTGGTTCAAGGGTATGGATTGCCCTCTCGCAAAAGAACCCCACCGTATTTTCATGGCTCGCATTCAGGCTGGAGATGCTCGTGCATATGGTTAAACTTCATCCTTTCTCCCTTTTTGTATGTAGTTTTGTTTAAGTATATATATTTATGAATTTAGTCGTAGTTTATTAGCTTTATTCACAATTGAAATAAATTCACAAATTTCACTGTGCCGAGTTGAAAATACTATTAATAACTAGTCCTTTTTTGTAATCGCAGTTTTCGTTCAATACGCGGAAAACGTTGTATTATTCAATTTACATTGCATTTATCGCCACATAATACGATTTTCTAAGTTCCACCGACAGTTCTTGTGGAGTTATCATGTGGTTAATGTCTTATGAAGTGCTGTACCACTTGACTTTAAGTGCATGGTGCGTTATTGTCCTCGCGTGCTGGATATCCACCCTCTTTCCTTCCTTCAGCAGTTCCTTCAGTTATGGAAAATTGCTGCAGACACATGATTCTTTTCACGGGAGACTTTCGTGGGTAGATCGTGTTCTGCGATGGACTTGTTCTCACAGAGTTGGATTCACTTTCTATTATTCCATTGGAGCTGTGCTGAGCATTCTATTCGCCCTCGAAGTATTTGTAAGTTTATATCCACCGCATTTCTGTTTGCATATGCCATCCACTTTCTGGTAATGCTAACGCTGATTCCCATAATCGTGTTAATTTTCCTTGGCACTCGGTTGTCTCGTACAGGCCCAGATTCAGTTTGACGTGCACTTGTTTCCGCTGAATATTCTCAAATGTTTTCGCCCCAATAATCAATCCTCCATCCTCACTCCTATAGAGTGTGCAAACCTGTTGATCGTCACATTCATCCTTCCGTTCCATTTTGTGCGTAGATTGTATGAGACAGTGGTGATACAGACTGACAAGAGCAGGAAGAGGCCGAGTCAACAGGCAGTGCTGGTGGTGCTGTGTGGACTGGTGTTCTACTTGTTGCTGATTCTCTCACCTATCGTCATGCTGATCCCCGTCCTCACTAAACATACGGTAAAGGCATGGGTGCCAGGGGAGGCAAGAGCGGAGGACAGGGCTGCGGAGAGTGTGAGTATGGACGTGGGTGTGTGGAGCATAGTGAGGTGGTGTTTAGGGGCGATCACCTTCTTTGTGGGATCTTACAACCAGTTCATTTCCCACTACATACTAGCTTCCCTCCGTAACACTCACCTGAACTCACTCCCTTCGCGTCTTTCAGGCCAGTCTGTGGGAGGCGGAAGCAATGCGGACGGACAGGCTGCGGAGGGACAGACTGCGGGGGGAGGAAGGAGGGAGGGAGGAAGAAAGAGGGTGGAGGAGGGTGAGAGAAAGAGCGTGAGAGGGGGAGGAGAGGGAGTTGGTGGCGAAGTGGATACAAACAATGGAGAGAGAAATGCTCTAAATAACGAAGAAAAAGAGGAGGAGAAGGAGAAGGAGAAGAAGGAGAAGGAGAAGGAGAAGGAGAGGGAGAAGGAGAAGGAGAAGGAGAAGGAGAGGGAGAGAGAGCAGGGACAGGAAGGAGTGGAGGAGGATTGGTATGAGGGAAAAAGAGATGACGAATGTGAGGAGGAAAGAGATCTGAGAGAGGAGGCTGGAGGAGAACGAGAGGAAAGAGAGATGGGGGAAGAAGGAATGGAGAAAGGAGATGAGGGGTATGCGAGTGGAAGGAAGGAAGAAGAGAAGAGGGAGAGGGAGGAGAGAGGGAAGAGAGATGAGATGGAGAAAGAGGAACAGGATGAGTGGGTGCACGTGGACGGGGAGGATGAGGAAGAAGAGGAAAGAGAGGGAGGAGGAGAGTGGGGGGAAGGAGGGGGGAAATGGAAGGGCTCAGAGGAGACAATGGGTACGGGGTGAGGCGGAGAGAGAGGAGAGGGGGTGGATGTGAGGGGAAAGATATTGAGATAGAAGGGCGGAGGGAGGGACAGGCAGAGGGAGGGAGAGGGGACGATTATTCGGTGGCTGTCCTATCCCCTGCCTCATCTTCTCCTGTCATATCCTTCCCTATCTCTTCCTCTCCTGTCTCTGCTGGATCCCCTGTACCCTCTCTGTCGCAGTCCTTATCTTTCTCTCTCTCCCTCACATCCCCCCTGTCTCCCTTCTCCACTTCTCTTCTTCCCCGTACTCTCCAGAACAGTGGGATGGGGAGGAGAAGGGGGAGCGGAGTGGAGGGAGAGGGGAAGGACTGGGGAGAAGACGAGGATACCACGGAAGGAGAGGGAAAAACAAGAGATCATGGGGGGAGAGATGGAGGGAGGGAGTGGGAGGGGGAATGGAGAAACATGAGTCAAAGTACAGGAACGAGCAAAACAACAACGAAAACGTCAACAGCAATAACGAAGACGGCAAACATATCAACGACAGCAACAACAGCGACAGCAACAACAGAGACAGCAACAACGACAACAAAAACAACAACGACAGCAACAACGGCAAACATACGAACAAAAATAACACCTATTGTTCTCTTCCTTCTTCCCTGTCCACCTCTTTTTCTTCATCCCCCACCTACAACTCCCTCTTCCATCCCTCTTCGCCTTATTTACCCCATCCCTCCACCTCCCCTTCGTCTCCTTGCTCTCCCTCTTCCCCTCTTTCCTCATCCGCTCACTTCGCCTCCTCTGCTTCTTCCCTTTTCTCTCCCTTCTCTCCCTCCTCTCCCTCCTCTATCTCATCTCCCTCCTCTCATTCTTCTCTCTCCTCTCCTTCCTCCTCCTCCTCCTCTCCTTCCTCCCCCTCCTCTCCCTTCTCTCCCTCCCCCTCCTCTTCTCCCTCTTCTGACGGTTACTTCGAACCGTACGGGGGATGGTTCGAATACGTGGTGTGTCCACACTATTCAGCTGAGATTCTGATTTACCTCTCCTTGTTTCTCTTCTGTCCCTCCGTCCTCTTCTTCCTTGTCTTCCTCTGGGTTTTCTCAAACCTCTCCGTCCTCTCTTCCAGATCCCTTTCTTGGTATAGGAGGAGATTTCCTCTCTACGCAGCAGACAAATATGCACTTATTCCGTACGTCTTTTAGAAGAGAAACATCTCCTCGAGAAACACCCTGAAGAAACACACCCATCTACACTTCCACCACCCGTTCTTTTTTTTTCTTGTTGGGATGTATATATATCCGCTGTGCTATCCACTATCTGCACTACTTCCGTTCTCTCATGTATTACATTCTTACCTATCTACTACGCCACACACGCTCTATTACCGACTACATCCTCGAACCCACGGGCACCTCCGCCTATTCGTGTGATTTGCTGACTGCCCTAATCGTTTCTTACATCTTTATATTCATTCTTTATTTTTCTTTAGTGAGGATTGCGCTATTTATTTATTAACTATATCTCTCACTTACTGTACATACGTAGTCGTTACTATCATATCTTCAATTCTTTGTCTTCGCTCATCTTTCCACTCCACTAGTCAAACACGTTTCCATAAGGACTTAACTCTTTCTTCCCCCACTCTGCCTATCTCTAATATTATTAATGACTGATGAATTTCAACACAAGGTACACTAAAATATCTTTTTTTAATGCACGTCATTTATGGTTTCCACTTGGCGATTTCTCCAGTAGAAACATTTAACTTCCTAGAAATGGAGGGAGACAGAGGGGAGCGAAAGGAGGGGGAAGGAAGGGGAATGAAGGAGACGGGAAGGGAGGAAGAGGGGAAGGGAGAGAGCAAGGGAGAGAGAAAGGGAGAGAGAAAGGGAGAGAGGAAGACAGGGGGGATGAATGGAGGGAAGAGGAAGAAGTACACGAGAATAGAAACACACGAAATACATTTCAAATCCATTTACATACACATGTACGCTCTTTCACTTTCACACATACATGCGCTTACGTAATCAAACACTTACATGCATACACACATTTGAACAGACGGCACTAAACGAAGGACAGGAAAAGGAGAAAAGAAAAGAAGACTGCTAGGAGAAAATTAACAAGGGAGAAAGAAAAACAACTAGAGAACAAGATAAAATGAAGGAAAACAAAATAAAAATGAGAAGAACGAAATAACAAGGAGAAAAAGACACAAACACACTTATACAAAACAAAACAAAACAAAACTAAACTAAAAGAAAGAGGGAGCAAATGAGAATACAAGTAGAGTTAAGGGGAAAGCAGAGGTGGACAAGAGTTAGACCACAAATCATACACACACGATACACATGCAAACGCACATACGGAGCGAAGCAAAGGAAATATGAACGAACACAAAAGAAGCGGATTCCATTTTCTCACTGTAGCATTATGACAAAATAGGGAGAAATAATAAATAAGCAATACATCGACTGAAAATATCGAAGTGGGACGAGGGACCGAAGGAAAGAGAGAAGGAGCAAAGGGAATGGGGAGTAGAACAGGTGGAAGAGGAGAACAATACATTGGGGGAGAAAGAGAGCAGAGAGGGGATAGAGTAGAGAGAGGGAGGGGAAGAGAAGAGAGCAGGGAGGAGGATACCCAAGTGTTTAGTCGTGTTTGCGTTCGTAGATTTTCTTGATGAAGAGGAAGGACGCAAGGTGGGCGATAGTTCCAGTGGCAAGTGCGATAGAGAAGGAGAAAAGACCGACGTACGCGATGTAATACAGAGTCTGAATAAGACCACTCATCTTGGTCTTGAAGAAGAAGTAGTATGCCGAGTAGAGGGCGACGTAGAGCCCGACGGATGATCCAACCTTGAACGAGAACCAGGACCACTGCCAGTTCTCGCTATTTAGGAGGGTGTAGGTAGCCGTGATCGCAGCACACGCAGAGACAGTGGCGAGGATGAAAGCGATGGAGAAAATAAATCCGTAGACGTAGTAGTACTTGTAGCTCCAAAAGGATGTGTAGATGAAGTGTACCTCCACCAGGATTGCTCCAAAAGGAACGATTCCCGCCAACAACGCCAACAGGTTGGGGTTCAGAGAGCCGTCGCGAGGAATGGGGCGGACCACGGTGCTAGGGGGACGAGAGGGAGGGGAAGGCAAGAGAAGCAAGCAAGACAGAGAAAAAGAGATAATGTTAACAATACTTGAGGCTGTGCATGTGCATACATATAGATATATATATGGTCATGGTGTGACATGAGGCGATGAAGATGATTGAACAAATCACTTATATTTCCTACCCTGCGCTTTTCTTGGGTGCGGCAACGAAAGACCTAGCGACGAGAGTTCCAACAACGACGAAGGGGCACTGGACAAAGATCCAAATAGAAAAGACGCACAACATGGCGTAGGAGGACAAGAACGAGCGAGACTCCTTCATGATCGCCACTGCATTTAACACGACCTGGGAGACCAGCAAAGGCACTGCCAACACACATGCTGTGTACACCATCGGAACTTTCCAGCCTAGGGGAGAAGGTTCCGGTGGTGTCAGGGGAAGAAGGGGGTGGGGAAGGCGAAGGATGACGAAGGAAGGGGACAAAAGGGAGGAAGGAAGGGGGGAAGGAAGAGAGGAAAAGGAGAAGAAAGGGAGGGGAAGGAAGAGGAAAGAGAATAATATATGGACAGGAAAGGGGGTATAACGAAGGATGAGTGGGGAGTGAGTAAGGAGGAGAGAGGGAGGGAGGGAGGGAGAGAGAGAGGGAGGGAGAGAGGGAGGGGGAAAGAAGACAAGAGAGGATGTGAGAGGGGGAAAGCAGAAGAGCAATAGAAAGCAAAGGGTATAGACATGACAAAGAAAAGGAGAAGATACACAGAGAATGAAGAGAGAAAAAGAGGGCAGAGACGCTGCGCGCACGTGAATGTATGCATATGCGTTGAAGAAGGGCACATATAAGTAGATGCAAGCGTGAATACTTGTGCGTACCACTCTGTCTCTGGGGGTCAGCCCTCGCCTTGTAGTAAGCTCCCGATACCATTCCAGCGACGATGGAAGTGAGAGAATAAATGACAACTATGTTAGTCATCGTCTCTCCCCTTCCATCGTAAGTGACTCCCATTACGATCACCGCAACAGCATATCCCACCGCCAGTGCGATAAGCTGTGCACCAGTACCAAGGAGGGAGGAGAGGAGGGCGAGGCGAGCGGGGGCGCGGAAGACGTCGTTGTGGATCTGCTTCCAGCCACACTCATCGGATATGTGATCGAGGTCCAATCCCTCCTCTTCCCTGGCGAAGCGGGCGTAGTCGTTGCGGAGAGTGCGGAGGAGAATAAGAGATACGATGAAGCACAAAAGAAACATTATCATGATGGAGGAGAAGAGGGAGAACCAGTGCATCCTGTGCTCGAAGAAGTCCTTGTCGAGATATCTGTTGAACCTGGAGGAGAACTTGACATCACTCTGAGTCCAGGTCGTTGAGTAAGTCAAGTGGATGGTCGCTCCCACCTCCAGCTCCACTGGGTTGGAAGCTACGAGGTCCACCACCACGACGTTCGCCCCATTAAACCCAAGCTTAAACTCCTTGTGTGTGTACACCATCGCTTTCTTTCCTTCCAACTGCTCTCCCACCTGGAAGAGGAGAGGGAGAGAAAAGGAGGGGGAGAGGGATAGCAGAGGGAGAGAAGAGGAGAGGGAGAGAGAGAAAGGGAGAGAGAGAAAGGGAGAGAGAGAAAGGGAGAGAGAGAAAAGGAGAGAGAGAAAGGGAGAGAGAGATAGCGGAAGGGTGGGGAAGGGGATGAAAGAGGAAAACAAAACAGTGAGGGGGAGGACGAGTAAAGAAGAGAAGAAGAGAAGAAGAAGAAGAGAAGAAGAGAAGAAGAGAAGAAGAGAAGGAGGGTGGAGGATGAGGATGTAGATGACGATGATACAGCGAAGCAGCGGAGGAAAGGAAGAAATAAGAGGAGAGGAAGAGGAGGTGGGGAAGCGAAGAGGAAGAGGGAGACACAGAATGAAAGAAAAGATACGAGAGGAAGAGAGAGAAGAAGAGAGAAATGAAGAGAGAGAGAAGAGAGAGAGAAGAGAGAAAAGAAGAGAGAGAAGAAGAGAGAAAAGAAGAGAGGAAGAGAGAGAAGATGGTATTATACATGATGGAAGGAAAGAGTTAGAATAGTGTCTCAGTATATCATGAAATATCTAAAATTCATGAAATATCTACATGCCATACAATATCTGTATCTCATCCCATATAGTACGTCTTCAACTGCCACACACTAAAGAAAACAATAGAAAAGAGAGAGGAGAAGAGAAGAGAGAGAAGAGAGAAGAGAGGAGGGGAGACTATTGGGCAGAGAATACAGATTACAAGATATGGAACACAGAAAATGGAATACAGAGGTGACGTGGCGTGTACTTGATCTTACCAATCCCCACACAGGGAGTTCATCGATGTACATCTGGTACCAGTACTGCTCGGAAACAGCCTTCTCCAACTCAGACACGTCAGACTCAGTCAAGCTGAACTTACAAATCAGCATGTCACTCTCATCCTCTGCACATATATATGTATATACACACACACACACGCACATACGTACACACGCACCAGTATATATATATATTAGACGCAGAGTTAAATGATGTCAGGTTAGAGACATCGTTTCTTGGTAATTTCTCCTTCCCTATTTTTCCACTCATCCTTTTTTTCCTTCCCCTTTATCTCCTTTTTTCCCTTCCTTCAAACGAAGGAATGACATGGAGAAAAAGAAAAAGAGACTTGAAAAAGAAAGACTTGAAAACAAAACGTAAAGTAATTATCAAATGCTTCAAAAGGCAGACCGAAAAAAATTGTAGCCGTAGATAGACAGAAGTAGAGCGTGGTGTGCACGTACGCTTGAACTTGACTCTGATTCCGGTATCGTAGATTTCATCTCCCTCCAGTAACACCCCCAGGTGGTTTTCATGGCGAGATACACCTCCAGACTGATCGGGATTGCAGAAGGGCAGGTCGTAGTACGAGTATGTCTCCTGGGGGTTATTGTACGGTCCAATCTTGTTCACCCACACAGGAAGGTCCTGACCCATGCGAAAGCTGTGGGAGTGACCACCGAGGACAGGGACTGCTAACAGAAACACTGCACACATGCAACCGAGTAACAGTTGCGATATACTCAGAGTCATCCTGTTGAAGATATACACAATAATATGTTATGTAATTTATAAGTTTATATTGACTGCACCAAACACCCTAACTGATCCGTTATTTTCACTGACAATAAACAGAAAAGTAAAATATATAGATATCAGAGGGCACAAAGAAAAAAAAAATAGCGAAAAAAAAAGAACAACGAAATTGCACTCTATCAAATCAAATAAACAAACCACTGAAAGAAATAATTGATCGTGAGAAGTACCAATCCCCTTGGACACAAGGTTGCACGAGAAATGCCAAAACATAAGTGCAAACGTACATTACAGCAAAACGGGGTAGTGGGACATCGAATATATAAAAACAACAAATACAGGCCGGAAAATATCCCAAGAAAGGAAATACAGTGCTCTTCAAAACTCGATTCGATTGGTTGCCACGTACAAAAACAACGCAACTCCAACAGTGCCCAAAGACGAATCAAGAGAAGGCGTAAGCGTTCACTTTCTTGTGGTAGAAACTCATTTTTCTCATTTTTCGATTTTTTCCTGATCTTTAATGTTCCACTCAAATAGAGAACAATCAATCCAAACGAGCGAAAGCCATTTACTCACGATCTGTTACGACCAGAAAATATATTCCACTTGATCATCAAGTGTTTCCGTAAATTTCAAGTGTTTTATACGACCCCGAGCCTGTAGTCACTTGGGAAGATAGACCGATTAATCTGAATACAAGTACTTGCATACATTGAAAGGGAAACGCTCTGTTTGAATCATGTCCTCCCATTGGCAACCCAAGTTCACTTCGTCTTCGGGAAAGACATCTCGAGGAAAACTTCCAACTGAAACAACGCAAGCTCGTTTGCGTCGTGAGATGAGTGAGAGAGGCGTAAAATTGAATTTTCCACAGTCTCCCGTGGGTGTAGTTAGTGCTGTACCGAGGAGGTCCCTATCTCGTTCGTCCTCCTTTTCCACCCCCTGCAGACAACCTCCCAACCAACATATTCTTGAAGTCTTGGAAGGAGGAGATTGATGTTGTGGGAAAGGTTTCAGGGGGGATCGTGCTTGCAGGAAGAGAGGCGTTGGACGCAGTGGTGGAAGGGAGGGTTGACGAGGACAAATGGAGAGAAGGGGTAAATAAAGTCAATGAGGAGTGCAAGCCCTCCATTCCGTCCTGCTCTCCGTCCTCTCCTCGATCAAGACGCAGCTGGTGCGGTCAAAGGAGAGGAGGGAGAGTGTTGGTCTCTTCGGGCACAAGGGAACGACTGTATGGAGGGCAGATGAGGAGAAGGAGAAGGAGAAGGAAAAGGGGAGGGAGAAAGAGAAAGAGAAAGGGAGGGAGGAGAAAGGGCGAGGAAAGGAGGAGAGGGAGAGGGAGGGCGAGAGAGAGGGTGAGAGAGATGATGAGAAGTATGCCTCGGTGGGGAAGGAAGTGTTCGCTTCACTTGAAGGAAGTGAAAACGTGATATTTTTAATGAGGAGGGTGGGTGAGATATTTATGGATATTAACAGGGATAACAAGAGATATTTCTGTGTCAAGGGAGAGATGGAGGTAGGGAAGGGGGAGGACAAAGGAGAGTCGGGAGAAAGGGAGGAGAGAAAGTGGGTAAGGGAGAGAGGGAGAGAGAGGGATGTGAAGAGGAGGAGGAAGAGGAAAGGGAAGGGAAAGGGAAAGGGAAAGGGGAAGGGGAAAGGGAAGAGGAAGGGGTGGAAGGCGAAGGGGAAGAAAATCTGGAGGAGGGAGAAGGGGAATGAGGAGGTAGGAAAAGGGAAGGGAAAGGGAAATGGAAAAGGAGGGGTAAAAGACAGAGGAAGGAAGGGAAAGGGAAGAGGAAGGCGAAGGAAACGAAGGGAAGGGAGGGGGAGGAGGAGAAGGAGAAGGAGAAGAAGGAAGAGGAGAGTGACGAAGTAGATATTTTGGACGGTGTAGATGTTTTGGATGAGATGAAGAGAATGGGCCCCCTCTTTCCCTTTTCACTTCATTCTTTTCACTCTTCTTCTTCATCTTTCTCTTCCTCTTCCTCTTCCTCTTCCTCTTCCTCTTCCTCTTCCTCTTCCTCTTCCTCTTCCTCTTCCTCTTCCTCTTCCTCTTCCTCTTCCTCTTCCTCTTCCTCTTCCTCTTCCTCTTCCTCTTCCTCTTCCTCTTCCTCTTCCTCTTCCTCTTCCTCTTCCTCTTTCTCTCGTTCTCCTTCCTCCTCTCCTTCTTTCTCTTCTGCCCCCCCCTCTTCCTACCCTTCCTTCCTCCCCCTTCCCCCTCTTTCGGTTCTATTTTCCTCTCCTTCCTTTCACTCTTCCTCCTCGTCTCTCCCTCTACCCCCCTCGCTTCCCCCTCCCTTCTCTCTCGTTCAGATGCTCTTATCGTCCTAACTCGTTCTTCGCTCCTCTTCCCCTGCCTCCTCCTCCTGCTTCTGCTCTTGCTCCTGCTTTCCACGTTTCAGTCCTCTCACCCTTCTTCATTTGTGAGTTGCATTGACACTTGGTGGAAACACATCGCTTTTCACTTCAACGCACACCTCACCACTTGTGCATCCACTTGTACATCCACTTGTACGTCCACTTGCCAGTCTTTTTCTACTTGTGGGTGCACTTGTCACTTCACTGGTGCTTTACACTCGACTTCATCCTCCCACTCCCTCCTTCCTCCCCTCTCTTCCTTCTCTTCTCTTCCCTTTCATTTCCTCTGCCCTCCTTTTCACTTCAGCTGCTGCCCTTCCTTCTCAAATTCAAATCCCTACTACTCCTTCCTCTTCTTCATCTTCTTCACCCTCTTCATCCTCTTCTCTCTCTCTTCGCGTGTCTCTCCCTCCTCTCTCCTCCTTTTCTCTCCCCCCTTCCCTTTCCTTCCTTCTGTTCCCACTGAAAAGTTGCCTTCAAGCGATGTCTCTTCAAGTGATGCAGCCTCAGGTGATGCATATTCAAGATACATCGGAACCATGGGGTTGAGAGTACTGAAAGGTTTCATTCAAGAACTCAAAAGAAAGAAGAAAATATCTCCTTCCTGCTGGGATTCATTTCACTTCGTAATTCGCTTCGTTTCTCAATTTGCATGCACCCTTGAAATATCTTCTATTCTGGGAAGAGAGGAGAGAGGAAGTGAAAACGAGAGTAGTGAAAAAAGGAGTGTGATGTGGGGTGAGTGTGTAGATATTTTGTCTCTCTTATCAGGAGTGAGAAGTGACAAGTGGAATTGTCTTTCAGAGTCCTTTTCACTTGAAATCCACAACTGGATCTACCTCTCTGAAATATCCTCTCTCTCTTCTCTTCGTTCTGTCCCTCCCCTTCATTCAACTTCCCCTCCCCTTCTTTCTTCCTCCTCTACTCGCCCACCCTCCTTGTTCTCTCCCCTTCGTTTCTCTCTCCTCTACAACCCCTCTCCTTGTTTACTTCCCTGTCCTCGTCTTCAAGTTCTTCGGTGGAACTTGAACATGTGGATTTTAATAGCTTTTCAGTTGAGTGCATTGCGTGGGACCTACTAAAAATCCCTTCAAGTGAGATGCTAATGTCCTTCTCCTCCTCCTCCACCCTCTCCATCTCTCTTCAAGACCTCTTCAAGTCAGCACTCAGGAGGTTTTCACTTGTGGAGAGATTCTATACCAAACGCTTAAAGAGGAATATGAAGGGAGACAAAGGGCTAGGAGAAGAGGATGGGAGGGTAGCAGAGGGGAAGGGCAATGGGAAGGAAGTGACAAGTGAAAAGGACTCTTCGACTGACTTGAATTCTCTTCATCCGGAACTAGATATTTTGACAGTGAAGCAGCTGAACTCCATCGGAGATATTTTGATAAACCTTTACCTCCCTCTCCCTCTCCCTCTCCCTCTCCCTCTCCATCTCCCTCTCTCTCTCTCCCCCCTCTTCCTCTTCCTCCTGTTCCCCTCCTCCTGGGGGTTGTCTGCCCTGTCCTCCCCCTCTTCCATCTGGGAGTTTTTTCTTTGCTCTTCCTCTTCCCCCCTCCCTTTCCTCTGCTCCTTCCACCCCAATCCCCTTGTTCGTTCTTCTGCCCTCCTGCTCCTCTCCTCTCTCTCTCTCGCTCTGCTTCTCCTCTCAAGGCCTGGGTCGGACCTCTCTCGCCCTCCGCCTCCTCTTCCTTTACCTCCATATCCTCCAAGTACTTCTCTGCTCTCTCCCTCCTCCACTTATCTATTCAATTGACCCTGCTTCCGTTGTCTTCTCCTTCTCTCTCTTCTCGTCTCTCTTCCCTCTCCTCTCTCTCATCTTCCCTCTTCTTCCTTCTCCTTTTCTTCTTCCTCCTTCTTCTCCTTCCTCCCCCTCTCTTTCCTCTCTATCACTAGCTCTTCCCCTCCCCCTCCTCACCCCCTTTGCATTTTCGCTGCCCTTCTTCTATCAATCGAAACATGCTTTGTCTCCCCCTACTCCTCTCTCTCCCCCTCCTTCAGGTCACACACCCTATCCTCCCTCCTCTCTTCCCTTCTCTCTCTCCTCTACTCTCTCTCTCCTCTCTCCCTCTCCTCTCCTTTGTCTCTTTCCTCTTCTCTCTCCCTCTCTCCCTCTGCTTCCTCCTCTTCCTCCCCTTCTTCCTCCTTCCCTCTGCTCCCTCTACCCCCCACCCTTCTCTCCCTCCCTCCCTCTCTCTCTCCTTCCTATTCATCTTCTTCTCCTTTGTCCCAGATCTATTCCCTCTTCTCTTCCCCTTGTCTTATGTATTCTTCCTTGTTTTCTCCTACCTCCTCCTCCTCCTCCTCCTCTTCCCCTCCCCCTCCCTCTTCTTCTTCCTCTTCCTCTTCTGCAAGTAAGAGAAAGGGAAAGGAGGAGGCAGAGGAGGAGGAGGAGAGGGGGGAGGGAGAAAGAGAGAGAAGAGGGGAATTCACAAACGAAAAGAACCAAATCAAACTCTTTTCAGTCCAAATCACTCATATTTCCTATAATTGACACTCCCTCTCTAATCAAATTCATATACTCACGCTCCTCTTCCCCCTCTTCTTCCCCCTCTTCTTCCCCCTCTTCTTCCCCCTCTTCTTCCTCCTCCTCCTCTGTTTCCCCCCTCTGCTTCCTCTCTCTCTATCAATTATCTCAATTAGAGTGGTTCTTTCAAAATCCCTCTTCTCTCTGTTCACCTCTCCTCTCCTCCCCTCCCTCCTCTCTCCTTCCCCTCCCCTCCTCTCTTCTCCCCCTCCTTCCTCTTCTTCTCCTTCCCCCCTCTCCCTCCCTCTTCTTTCTCATCTTTCTCTTCTTCCTCTCGTGTTCGTTCGACTTCTCAATTTGAAGTTAACGAACTTCCATCAGATATTTTGGACGCGAGCATTCTTTTCACTCGCCTCACTTGTTTTCTAAATCTGATTGACCCTTGGAAATATCATCATTCAACCGTTACTCTTTGTCTCCCTTCCTCTTCTTCCTCTTCTTCCTCTCCCTCTTCTTCCTCTTCTTCCTCTTCCTCCTCTTCTTCCTCCTCCTCCTCTTCCTCCTCCTCTTGCTCGTCCCCTCCTCCTCTCCCCCTCTCCCCCCTTTTAATTTCTTCTCTTCTTTCTTCTTCTTGTCTTCCTCCCATATCTTCCTCTGTTTCTCCCTCTCCCTCTCCCTCTCCCTCTGCCTCTCCCTCTGCCTCTCCCTCTCCCTCTTCCCTTCCCCCTTCCCTTTCCCCTTCCCTTTCCTCCCTTTCTCTTCATTCCTATCGACGCTTGCTTTTATCCAGTCCCTTCTGCTCCCTCTTCCGCTCTCTCTCTCTCTCCCTGGTCTCCGATGTCCTTGACTCTCACCCTCTCTCCTCCTCTGCTCTCCTCCTTTCCTCTTCATCTTCTTCTCTTCCTCTTTCTCTTTCCCTTCCTCCTTCCCATTCTAGCCCCTCTTCCTCATCTTCTCTCCCCCTTTCCCTCTCTGTCCCCTCCTCCTCCGCCCGATCTTGATTCCATCCGTTTTGAGCCATATTGAAGTGGATGTGGAGGACAGAGAAGGAGAGGAAGGAGAGGACGACGAAGGAGAACGGGAGGAGGTAGAAGGAAGGGAAGGAGGAGAAGGGAAGGAAGCAGAAGGGAAAGGTGGAGAAGATGAGAGAGGGAAGGGGAAGGGGAAGGAAAAGGGAAAGAAAAAGAGAAGGGGAAAGAGAAAGAGAAAAAGAAAGAGAGAAGAGTGAGTTTTTTAGCAATACAAGGGGAAGCAGAGAGGATGTTTATTTGTGCGTGAGTATATCTTGTTCTATTCTCTCTTCCCTCTCTTCCCTCTCGGTCTCCGCCCTCTCGTCCTTCTCGGCTTCCCCTCTCTCTCCTTCGCCCCCTTCCTCTCCCTCCTCTCGATATCTCGTTCCTCCTTGCCCCCCGCCCTTCTCTCCCTACTCTCCCTCCTCCTTCCATCTCTAATAGAATCCCTTACATCCATTTTCATCCGCATCCCCTCCCTCCCCTCACCCTCTTTCGCCTCCTCTTCATCTTCCTCCTCCTCCTCCTCTTCCCCCTCCTCTTCCCCCTCCTCTTCCTCCTCTTCCTCCTCTTCCTCCTCTTCCTCCTCTTCCTCCTCTTCCTCCTCTTCCTCTTCCCCTTCCTCTTCGTCCTGTTCCTTCCCCTCTTCCCCTCCTCTTCCTTGGCAATTGTTAGCTCTCCAGTTCTCTAAATTGAAACAGTCCTGCATCCTCTCCCTCTCTCTCTCTCTCTCCCTCCTTCCTCCCATCCAGAGGTCGCGGGCCCTCTCTCTCTCTCCCCCCTCTCTCTCCCTCCCTCTCCCTCCCTCTCCTTCCACTCCCTGCCCTTACTTCCACTCTTCTCCTTCCCTCCTTTTCTCTTCTTCATCTCCACTTCCCCCTCCTCTTCTTCTTCTTCCTCCTTCTTCTTCCTCCCCTTCTTCTTCCTCCCCCTCTACTTCTCCCTCTCCCTCTTCCTCCCCCTTTCATTTTGCGACATAGTGCAATGCTTGTTCCACTCAATTCGAGAAAGCGACAACGGTGTCTCTTTGGCAGGAAGATCAGCGGAACAAAATATCTTGCTATTCGTGTTGGAAACACTTCAAATCGAGAACGAGAAGAGGAGTGGATTTGCTTTCGAAACGTGTTTGGTTGATCGAGTTCCCTTCGAGTCCTCCTTTGGGCTCACTCCCTTCCACTCATCTTCTCTTCTCCTCTCAACTCCTCCTTCCCCCTCTCTCCCTTCCCTCCTCCCCTTCCCCTTCCCCTTCCCCTTCCCCTTCCCTTTCCTTTCCCATTCCTCGTCCTCTTCCCCTTCCTCTCCCCCTTCTTCTCCTTTCTCAAATCCCCTCCTAATATCCCCATCTTCTCTCCTCACCGTTTCTCCCTCTCCCTCTTCTCCGTCTTCTTCCTCGCCCCCTTCCCCCGGCTCTCCCTCCCCCTCTTCCCTTCGCTTTTCCCTCCAATTATTATTATCCTCTATGTTTTTAGAATTCGCATATAGTCTGATTCCTCCTCCTTCCTCTCTTCCTTCTCCTCTTTCTCCCTCTCCTCCTTCCTCTAGCCCCCCTCTCTCCCTTCCTCTCTCTTCCCCCCTCCTTCCCTCTTCTCCTTCCCCTTCCGCTTCCCCTTCCCCCCATTATCCTTCTATCTGCTCTCTTCTTTCTTCCTCTACTTCCATGTTCCTCTCTCTTCCCCACATTTCTAAGTCTTTTCCCTCTTCCTCTTCCTCTTCCTCTTCCTCTTCCGCCCCTTCTTCTTCAGCTACGTCTTCCCCCTCTTTTCTCATATCGTCTTCTCTTTCTCTCTCCTCTCGCCTCAAATCAGCGAAGGCATTCGGAGATTGCTGTTCAGTACTCATCTTCTACCTGAACCTCATAGACGAGGCAAAGGGAGGAGGAGACAGCGAGGGGGAAGGAATGTAGAGGGGAACGGGGAAGGGGAAAGGAGAGGGAAAGGGAAGGGGATAGAGAGAAGGAGGGGGCTCGGAGGGAGAGAGAGAGAGAGGAAGCATCGGGAAAAGCGATGAAGACAACAGCTTCTTCGACTCAATAATGTTCGTCTGCTGTTTCGTCATTGGAATCAACGCTGCACACCCAAAAAACAAAATATCTGAGAAGATATTTGTTCACCTCATTAGGGCCTCTTCTTTCTTGGCCTCTGCTCTCCCTTCGTTCTCTTTCTCTTTCTCCCTCGCCTTCATCTTCTTCTTCATCCTCACCCCTCCTCTCCTCTTCATCATCCTGTTATTCCCCCTCGGCCTCCTTTTCTTTCCGTAAATCTTTATTTCTGCTCCTTTCTTCTGCCTTACTTTCCTCTTCTTCCCCTTCCCCCTCACCCTCTGCCCCCTCTACCCCTTCCCTTTCCTCTATGAAGCTGAACTGGAATATTTGTCATTCAATTGGATCTATTCTCCTTACTTCAGAAGAAATATCAAGCACACACTCACAGAACTCAGTAGCCCACACTCCCAATCACGTACACACTCACGCGAGCACAACCACAAACACAGACACAAAAACAAACACTGATAGCAGAAACACAGACAGGAGAGAAGGTGGCGGTGAAAGAAAAAAGTAGAAGGCGGAGGGGTGGAGGCAGAGGGAAGGAAAGGGGCATGGAAGGCGAGCGGAGGGGAAGGAGAGGGGAGCGGGAGTTAGGGAGCAGGGAGGTAGTAGCGAGTAGGGGACTCTTAGTTTCATTAGGAGACGCCCTCCTCTCCTTCTTGCCTTCTTCCTCTTCTTCCCTCTCCCCCTTCCTCTTCCTCTTCCTCTTCCTCTCCCTCTTCCTCTTCCTCTCCCTCTTCCTCTTCCTCTCCCTCTTCCTCTCTTCCTTCCCGCCTCATCTGCTTCTCTTTCCCCTCCTTCTCCTTCTCCCCCTCCCCTGCGTGCGCCGTGGTTTCCAACGGGGAAAGGTCGTACTGTAGGAGTGAAGCTCTTGATTTCGATATTTTCTTCCTCTCGTTTCCTCCCTCCCTCCCTCTGCTCACCCACACATCTCCTCATTTGGTTCGATTTCCTCCTATCTCACGCCATCGCTTCTTCATCCGCCCTCTCGCTCTCCGCCCTCTCACTCTCTGCCCTCCCTCAGTCGGTTGTTATGCTCTACTCCCCACCCTATTCTCCTCTCTCTTCTCTGTCCCCTTTGTCATCTCCTCCCTCCTCTCTCTCCCTCTCCCTCTCCCTCCTCTCTCTCCCCTTCCCTCCCCTCCCCTTTTCCGTCTCTCTCCCACGAAGAACAGTTGCTGCTATTGGAATCCCAGAGTCTCCACCGCTTCATCTCTTTCTCCTCCTCCTCTCCCTCTCTTTCGAGAGATATCCGTTCCCTCCTCTTCCTCAGGGTCTCAGAGGACTCGAGAATTCTCCTTCCTCCTTCTTCACTCTGCTCTTTTCTTCCATCTCCCCTCCCCCCACTCCTCCCTCTCCTCCCACCCACCTAACGCTTCTCTCTCCTCTGCCCTCTCTCCTCCCCTAATCCTCAGGATCCTTCTCTATTAGTCTCTCTTTCCTTGATACACGTATTCTCTTCTCTCTTTCCTCTCTCTCACACGTCACTCTTTTCTTTTCTTTTCTTTTCTTTTCTTTTCTTTTCTTTTCTTTTCTTTTAACTTAATATAATTTAATTTCAGTTTTTCCTCTTTCTCTTTCTTTTACACAGCACCGTAAGGCCGTGCCCACAAATCGTTTATTTATACATAAAACGAAATCAACGTGAGATACAGATAATAAAAATAGGATGCAACATACGAACACACACACACACACACATACACACACATGCACACACATACACACACATACACACACATACACACACACACTTGACACGTTCCATATGCAGTTGATTCGCGTATACACATACATACATACAGCACATGGATAGATCACATCCAGAGAGATAGGATTAAGAATATACATGTTCAAACAGATAAAAAAAAACTCAAACACAATAGAACTCGATCAAATAGACAGTATTCAGTAGCTACTAGATGGAGATACATACTGAACGCAAAAATATAATTATAATGCAAATATAAGAAAAAACAAAACATACGCAGCACCTTACGCACCACAATGTATACATATACACATACATATACATATACAAATACAAATACATACACTCACATCGGGTAAAAAATCAAAAAAGGGACATGAAGTCCAAGGGAAATACACGAATACATACATACTTATACATAGGCATACAATACATGAAAGAGAAATAGGAAGGAGAGGGAGGAGAGGAGAGAGAAAGAAGATAAAGCGTAGTCAGGCGATACGTAGTCGAATTACTTATATATATACGTACGCATGGTTGTTAACTGGAGAAAAAAGAGAACAGCAAACACTGTGTATAGTATCTTAGTCCACATATGCGAGAAACGGAAAAGAACTACGAAGAAAACAGTAATGAAATATTGATAAGAAGTTCACAAAGAAAATAATTAGAGAAGAAAAGAAGAAAATAAGAATAGAAGAAAAGAAGAAAAGAAATACAGAAGAAAAGAAGGAAGAGGCTGGTGCGAGAAAAAACAAGAATGAAAGGACGAAGGAAATGTAGTGCGTTGATTGGAGTGCGAGTAGATATGCATACATGCACCCGTTCGTATCGGTGCAGAGGAAGATGTCACATGTGCTGCGGACGGTGTCGGTGGGTTGCGGCAGGAGCACTAGTCGCGGGACCTCCACGTTGTTATGCACTAATCAAACACGCACCGGAACGACCCACTATCTGGGCTTATTTGAAGAGGAACTGTATGTCTTCAACAGTCAGTTCGGAGAGAGAGCCTCCGTTGCTATCGATTGTTCCATCGAAGATCAGCTGCTTCTTCTTCTGCAGATCGAGCATCCTGTCTTCGATCGTGTTCTTCGTCACGTATCTCACCGCCTCCACCTCCTTAGTTTGTCCGATTCGATGGCATCTTTGAATGGCCTGCATTTCGACAGCGGGGTTCCACCACGGTTCACACAGCATGACTTTATTTGCTCTCTGGAGGTTTATGCCTTCACCTCCTGCCTTCAAAGACATGAGGAGGACGGAGAGAGAATTTTCTCCATCTCCGTTGAAGGCATGGATCATTGCGCTCCTGCTAGCCACTGACAGACTTCCTAGGAATTTCGCGCACACCACTCCCTCCTTTTTCAGCCTGTATTCGACCAAATCCAGCATCGACGAGTACTGCGAGAATACAACGGCCTTGGTTCCTTCCGCCTCCGCCTGCATTCTCTTGATGTCAGCTACCACTGCCTCTACCTTTGTGCTCGAAACGAAAGAAGACAGGTCGAGCAGACCAAGCAAGGACTTCCTCCCCGTCTCCGAAGTTTGAACCTTCGAGCTTACACACCTGTAACACCTTCTGACGACATAGCGCACACCTTCTCTCGCTCGAGGAACCTTTCTAAAAGCAGCAGGTGCATGATGTGGCGTATGAAGACAGAATCACATGCATGTATAACAGGAGAGGGAAAGAGGTGAATGACCGACAGACGAAGGACGACAGAGACGAAGGAAGAGAAGAGGGGAGTGGAGGAAAACATGCATAAGAGTGTGTGTATGTGCGTAGGAATACACGTATGTATGTGTAGGAGTGTTTTCACTGTGTGCATGAGTGTATGTGCGTGTATGTGTATATGTGTATATGTGTATATGCGTGTATGTGTGTATGTGCAAGTGGACATGACTCGTGTGTTTCGACGCCCCTTACCCATTTGTTAGTGCATTCGATGCATGTGTAGGCATGTCCACAAGGAAGATACATGCAGTCTCTCTTTCTGTCCATACAGATCACACAGAGGGATTCGTCGTCAAGAGAATCAGACAAGGAAGACGAGGTGGAGGAGGAAGAAGATGCGGAGGAGGGGGCTTGGTTTCTATCGGAGACCGCCATTCCCCTCACAGAAGCAGCAAGAGACAGCGGACGATAGCACACAGGGCACTCTGCACACACCTTCTCCTCTTTCCTTCCCTTCTTCTCCTTTGCCTTGGACCCTCTACCTCCTCCCTTCCCCTTCCCCTTCTTCTCCTCTTCTTCTATTTGAGAGAGAGAGGGGGAGGGGGAGGGGGAGGGGGAGGCGAAGGGGAGGAGAGGGGCGATGAAAATCCTTCTCCTGAGAGCCCCTCTTCCTTATCGATCAAGTCCTCTCGTTTCATGTCTTCGATTTCCCTCTTCTCCTCCTCCGCCTCCTTCTCCGCTTCCAGCACGTAGTTGTCGAAGCATGAACGATGGAAAGAATGCTTGCACTTCGACAATACTGCGTTTTTGTTGATCGAATCCAAGCAAATTCCGCACACCAACGTCTTCTCCCCCTTCTTTTCCTTCCCCCTGGCTCCCTTTTCTTCCTGGCTAGATGTATTAGCGCCTTGTGCTTCCTTTGCCGCCTCTCCTTCCGCCTTGCCCTCGTCCCCTCCCTCCTCATCTACCACTGGCACTAATGTTTCGGCGTCCTTGTCTCCACCACCGCAATGAATTGCCATGTAGGGATGGTCGGCAGCCTAAGGAAACACAAAGGAAACACAAATAAAACACAAGGGAAACACAAACAAAACACAAAGAAAAGAAGTCAGCATGCGCTTGCTAGTATGCACGGATGCATATGTTTCTGTTCCACCTCGATTCATTTTAGTTATTAATCCGATTCCGAGTCCGATTCCGATGAGTGTGTCCCACAATACCTGTCTCAGCCGAGATAACAACTGGAAGATGTGAGCAAAGTTGTTGAGGATCGTTCCCTGCTTGACGAAGCTACCGAAGCGGAGGGAGGAGGAGGTGTAAATAGCCTTGTAGAAGTCCTTTTCTTCCTCCGACTGCTCCAGCTGCCTTATTTCCACTTTCAGAGGAGGCAGATGCAGCTCATCTTTTCTCTCCGCTTTGGTTCGACGCAACAAGACCTTATCCAGAATCTGGGGGCAGAAGCAGCCAGGAAGTAGAAATGCAGGCGGAGTTGGTGATTAACGAGTGCATGCATGTACAGTGTTATATGTAAGAGTGTACACAGTGAATGGATATATATGAGTATATAGATATAAACAGATACATGTGAAAGTGTGCGTGTGTCCGTGTGCATATGCATGAAAGTATGAATGCTTGTATGCGAAGACATGCTGTCTTGCTCTTACGTCTTGTTTGAGTTTGATGAGCGCATTTCTTCCCTCTCCAATATGTCCATATCGCAGCACAGGATTTACAATGCTCCGATTGAACCAACTATAGTGGCGCATGGGGGCATGGCCACAGTGTATACAATAACGAGAGTCTATGTCAAAGCTACCGCGGAGGAGGAGGAAATCCAAGGGGTGTTCGATATGCGTGGGTTAGTCGACGTTACAGAGATATCGATTGGAAACATTGGACGTAAAATCATGTGTGCATGCAAAAACAACAATTGAACGGAGATATGAATGCCTGTATAAACATGTGCATTATACATAAACATACACATACACATACAGATACACATACACATACACATACACATATACATATACATATACATATACATATACATATACATATACATATACATATACATATACATATACTTACTCCCAGTTGAGAGTGGAGCATGAACACCCATTCATAGAGCAATAATAGAAGGCAAAGGGAGAGATACGGAGGAATTTTATGATGGCGTACAACTCCGAGATCCTATTTTGAAGTGGAGTAGCAGAGACGGCTATCCTCCTCTCTGCCTCCAGCCGCAGCACGGCCTGGGCACTGCTGGTGACTCTACCTTTGATCTTGTGAGCCTCGTCCAGCACCACTCTCCTCCACCTCACCCTATGAAGAGCAGAGGCTGTGACGTTAATCCCGTCGGACCCCACAAATCCTTCTTCTTCTTCTCCTTCTTCCCCCTCACCCCTCCTCTTCCCACCCCTGCCACCTGATCCGAAGCCTCTCTTCCCTCCCCCTTCCTCCTCCTCGTCATCGTCGCTGTAGTACTCTTCGCTCTCATCATCTGTCTCCGTCTCTTCCTCTTCCTCCTCTTCGTCCCAACTACTCTCACTATCGTCCCCCTTCTTCCTCCCCTTTCCTCCACTCTTCCTCACCTTAGTAATCCTCTTCTGGCCCTTCCCCCCCTCTTCGCCCCCTTCCCTCTCACTCCTCTTTCATTCGCTCTTTTACTCTTCACCGTTCCCTTTGCCCCTCTTCTTCCCTTCCCTTTCTCCTCTTCTTCCTCTTCTTCCTCCTCTTCCTCCTCTTCCTCCTCTTCCTCCTCTTCCTCCTCTTCTTCTTCTAAATCCGAATAACTCACGTACTTTCTATTCCGAAGAGAAGACCTCCTTTCTTCTTTCTTTTCCATCTCTTCCTTCTTTCCCTTGTTCCTCGTCTCTTCCTTCTTCCCCTTTGATTTCGTTTTCCCTCCTTTCCCCACCTCTTTATCCTGCTCCTCACCATCTTCCTGTTCCTCTACTTCCTCTTTCTTCACCCTCTTCCCCTCTCTCTTTACCTCTACCTTACCTCTTCTCTTTCTCTTTTTTCCCACACCCTCGTCGTCCTCTTCTTCTTCTTCCTCCTCTTCATCTGAGTTCACGATCTTCTTTCCTTTAAACCTTGAAGAGGAGGAAGAGGAGGAGGAGGAGGAGGAGGAAGAGGAGGAGACGTTGCCAGTTTTCTTGAGTGTTTGCTTTTTGGAAACAGAAATAAAAGAAACATCATCTTCATCTTCTTCCTCCTCATCTCCCTGCTCTACTTCCTCTTCCTTCAGCTTACTCTTCGTTCCTCGATGCACAGCCCTCTTTCCCTTCCCCTTTCCTTTCTCCTCCGTCTTTCTCTCCACTTCCTCAATTGCTCTGGCGATATTAACTCCTGCTTCCCCCTCTCTCTCCCCTCTCTCCTCCCTTCTCTCCCTCCCCCTCCTCCTCACTCTGCTTCTTCTTCCGCCCTCCCTCGTACATTTTGATGGGGGTCCTCCCTCCCTCCTCCATTATCTCCCTGTATATGGAGGTCATGGTCGTGGTGCCTCTCCTTCCTCCTCCTGCTATTCCTGCTCCTCCTGCTCCTGCTCCCCCCGTCCCTAATCCTCCTGCTCCTCTCGCTCTTGCTCCGCTCAGCTTCTTTCCCAGTTTCTTCAGATCATCTTTGCCACCATTCTCTTCTTCTTCTTCCTCCTCCTCCACTTCCTCCTCTTCGTCCGAATCAAGGACTTTCTTCCCTTTCCCCTTTCCCTTTCCCTTCCCCTTGGGTGCTACGACCTTCTCATTTCTCTTTCCCTTACCTTTCGCCTTCCTCAAAATATCTTCCTCATCCTCTTCCTCGTCCTCTACCTCTACCTCCTCATCTTCCTCTTCCTCTTCCTCTTCCTCTTCCTCCCTATCCCCCTCTGTTCCTCCGATCCGAAGTGTTTTCATCCCCTTCTTTAGCACCTCCTTCCTCTGTTTCCTCTGAGTCCTGCTTTGTTTCTCACTTCTGGCAGCCCCTGGCCCACAAAAGAACTTGTGGTGGATCTTCAAACTCTTTTTCAAGTACATTTTCCCGCAGTACTGGCATTCTTTCTTACTTCCATCAACACACTTCCTGTACGCGTACTCCAACACAGCGTAGGTTGTCAGCACGACGTGATACTGTGAGAGATCAGTATGCGCAGGGAGGTCTACGTTGGACTTGTGGAGCAGTACGCGAAGAGGAGGAGACATGGAGGGAGATATGAACTTGACTAGTTCGTCTTGCCACTGAACGAGAGCTGACGTTGGGCAAACGATTAGAGTGGGGCCGTAGGATCCATTCACTGGAAGACGGGGGGTCAGGGAAGTAGAGGGTGCAAGGGGAGACAATGAGACAGAGGAGAGGGAAGGGGAAGGGGAAGGGGAAGGGGAACGAGAGGGAGAGGAAGAAGAAGAAGAAGCGGAGGAGGAGGAGGATGACTCGTCTACGTCTTCCTCCTCAGTCTTCTTCTTGCTCTTTCTGGTGGCCTTTTTCTTTCCCTTCTTTCCTTTGGCTTGCTCTCCATCGTCCTCATCCTTCGCCGTCTCCTCCCCCGCTGCCCTCACTCCTTCTTGTACCTCGTTCTCATCCACCTCAATCGAAGGCTCTCCTCTTCCAGCCCTCTCCCACTCGCACGCCATCATGGAGATGATCTGCAGGGTCTTTCCCATTCCCATTTCATCGGCAAGAATTCCTCCGTGGAAGCGAGAGAGTTCTTGTTTCTTGAGCCAGGTGAGTCCTTCCCTTTGATAAGGAAGCATCGGGAATCGAATCAGCGAAGGCTGCTCAGATGCCACTATCACCTCCTTACTCTGCGCAGACATCTCTGCTGGGTCGAACCGAGCTATGTGCGAGGGGTGGTCTGTTCTCTGCATTTCATTGTACACCAATGCCTGCGCGTAATTATCCACACCCAAACGAATCAATCCTTACGTTAGGCAACGCAAATAACACGTAATCAAGAATAACATTCGCTCGTGAAAAGAGCTTACCTGATCATCCTCTGGAAGAGCCTGCATTCCATATACACACTCGTACGCATCAAATGAACTAGCGTCCATGTCATCATACTCATCGTGCAAACGTGTACAATTTAAGTGTGACCAAGACGAGATAAACCCAAAATTTCCACCTCTCCACTGTTATCAAGAAAAAACACAAATTAATCCATCATTCACGTTAGTTCCAAAAGTAAATTTAATACATTTCAAAAATATATGCATTATTATACAGAAAACATATACCTTAACCGGGGTTCCAATTCTCAATACTCCTTTTTCAACGTTCTTTCCACATCTTCTACACTTTGCTCTGCTAGAAGGACTGTACTCAACTTTGTGAGTCCAACGTTGCAGCTTCAGCGATGCAGGAATCATGGATAATGGAACCCATTCTCCACTACCAGGTTCTATAGTTAAAAAAAACCTAGACATACTGGAATGAACAAATAGTTACTTTTTCTTGCTTCAATTTTAAGCTAATTCTGGCGGGATCGGCAAGAAGATCTTTTATTTAAGTCCAGACTAGCGGTGACATAAGAGGGAAGGAAAACTGTTAGTAAATATATATACTTCAACAAATTCTTCCATTATATCAAACATGAAATATATTAAGCTTAATCAACCCCGCAGTAAATAGACAGTCAAAGAGTATCTATAGAAATATGCCTATCGTGAACATGTTCATTCATGTTTCCAATGACAGTCTAAATATAAGACAGGTTTTCAAAATTCAAGTAACGTAGAAAATAGGTTACATACACAATAAACACACATTCTGTAATTATTTTCATATGATTTGTCTATTTTCCCATACAAATTACTCCTGTACTCTCACAAAAGTAATGTCTTCGTTCTATACGAGCATCGACTTGCTTTCTATATGGGTTTATTCACAAAAAATCGCTAGTTCAACCATTTTTTTTTAAAAATATAAACAATTAATGACAAGAGCAGAAAGAAAATAACAAAGTAAGAAAAAACACAATTCACACACACACAAAAAAAAATGACGGGCGATATATATACACAAGCACGCACGTTGCTGGCTTACTCCAGATAGGACTCTTCAATTCCCACGAACTTTGCGAGCAAGGGGATATCGTAGCACTCAGCCTCCACCAACTTGGCCTCCGGTTCACCCTTCTCAGCGTTCCACTGAAAAAGAGTGGGGATGTTGGTTACTTTCAGCTTCTGGAAAACGAGATGAACAAAGTACATTACGACACATGCAAAAACATGTTCACATACACGTACACAAACACGTACACAAACATTCGAAAAGATTATACACAGACAAACACATAATATTTAACATCACTACATTCAATTATGGAACTACACTACAACTACTCACTCAGTTAAAGACTGAAATACTTCGGCAAACAGAGATATCAAACAGACACATTACCACTATCCCTCTAAAAACCAAAAAACGAACAACATAACATTATTACCTCATGAGACTTATAGGGGTGACGAGTAATCTTACACTCTCCCTCACAGTTGGCGGGACGCACTCCCTTGTATTCATCCCTATTCACAGGACACTCAACGAGCAAAAAATCCTTCTTCACATTGAGCTGCATAATCCAACAAGCGAACCATACACAGGGAAATAAAAGAAAAGCAAACAAAATTAAAAAGAGTTAATCATTTGATGCTACATGTCTGCATATGCAAAATATATTTCAACCCAAATACATGAAACTCTGCGACAAAAAATAACATACAGCTTTGTGGATCAATGGAGAAGCAATGTTGCAGTCACCACACCAAGAACTTCCATTCGCAAGCTTCTCGGCGGTGATAAGGACGTACATGGGGACCTGGTCAAGAATGAGAATTACATAGAGTCGTTAGTAATGCAAAAATTGGAAAATTATTTATTAATGCAAAGTTTCAAATATCCTTGCCTCCTCATGCGACACAAATGTTACAACTGTTCAGATTTACCTTTTTCTCAATGGAAATCTGAGAAAACTCAGAAACCAACTTATCAAACTGATGAGCAGCAGTAGGCTCAATGTACTTGATAATAGACATCTCAGTAACTTTAAAATGCAGAAAACTGACACTCTTTCTAGATGACCTCCTACCCTATGAAAAATCTCGTCTTCAAGTAGGGGAAATAGGCGATATTTTCGGAAATTATTGCGCGCTTATGTTAGCATTTTATTTTATTGTTTACAAAGATAAATAATTTTTCTGACCTACTTTCTTGTAGATATAGTGTCTGTACCTTTCATATACGTGCTTTCGTAGATAAATTTAATCATGTTTAGATTTCGTCCCGCTCTGTTTTCCCAAGTCAAGGCTATGCAGCCCGTCTTCCGTTTTCATGTAAATGAGTGTATATATATATTTTTGCGTGGTACATTTACATATCATGTTCTACTATCCCGGATGAGTTCAATTTACATTTTATTTTCCTTCCAGATGTAACCCGACATTTTTCCTTTTCTTCACGTGAATTACAGTTACACATGCTAGTTTGCTAACATTTGTTTGGATCTAACAATTTGTTTCCATCTACAAAAATACTAAAATGTTTCCACACACAGAAAACCTTCACAACCATGAACGCTGAAGAAGTGTACGCCCAGTTCCCTCTGCCCACTGAGACTACCCGTGGAATGGAGTTTGTGACGGGAAAGTGTGATGCGATTCCTTTCGGATTATCTTTCAAGGACTCGACCGATGAGAACGGAAACCCTGTCCCCAAGACCACCATCACTGCAAGAAGATTCGGGATCGACGAGCACTCCATCGTCAAGTCGTTGATTTTCAAGCAGAGTCCTTCCGAGGAGCCCCTGATGGTGTTGATGCACGGAGACTGCCTCGTGGACACTAGAAAGCTGGCAAAGGCTGTGGGGTCCAAGAAGATCTACCCCGCTACTGTCGACGAGGCCAAGGAGTGGTCGGGATACATCCCCGGAGGTACCTCTCCCTTCGGTTTGAAGACGGTGATGCAGGTGGTGATGGAGGAGAGCATCCTCTCCCTCGACCGCATCATCATCAACGCTGGAAGCACCGAGGTCTGCTTTTACATGGACCCCAAGGAGGTCGTCAAGTGTTTCGAAAATGCGGATCTCGCTGCCCTCGGGTGGAAACCCGTCCAGCTCGTTTCTGTCGGAAAGCTCCGCAAGGTTGCCCCCGCTGGAGATGCTGCTGCTCCTGCTGCTTCGAACTAAGTTTATGTGGAAAGGCAACCACAGTGCAGTATAACTCCTTACACACATTCAAATTTACACACATTCAAAGAGATGTGGACCCTACTACATCCGTGTTACTGCGGCTGCACTACTGACTGAGCGTAATCACGCAAATATAAGACCACTGGTTATTTGGCTTACATAGACTTAGATCAATCTAGCGTAGTTTCCTCTTTATTCTTCTATGACCTTCTTTTCTACATTTTTCCAATTTCTTTTTGTCTATATTTTGATGGTTCTAGCTGTTTTTTTTTGTCTTGTTGTGTTTTGTTTGGTTTTGTTTTTCTTCCCACCGAGTGTCGCATTTTCCTCATTTCGTGCCTGCATATTCGCCTGAGTTATATTCAGCAGAGGTAATGATCTTCACTACATATATTCCATCTTGATCTTTCCGCAGCTCTTCCCTTCTCTTTCTATCTCGCTATCTATTCATTTACATACTACAAACACTTCGACATCTCATTTGTATGCTCTGCTTTTAGTTGAAGACTGTACTGTGTATTAATACCTCGTGTATATGCTTTGCTCATCCTCTGGGTGCTTGCAATGCGTTTGCTTTTGTCTTTCCTATCGTGATTTGTTTTCGCTCATGCGACTGGATCTGATGGTTAATTTGGAACCATCTTAGTTCTTTTCATTCGCTAGCTTTTGACTCATTCCAACAGGATGACTTTGCTGTGCTTGCAATCCCCAGTATGATTCGCTTCTATTTGCACTGACTCTTTCTACTGTCTGTTAAATCTCCCTTTGGATGAACAAACACTTCGTTTTGCATTCATACCAATTTCTTACACCCAACAATATTTGCCTGTTCTTCTTATATTCTTTTTTTCTTGTCAATAATGAAACTTAAACATTCCAATAGACACACGAGGAAAGTAGTTTGGCACTGACTATGGTTTAGATATAATCTGGTTATCTGAAGTCGTACATAGCGGTACTGTTTTCCCCTCCAGCAATAATGTTTACTCATTAATAAAAAAAAACGATATTCATTTCTCATTATACTCCTACATGTTCACTCATATTTAGGATTTTACTGTATACGAATGCTTGCTTGCTGACGATTTCGCACAAAAGATAATTCCGTAAGACGTGCGCTTCGAAAAAAAAAAAAAGTACAGGTTTGATTAGAAACTGGATAATCAAGTTCAGAAAAACTTTATTTTATCCATGTCTAGACACAGATCAGCAAGACAAGACATCGCAGGTACATAAAATACACATACAAGTACTTGCTATTCGTATTTGATTAGTTGTTGACGCATCATGTAAAAGGTTTTTTGCGTTTTTTTCTCTGCATAAGTGTGGTGTATGTTTTGCAACTTCACATCGTTACATATGCATTCAACATAATTCCATCCAAATTCAAAATAGTTTCATACAATTCAAATTGCCGTATACATATGGACTAAGTAGAAGCTGCAGATGACTACGAAGACGATTATTATGATGACTATGATGATTATGATGACGACTGCTACTCCCAGCCAATAGCAAAGCCTCAGGCGAAGGCAACAGCCCCCAAGGCACAACCCAAGGCACAGAAGGCAACTCCTGCTGCTACGAAGGCTGCAAAAAACGCAGCAGTGGCTGCACTGGGCAAGGACCTTGCTGCAAAGTCACTTGCAGAAAAGAGTAAAAACCCTTCTTCCCTTGGGGAGATCAAGGGGGATGTAATGGAGATGGTAGAGGAAGATATTTTCACGGACACGGGGGCGGAGGAGGAGCACAAGAAGGAGGTTGCCTGGGAAAAACTCAAGCTGAATGCAACGCTTTCTGAGTCATCCCTGAAAAAGAAGCAGCTTCTGGTGGAGCAAGAGGTGGCGAAGGGGAAGGAGGAGAAAGAGAGGGTGAGCATGGTTGTCATCGGCCACGTTGACCACGGAAAGAGCACTTTGCTGGGTCACCTGTTGCTCAAGACGGGGCGTGTGAGTGAGAAGGAGCTACGCGGTTTGGAGAGGAGTGCAGACGCAGCAGGGAAGGGCTCGTTCAAGTTTGCGTGGGTGTTGGATGAGCAAGAGGAGGAAAGGCAGAGTGGAACGACGATCGACGTGGCGTCCTCTTGGTTCGAGACAGAGAACAAGAAGGTCAGCGTCTTCGACTGCCCAGGGCACAGAGATCTCGTCCCTAACATGATCGGAGGGGTCAGCAAGGCGTCTGCCTGTCTTTTGGTTGTGTCTGCGTTGGAGGGGGAGTTCGAGGCGGGGTTCGCGGAGAGAGATGGAGAAAGGGGGGGCAGACGAGGGAACACGCGTTCGTGGCGAAGGCCCTTGGGGTAGAGGATGTGGTTGTTGTGGTGAACAAGATGGACGGAGTGGGATGGTCGCAGGAGAGATTCGAGACTATCAGAGGAGTGCTGGTGTCCTTCCTTTCGTCTCTCGGCTTCAAACAAGAGCGATCCTCGTTCGTCCCAGTATCTGGATTTCTAGGGGTTAATCTCTCCTCCCTTGCCTCGCTTAGGAAGGTTGAAGAGGGTGGGGAGGCTAAGAAGAATGAGGGGGGAGTGAGGGGGAAGGGAGAAGGGGAGGAGAAGAGGAGGGCGGAAGGAGAGGCAGAGCTCTCTTCTTGGTACTCCGGTCCTTCTCTTCTTCAGGCCATCGATGCTCTCCCTTCTTCTCTCTCTCCTCTTCCTCCAACTCTTCGTCTTCATCTTCTTCTGCATCCCCATCGTCTTCCACTTCCAGTGTCGCCTGCTATTCGTCTGCCTCTTCTCTTCTCTCCCGCCCCTTCCGTTTCGCAGTTTCAGACCTGGGATACCGTGGAGTGGGGAAGGGGAAGAAGGGAGGGTCGTACGTGAGTGGGAAGGTCGAGTCTGGGGCAGTTATGGTGGGAGAGACCTTGTTGGTTCCTCGATCGAGAACTTCTCTTGTCGTAAGGGCAATAGAGGAGGATGATGAGGAGAAGGAGGTGGCACTCGAAGGAAGATACGTGCACCTTCTCATCGACCAAGAGGGATCTACCTCCGCTTCCATCCGAGTCGGAGATATCTTCGCTTCTGCTGCCTCAGTCCCTCCCACGGTATCATATTTCCCCCCTATAACGCTCTTACTCTCTCGTGTTCTTCTGTTCTTGTAGTCTACCACACTGCGCACGCAGACGCGCTCTCGCACACACTTATGCCAACTCTACAGTGGTTACACTTGATTAGTACATTCACACATCCATATCTACGCGCATGAACACACGCAGACATACAAAACATGCACGGGCATACGCATACTCATTCATATATATATGCATGCACATACACATACGCCCATGCTAACCCCTATGCCCTACCCTCCTTCCCCACTTCCACTTGTCTCCACAGGCGCATTCGTTCTCGGCCATCATCACAACCTACGACAACGGAGCCATCCCAATTGTGCAGGGATTTATCTTTGTCCTCTATGCCCAGGTAATCTCCCGCACAATAGACAACATAAAGAACGTCGATGTAACAGCAAGTAGAGATGATGGATATCAGGCATCGCACAAATAACATGTATAGCAACCGTAACATGTATAGCAACCATAGTAGATGTTCTTTGTAGATTACCATCCATCACACAACATTGACATCATTCGTTTTAAAACACTTCCATTACTGATTTAACACGTGCACACAACCATGCCATCCATACACATACTGCAAACATGCGCATGCTTTTCTGCCTCGCTCTTCCTTCGGATGCTGCACGCCCTCTTGCTCCCTTAGAACTCTTCGGAGGAGGTTGTGATATCCGAGATAGAGTGGGTGGAGAGGAGGGCTGGGGGAGTGGGAGATGACGAACTGGAGAGAATCCGTGCAGTCAGGGCAGAGGGGAAGAAGAAAAAGAAAGCAGTCCGCATGATCCCCAACAACTGCGTCGCGAAGGTGAAGCTGTCGGTGGTCGGTAAGAAGAGCAGTCTCTGTATAGACCCTCACTCCCTCGTCCCCTCCCTCTCCCGTTTCTCTCTCAGGAGGAAGAATGCCATCGTCGCTGTTGGATTTGTGGATACGATTGAATCATCCACTTCCTTCTAACACTCGCACTGCTCACGCAACACTCTCTTCTCACGTTCCTTGTTTGCTTCTCTCTGTATTCACTTAAAACAAATGCGCAGACAAGGTGGAATATGCAGATATACTTTCATCTGGCAACTAATCGTTCGTAACAATAATAAACTGTTGTTTTTTGTTAATAAACCATTCTTTTGCCCATGTCTTCAGCTTTTCAGCTTCAATCCACAAAAAAAAAGCTAACACAAAAATTAAAATGTATGAAGAACGTGCTACACCGTTTAGAAAAAATATTTTCTTTATTATTTGATCACCGCGGTTGCGACGACCCTAAAAATAATAACAATCACCCCAAGAGGAAGCACGAGGGAGCCTCAAGGAGAGAAGGGGAAAAGCAAGGACTAGAGCCAGAGTAAAAAGAACTTATAATAATATTCAACATCAGAGACACATTATAGCAATGCCAACAACATAACTTAACACCGAGTGACCCATCCTGAACCACACATGGAACCTCACCCCCCTTCGCCCAACACAGCCAGCGACAGAAAGGAGGCGGAGGGAGGAGACTCAGTCTGCTACACTTTCAACTACTTACTGCTGCTCGGCCTTGGCAACGTCATCAGCGGCGGCGACGATGGCATTGTAGACAGACACGGCGATCTCGTACTCAGCAGACTCCTTGGAGTCAGGAGCAGCGGAGGTGAGGAGGGCCTGGTACTTCTGGAGCTCGTCCTTGGCCTTGGCCACATCGATGTGGTCAAGGGGGATGGCCTCAGTGGCGGAGAGGCAGACATCAGAGTCCTCCTTCACGATCAAGAATCCTCCGGGGACGAAGTAAGAAGCGGTAGCAGACTCCTTCTCCTCAGCCTGAATGGAAACAACTCCGGGCTTCAACTCTCCGAGGAAAGGGCTGTGGCCAGCCAACACTCCGAGGGATCCGGACTGCACATCGGCGTACACGCTGTACACGTTGAGTCTGTCAGCGATCACCTGGTTAGGGGTGGCGAAGGTAAGAGAGAGGTATCCCTCCTTCTTCTGGGGAGCGGCGGGGGCCTCGACAGCGAATCTGGCCACACGGGTGACAGAGAGCAATCCACGAGAAGCAGAACGGAACATTCTTCTTTCTGCACAACACGTTCAAAAGAGATACAAATTTCGTCAAAACACATGCTTATAGTAAAAGGCGCATATATTGTATATGCAATACCACGGACCTTAACGCCAATGTATTGACGCAGTAAACAGCAGAACAACGAAAAAAAAAAGAAGTAAAAAAAAATCACACTTGAGATATCGCGTTCAAATGTTTAATCGTATAGATATCAGAAGTACAACCAATCAGACATGTTATACTCTAAAAACGTAAAGTTATGCATTTGGCATCATCATGATCGTACAAACATTTTCATTCGTTACTTATAAACAGAATACTTCACTTTCCTAGAGAAAAGCCAAATAATTATATATGTATATGAATAAATAAATGAATTAAAACAGAACAGGTATTTACTCGACACTTTTTACACAAACATACTTTGCATACCCACTCACATCTGCAATAAATGGTTTTAGATGTTGATAATATAGATCTGCAATCGATCCTTGTAGTTAGTTATTATGTATTTTATTCCAATTCGCTCTGGGAATTAATTGAATAAATAATTCCATTTTTTTCGTTTCTATTACTAAACTAAAAAGAATGCTTGTTAACCCATCATAATTATGAGAGTAGATAGTTTCATGAATTGCAATTTGAGTATCATTTTGAAGTTTCGAGTTCTGTATTTAAACCGCAAGTGAATACATAGAAAACATACGCAATATATACAACCCATAACTTGTTTTGCTTAGGCTACCTTCAACTGGTCAATGAAAACTGGCGGTCATGAATCTCATGTAACAGCTGCACTCTAAACCTAATGCTCAATCTTGGCCTACATGCTAATTAATTAATCACGCCTACACTTTCGTACTTCCATCAGTGGAAATACGAATGAGTAAAAAAGAGATCACAGAAATATGAACAAAATGAACAAAAAACCAGAGTATATTAGGTTACTTCTACTGTTTAAGTTTGTGTTGTATTAGAATTATTTCTTAATGATATAATTTCGTATACTTGTGTGTGATTCTAGCTTAGGACATGAATACTGCCATTCCTGCCCTTCCTTTTCTTCCCATTGATGTGGATTACTACAAGATCCAGTTCGAACAAGACAAGAAAGATTACTTGTCTGCCCACCCAAATGAAGATTTATATAGCGAGGAAGGTAGCATGGAGGTGGAAGCTCAATATGTATCTCTATCAGTGTTAGTAGCCGAGGTAAACTCTCGTTTGAAGCAGTACTACAACACGTACCATATGGCCACTCTGTATTATGAGCTCAACAAGTGTTTCTCCCTCGGAGCAAAGGGGAACTGGGAAGACCAGGAACATATCATATGGGAACTGGTAGTGCTGCACCGGGCGCTGAAGAAACTCTCGTCGGTGATGGTACTCAAGAAGCTTCGGTTGGCAGAGGCAGCTGCTGCGGAGGGAGTTTCTTTCTCTGACGTTCACCCCTCCCTCGTCTCCAACATTGCTCTCCTCTTCTCTCTCACACAGCAGGTCATCAATGACGTGTCAGTCGTTGTTTACATGTACCGTATGGGGGTCCGTGTACTCAGAAATGCAGAGGAAGAGAAGAGCGAAGAAGGGGAAGGACAAAGAAAGGAAAGAAAGGAGGAAAAAGAGGGAAAAGAGAGGAAGAAGAGACTGAAAGTAACACATTGCTTGGAGTCGATCAATGAACTACCCGATTCTCTTACAATGAGTGACAAGTTCAAAGCTAGACAAGGAGGAAGAGGAGAGGGGGAGAGTGAGGAGGGAGAGAAGGGGAAGAGAGAGGGAAAAGAAATGAACGGAAGAAGGAACAAGGAGAGGAAAGGAAAGGATGGGTGGGCGGGTGGTGAGGTAAGCGAAGAGAAGGAGAGGGTGGGGAGTGGAGGAGAAAAGGAAAGAAAGGATGTGGAGATAGTACAGGGAAAAGGGGGGCGAGAAGAAGGAGGAAGGAAGCAGCGAAAGGAGAGAGGAAGGAAAGGGGGGAGAGAAAAGGGAACGAGAAAAAGGAGGAAAGGGAGGAGAGGGAGCTTATGGCAAAGAAGGAAAAAATAGAGACGAAGGGAGGGGAAAAGAGGAAGTAAAAAAACCGTTGTCAGCTACTGACAAGTTCTTGCTTTTTAGTCGGAACTTGAAGAACCCATACAGAGAAATAGAGAGAAAATATTCTAAACTTGGAAAAGACGAAGAGGAGGAAGAAGAAGAAGGAGGTGAAGGTAAGCACGAAGAAGAGGGTAAGGGGAAGAGGGTAGGTACGGAGATGGGAAGAACAGGTGAAGAGAGAGGGGTGGAGGGACAGAAGGCGGAGAAGAGAGGAAGGAGAGGGGAGGGCTACAACGTGTACGATGATTATGAATACGTGAGTCTGAGACAGAGAAAGAGAGAGGAGAGGAAGAGGAAGAGCATGCAGGAAGAGGTATGGGGAGGAAAGGAGGAGGGAGAGAGAGAGGAGGAGATGGAGGAGAGGGAGAGGAGGGATGGGGGTATTCTTTTGACTTGGAGGAACTCGTCAAAGAGGGAGAGACAGGAGAATGGGGAGAGAGCGAAGAGAGGGTGGGAGATGGAGGAGGAGGTAAGGGAGTAGGAGAGGGATTGAGGAGGAGGATTCCGGGTGATGAGGAGAGGATGAATGAGAAGGCTGGAGGAGCGGTGAAAGAGAGAGAGAAAGAGGAAAAAGAGAGTGAGAAGGAGAGGAGAGTGGGATCTCGAGTGTCGGTTGAGCGCGAGCAGTGGAGAGAAGAGGAGAGCCTGTCTGATGCGTTGGTCGGCCTTTCTTCGGATCTCAAGGACAGAGTTTCTCTCATTGCATCTGCTGTTCAAAAAGACAAAAGTGTTCTCAGCTCCACTGAAACTATACTAGACCAAGAGGCTGACAATGTCGAACACATGAACAAACGCCTCAGTGCTTTGCTTAAACAGTCTGCATCATCTTGCTGCGCGAGCACAGGACTCCTTGTGATTTCTGTATTCATTTTTATTGTCACCGTCGTTTTCATGAGGATCTTCCCCAAACCATAACACTTGTTTAGCTTTATTTCAAGTTGAGACCCTTATATTTTAGTATATTACCTTGCAGCATGCGCATGCTTACACATATATGGTGTATACAATGTTTTATAACTTTTTTCCAAAACTAATAAAAGCTTTCTTTATTTTTTCCTGTTTGTAATCATCTTAACTTTTTCGTACTAGGTTTCCCACAACTAAACTACAAATAATACTACAAAATCAGAAAATAAGAAACCGATCATTCAAACAATTCCAGTAAGTGAGATACACGTCCATGTGCATCACACTTGAGATTCTCTACAAATGTCTGCATCCCATTCAAATGTAAGGTTTATTATTTGCACTCTTTAAAGAAAACAGAAAAGAGACAAAAATTGAGAAGAAATGAGAAAAAATATCGACTTGCGCAGGAGGACCCGTGGATTTTTGAATTTCAAGCAAAAACATCATTTTCGTAGAGTATATTATATGATATCATGCAAAAACACAGGGTCTGCAATAAATTGCGAATAAGTGTGTATGTGCTCGAGGCATGTCTCCTTTTTCTAATGTTTTTCTCCTGTATTAACGGACATCGTGTCTCTCTTTTCACTTGATTCGTTCAATTTTACTGTTCTCTTTCCCTTAGCAATCTCTTCGACCTCTCACAGGAACTCTTTTATACTTTACTTTGCACAAAATATTTAACCTAGCAACTGTAAGATGGAGGATGCAGAACATTCGATTGAGTGTTGGGTTGACCACATAGGTACGTACTCCATACTATTTCTTCTTTTCTTTTTTCTTTTTTCTTTTGAATTTACTTCTAATTCCATTTATTCTTTCCACTAAAAATATGATTGACTTGCGAGGGAAGATGCATGTGCATAAAACCATACCATGCATGCTTGCTTCCACGTCAAGTTTTCGGAGTAAAACTGGTTTTTGTTGTCATCACCTGGCCATATAGTTTACGATTGAATTCAAAATGCAACACGCGTGCTCGCTAACGATCATTTTGTCATCAACATTCCATCATAACATTGCATTGGTTCTCTTCCTCCCCTTGCGCAACTCCCCGTCTAACCTCTCGGATATGCGTACGTTCCCTGGTACCTCGCGAATTGATCCTACAGAAGTACCGAACTGGCCCAGGAAGCCTCCGCTGGGGGACTGCATGTCTTGCAAGACCCCAATGGGAGCATGTAGTCTCTTCCACTGTCGGCTTTGTGCCAACCTCTACTGCAAGGACTGCACCTACAAACGCTTCCTCCCTTCCCGATTCGAGCGCAAGGGGAAGCAGATGCCAACGCGTGTATGCCACTTTTGCCTGCACAACGTTCACGAGCGCCGGAAGAAACTGCTAGCGCAAGCAGCGGAGAAGGAAGGAGCTCCAGCCTGCCTTGACGTCGCAGTGAAAATCATAGGGCAGGGACATGCAGACTCGATTGCGTACAAATTTGTTGGGATCTCGAGTGAGACGACTGCTCTGGAGATGATTCGTTCGCTGGTGAAGACAGACCCCTCCTTCATTTACAAAACCTTCCTCTTAGGAGGCAGGCCTGTATGGCACGAACATCTGTCCTTCCTAAACGCCAGGACACTCTCTCCCATCGCATACCTGTGCCCCGTGCCTGATCCCACATCACTCGTGCCTTTACTTCCCCACAACAATACTTCCTCTTCTTCCTCTTCTTCCGCCTCTGCCAACCTTCTTGATAGCCATGCCAACAAGAGCGTGAACGGGTCACCTCCCTCCTCTGCCTCTATCTCAACTGCGTACCTATCATCCCTAGTGAGCCCTCGAAGGGACCTATTCTCCTCCCCTTCACACTCCCTTTTGTCCTCTCCTCCCCCCTCCTCTTCTTCTCCTGACTCTTCCTCTTCCTCTTCCTCTTCCTCTTCCTCTTCATCTTCCTCTCCTTCCTCCTCCTCTTTCTCTTCCTCTTCATCTTCCTCTTCGTCTCTCTCTTCCTCTTCCTCATCTGCCTTTTCTTCCTCTTCAGCCTCCTCTTCTTCGCCCTCTCCCTCTCTCTCTCCCTCTCCCTCTTCCTCTCCCTCTTCCTCCCCTCCACCACTTCTATTCCCTCATCTTCCACCTCTTCACTCTCACCTTCTTTCTCTTCTCCATTCAGCAGATCCTCTCTTGTTGCCCACGAAGAAAAAGAGAAAAGAGAGGAAAGAGAGAGAGATGGGAAGAGAGAGAGAGAGAGAGCGGGGGAGGAGGGGAGAGAGGGAGAGACGAAGCAGGGAGAGGGAGAGAGAGGAGAGGGAGAGGGAGAAGCGGATAGAGAGAGAGAGAGAGACGTAGGATTTGGGGTAGTGAAGAGGGATGAGCTTGTGTTTTTATTTGCAATCCACTCCTTCCCACCCGAAAAGGCTGGTTCGAAGGGACTTGTATTCGCCAAGGGAGACACTCTCATAGCTTCCATCCTCTCCTTTCCGTCACTCTCTTTACCCTCATCCTCACTCTCTCATTCCTCCTCTTCCTCTTCGTCCTCGTCTTCCTTTTCTTCTTCCCCTTCTTCACCACTATCCTCCTCCTCGTCCTCTTCTTCCTCTTCCCAATCTGCTTTAGGCACCAATACATACGATTCCCTCTCTACCTCTTTCAACAGCAACTCTTCTATAGGTCAAAGTTCATCCCCATCCACCGCAAATACCTCTTCCTCTCTCTCTAACAGCGATTGGGTATGGGGCTCGTCTTCAGATGGAAGGTCCAGTGGATGGATACCTAGGACCTATGTACAAGTGCAATACAAGAGGTAGGAGGGAACTGACAATTAGACCAAGAATCGAACTGAAAATTTCATTTCAAGTTGAACAAACAATGAAACAGAAATGGAAGAGGGGGATCAAGGAATGAGGGGGAGGGGGAGGGGAGGGGATAAGGAGAATGTAGCAAAGGTAGGCGAAGGGGGCAAAACCAGGGGAAACGATGGAGGATGGAGGATGAGAGAGGGAGAAAGAGAGAGAGAGAGAAGAGGAGGGCGGCGAAACGGAAGGGAGAAGGAGAGAAGGAAGAGAGCGAGGAAAAAGGGGAAAAGAGAAAACGAGAGGATGAATGAGTGAATGTGTAGTGGAAGGGGAAGTGAAAAGGAAGGTGGAAATGGAAAGTGAGAGAAACAAGCGAAAAAGAGCGAAGTAAGCCAAGTGAAGACGTGTGAACACTCGTTGCATAGTTTAAGAAATATCTCTTCAATTGTCTTCCCTTCGCTCTTCTTTCCCCTCTTCTTTCCCCTCTTCTTTCCCCTCTTCTTTCCCCTCTTTTTTCCTCTCTTTTTTCCTTTCTTCTTTCCTTTCTTCTTTCAACCACTCTCGAATTCACTTTTCACTTCTCACTTCCCACCTTGCCTGAAGTGTTCTTTTTTTTCGTGCAACTGATGTTCTATATTTGGTTTGGTTATTACTTTCTTTTCTTCAACTTGTATTGTTTTTACTTGTATATTTCCACTTGTATGATCTCGTTCGTATACTTTCACTTGTGCATCTTTCACTTGCGTTGTTTTAATTTGTATTGTTTTAATTTGGTTGCTTTTACTTGTTTCATTTTTCCTCCACTTCTTTTGGTTTTTTTTTCATATTTATTTTTATTTTTATTTGCATGGTTACGTATTCGCTTCACATTTTTTATTTTTCAGTTAATTCGTGCTCAATTTGGTCTTTTATTTAGTTTGCATGCATGTGCGTGTGTCTGTGTGTATCTGTGTATGTCTGTGTGTGCGCGTCTCTGTTTTTATGTGTATACCTGTTTGTGTGTGTGTGTATATGTTTCTCGGTGTGTACATGTGTCTGTAGCTGTGTGTGTGTGATGTGTATACGTAAGTAGATACGTGGCGTAAAAAGAGAGGAAAGAACTTTTGTCTCTAATCTGGTTTTCCTTTGCTCTCTTTTTTGCGCATTCATGTTTCCTCTTTTCTTTCCTTTTTATTTAGTTTGCGCCCTATCTTTTTATCTCTGTTTTCTTTTCTTTTCCTTCTTCTTTTCCTTTTTTCTTTTTCCTTTTTTTCCTTTTTTTGTTCGTAAAACCGTCCTCTTCCCTTGTCCCTACCCCCTTCTCTCCCTCTCTCCTTCTCTCCCTTCTCTCCCTTCCTTCTTCTTTCTTCTTCTCTTTCTCCCTCTCTTTCTCCCTCTTCCCTTTCTCCTTCTCATCTTTCTCCCTCCCTTTTCTCCCTCTTCCCCTTATTCCCGTGCAGATATCATATTTTTCATAATTCTTATTTTCCCTTTTCCTTCTCTCCTCCCCTCATTTTCCTTGCCCCCTCCCTCATTTTCCTTCCCTCCTCCCTCCTTTTCCTTCTCTTCGTTCTCCTCTTCGTTCGCTTCAGTTTCATCATACCTCTCATCCTTTTGTTTCCTCGCTTTCTTCCTTTCCCTTCCCTTCCTTCCCTTCCTTCCCTTCTCTTCCCTTCCCTCCCCTTCTCTTCCTTTTCTTCCCTTCCCTTCCCTCCCATTCCTTCCCATTCCCTCCCATTCCCTTCCATTCCCTTCCATTCCCTTCCATTCCCTTCCATTTGATCCCATTCGACTCCATTCCTTTCTCTTTTCCCCGCAGTGTGTACATGCATGTCTGTACAAGCGTATAACTTGATACATAACATGATACGTGGACATGTTTTCTTACTCTGCATCGTCTATATATACAAATACATCCATTCTGCCCTGCCATATCGAATTTGACACTATAGCCGAGAACACGTTTTACTGTGTTATACAGCTGGCATCACTGTATTTCAATCACAAGTTTATGGCCGTTTTACACTCGAAAAGGCACTTGGATTACTAGGAGCATACATAGGAAACTCTTGCCAGGCACAGAAGTATTCCAATTTGTTTATTTTCGTTAAAAGCGAGTTAAAAAAAAAAAAAAAAAAAAGACAGGGAATGATCCGTAATAATACAGGTAAACAAAGGTTCACATCAGTGGAGTTCATACTCTAGCACTGACTCTGCAACCAAACTATCATTCAATTAAGTACCACTGGATAGCACCTGCCTCCAATATTTCGTTCATTTAACATTTTTTTTCGCCTAGTCTTGTCTTTTTTTCGTACTTATATTCTCCCTCTATCCCGTTACTCACTTTTTCTTTCCCTCTCTTTCTTACTCTCTCCCGATCCATTCCTCCGTATTTCCCTTCCCTTCTCCCCGCTGCCGTCGCTCATGCTTCCACTGCACCGTCGATTAGGTGGCATGAATAACTGTACTCAGTTCCGCTTCAGCATCATTGCCCACTCCTTCCTTTCTCTATTCCTTTCCTTTCCTTCCCCTTTCCTTCCCCTTTCCTTCCCCTTTCCTACCCCTTTCCTACCCCTTTCCTACCCCTTTCCTACCCCTTTCCTACCCCTTTCCTACCCCTTTCCTACCCCTTTCCTACCCCTTTCCTACCCCTTTCCTACCCCTTTCCTACCCCTTTCCTACCCCTTTCCTACCCCTTTCCTACCCCTTTCCTACTCCTTTCCTACCCATTACATTCCCCATTCTTTTCCTTGGCCCCCCCCCACAACTTCACCCTACCCGTTCTTACCTCCCCTCTTACCCTCCTTTCCCCTCTCTTACCCTCCTTTCTCCCTCTCCCCTTCTATTCGTTTGCATATTTCTCATTTGTTTTCTTTCTCCCTCTTCTCCCCTCTTTTCCTTTTCCCCTCTCTTCCCTTTCCCCCTTCTTCTCCTCTCTTCCCTTTCCCCCTTCTTCCCTCTCTTTCCTCTCCCCCTTGCTTCTCGTTCTCCCCTGTTCTTCACCCATTCATTTGTTTTTTTTAACATGTCTTGTATATAAATGTAAGTGTGTATGTGTGTGTATGTATGTGTGTGTGTATGTATGTGTGTGTTAGTATTTTTTGTTTCGAAGGAGGAGTATTCTCTCTTGAACTCTACTTCCTCCTCTGCCTTAGGTTTTCTTTCACCGTCGCTTCTTCTTCCCCTCATTCTTTTCTGTATTTCTGTTCGTCGCTCATTTCCTGGTCCTCACTAGCGTGAACATTTGGAAATATGAATGATCTTGCCATTCCTCTTCTTTGTTTCGACAATTGTTTTTCCTTTTGCTCGATGTGATACATCGAATTGACTCATTCATATCTCGCTGCATGCTTCATGCGAAACTAAGTTCCGAAATCTTGGTTTTCGTTTCATCATAGGACTACGTGCTCATCTTTGTACTATCGTAACCTTTTGTGTATGTGTTCGTTGATAATTCCTGGATGCCATTCATGTCGACTGTTGTTCTTGCTTCATTCATCTTCTTTTTTCTTAGTTTCTTTTTCCTTTTCTTTTTATTTTACTTGCTCCTGTTCTTATTCATTTGTTTATTCAACTCCCTATATTTGCTATTGTGAATGTGAATATATGTGCGTTTGTGTTTGCTATTTTATTACATTTGTCTTGCCTCTTCTGCACTTTATGTTTGTGACTCTCACTGAGATAGCTGCAGACCCCTTAATTTAAAATATATATATATATATAAATAATATGTTTAATTCAATCGACGACTCTTTTGCGTACAGCATTGCACTTCAATTCCTATATCCCCTCTACCTCCTTACCTGAAGTATGTATGTCTACACAAGAGGTAGTTCGCTAGTGAGGAACATGAAGCTGGAAATAAGAAGCCTATCAAAATCCTCTCTTTCTGCCGCAAATATCCCTCATTCTTTTTCGAATTTAGCGCATTTTGCAAGCCGTTTCTGTTCACAACCCATTGGATACTACCCGCGAAAACAAATTATAACATTTCGTGAATTATACGGGACTATACATTGATGCATCCGTTTAATATTGTGAATGTATAATTAACTTCTGAACTCCGTGTCATTTACGAGATTTCCGAAATGTTTAAGTGCCAATCTTTAAGTTAATTTGCATTCGCTTGAATTTAGTCCATATATTACTTGCATTGACTCTAGACTAACACCTTAGGACGTCCTAAACATTTCACAGTACTCAATAAAAAATCTTAATCAGTTACTAGAATTCCAGCGCAATTTCTCACTTGTTACATTTTTCCAAGTCTTCAAATATTTAGAACTCGTTAAAAGATCTAGATTTTTTATTCAAATTTGAACAGAATTTCAGTTAAATCAGTTTTAATTGCTGGAATTACATAATAAACCTACTGGATCTGCGTATTCCATCCTTTTTTGCACACTGTTTGAGCTTTTTTACTTGCATTAACTCGTGATTGTTTTTGAACATGAATAACAGAATAGCTCGGACCCTCGTTATCCCTTTTCCCGCTGCCCCTGCTCTTGCTCCTTTTGGTCAGAATGTGAGTCCACCAGTTCCTCCCTCTCACCAACCTCCTCCGGCCGCGCCCTTCATTCATCCCAGTCGTTCCTATTTGCCATTTGCCCCAGGAGGCCCTTCGCCTGCGACGACATCTTTTCCTCCTGTTCCCGCCCCTGTGCCTTTTGGGTCTTCGCCCCCTGCTCCTAACGCCCAGAAGACTCATTATTTCTCCCCGCCCCGGCCGCCGTTATTTCCCTCCCCCACCAAGCCCCACCCTCATATTCCTCATCACATGCTACTTATGTCCCCTTCACGTCTCCTGGTGCTCCTCACCCGTTGCCTTCCTCTCCCCTTCCTACTCTTCTTATTTGCCCATCTCTTCTGCTCCTTCCCATCCCATTTCCTCTTCTGCAACCCCCTTACAAACTCTCTTTCTCACATCGCCTCTCCTCCTGCTCCTCCTCCCTCTGCCCCTTCATCTCTTCCTTCTCCCCCTTCTTCTCTTCCTTCTCCCCCTTCTTCTCTTCCCTCTCCCCCTTCTTCTCTTCCTTCTCCCCCTTCTTCTCTTCCTTCTCCCCTTCTTCTCTTCCTTCCCCTCCCTCCTCCACTCCTTCCACTCCCTCCTCCACCCCTTCCCCTCCCCCTCTGCCCCCTCCCCCGTCTTCCCTTCCTCCCCCTCCTCTAAATCTGGACCCAAGCCCAGTGCTTTTTCTAAGGCTCCTGTTTCCTCCTACCTCCCATCCTCCAAAATCGTCTTCTCCGCTCCCAAAATCAAAATATCTCTCTCTTCTAAACTCAAATCTTCCTCTTCTTCTTCTTCTTCTTCCTCCTCCTCTTCTTCTTCTGGATCTTCCGTTTCATCATCTGTGTTTGAGGAGGAGAAGGAGCAAGAGAAGGAACTGAAGGAGCAGGAGAAGGAACAGAAGGAAGAGAGGGAGAGGAAGAAGTCTAGATGGGATAGTTTGCCTACACAAGGAGAGAGGAAGGAGGAGAGAAAGGAGGAAAGGAAAGAAGAGGGCAGGTATGAGAGATAGAAGAAAGCAGCACCGTTCCTCGTGTTTCTTCCTCTTCTTCCTCTTCTTCCTCTTCTTCCTCTTCTTCCTCTTCTTCCTCTTCTTCCTCTTCTTCCTCCGCCTTGTATTCTTCCACATCCTTCTTCTTCTTCTTCCCACGCTCCCTTCCCCCCCCCCATTATCTTCCTCCTCTTTTTCCTCTTCCCCCCTGTCTCCCACTTTCTCTCCCTTCTGCTTCTGCTCCGGCTCTGGCTCCCTCCACCTCTTCTTCTTTAACTGCGGATGATAAGAACAAGGAAAGAGGGAGAGAGAGGAGAGGAGAAGGGGGAGAAGAGGGTACTTGCGGTAGAGGAAGGAGGGAAGAAGAAGAAGAAGAAGAGGCGTTTGACTCGGACCTCGACATGTTTTCTGCGACGGATGAAGATATGGAAAGGGAGGCAGAGGCATGCAGGGCAGCAGTTACTTCCTCCTTCTCCTCCCTTTCCTCTGCCTCCTCCTTCTCGTCATCCTCTCTCTCATTGCTGTTAGGCGAGAAGGGGACGAAAGGGACGAAGGCGAGGGCGAGGGAGGGGAGGGAAGGGGAGGGGCAGAGGGACGGGGGAGTTGACGTTGACGAGGAAGGGTACGCGAAGATCAGAGTGGGAGAGAGGGTGAGAGAGAGACTGCAAGTGGTGGGAGAAGAAGGCAGTGGAATGTATTCCACAGTGTTTAAAGTCAAAGATGTCATTTTTTCCGAACAACAGAACGCTTCTCTCTTGTCCTCTCTCTCTGCTTCTTCCTCTTCCTCTTCCTCTTCCTCTTCCTATTGCTCCCCCTGCCTTCCCCTCCATCTCTCCCTTCCTCTTCTCCCTCTTCCGTTTGCACATACGACCCTCTCAGCATCAGATGCTTTGGGGAGTGGACAAAGAACGAGCGGGAGCAACTCGAACTCTTCCACCCTCCATCCTCTTCTTCTGTCTCCTCCTTGCCTTCCTCTTCGTCCTCCTCCCACCCCACCTCCTCTTCAGCGCCCCTTCTTTCTTCCGCTTCGACTAGCCCCTGCGTTGTGGTCGATCCGTACGAGAGAGAAGTCAGGAAGAGGGAGGGCCATTTTGGGAGAGAGGGACCTTCGCAGTCAAGTTCTTGAGGGGAAACGACGAGATGAAGAGGAGTGGTGGAGAGGGAAGTCAATGCACTTCTAGCCGTCCAGGCTCTCTTTTCCCTTTTTTCCAATACCGTCTCTCTTATCTCCAAGACTTCCCAAACTACTCTGCATTCATTTCCCTCCTCTTCCTCTTCTTCTTCCTCACCCCCCACCTCCCCCCTACTCTTCTGTCCCTTATCCCTCCCTCGGTGGTCGCCTCTCTTCCTCTCTCCCTCACCTACCTTCTTTCCATCCCCCGCCTCCCTTCCCTCTCCACACACAGTCTTCCTATTCTGCAGGTTTAGCTACCAAAATCACCTCGCCCTCGTCTTTCCCTCTCTCTCCTCCAGCCTCAGAAATCACCCCACTCTGAGATCTTCCATCTATACAGACGCATACTCCTCTGCCTCCTCCTCCTCTTCCAAGCCCTCTCTCTCTCTCTCCACGTGGCTTGTCGCTGTCCTCTGTTGTTCGCTATTCCCGCCACCTTCTTACCTCGCTCTGCTACCTCAAAGCCCTCTCCCTCTTCCACGGCGACATCAACGAAAACATCCTCTACTCTTCACACGACGACTCTGTTTATCTCGCTGATCTTGGGTCCGTAGGATTCGTACAGGAAAATAAACTTTCCCTGTCTCTACCCACTTCCCCCTCATCCTCTTCCCCCTCCTCCTCCTCCCTTCTTCTCCTTCGACCTCGGCTCCTTCTCTCTCTTCTTCCGTGCTCTCTCCTCTTGCTCCCCAGCTGTCCTGTTTTGCAAAACAGATATCTTCGTTACATACTCAATTTGAAGATAACCCCAACACGGGATATCTCATCAGTCGTTTTTACCGTAGTCCAGAGGTGATTCTCGGTATGGCGTACAGATTGCTCAGTGGACATGTGGTCCATCGGATGTGTCCTTTTTGAACTCTTTACCGGAAAAATCCTGTTTCCAGGTCAGTCTCAAATCTGTACAGGCGTATAGATATATAAATTGACTATATACATGTGCTTACGCGATGCTCGACTCTTGTCCTTTCTATTTTATTTCATTTACGAATGCATTCTATGTATCATATTCTCTATATCATATTCTCTATATCATATTCTCTATATCATATTCTCTATTCTCTTGAGCTTCTTCCTCTTTCTTTCTTATTCTTGCATTCTTACTCTTTGTGTTTTCTTTCTTTTCTTTCTTTCCCTTCCTCCTTCCTCTTTCCTCCCTCCTTTCTTTCCCTTCTTCCTTCCTCCCCTACTCCCCCTTTCTGCCTTTCGGTCCTCCTGTCATGTGTTTGCTAGGTTCTGACAACAACGACATGCTTCGTTTGATGATGGAGGTGAAAGGGTCCTATTCCGTCTAAGAAGATGGCTCACAAAGGGGTGTTATCTCACATCCACTTCGACCTCACTGTCCACGGAGACAACAAATGCGTTTTCCTCTGGAAGAAAAAGGACGTCGTAACTCTTGAACCGATCGCCATTTCCACTGTTATAACGAATCGGACTGGACCATTCAAACAAAAGATCTTCATGCAGGCGTTATAATTTTTCACACGATCGCTCACTGAGCACCAGGCATCGCTCAGTCCAGTCATACACATACACATGTTCTCCGTAAACACTCGCACGTATACACCCGCATAAACTCCTACTCGCATGCCCAAGCTCACGTGTTCGCTCTCACACTCGATCGATGTGTATCGATCCCCGCCTTGTTACATTGCCTAACGATGCTTACTCTCTCTTTTCCTTTCTATTCTCTCTGGCTCTACTTCCCTTCGATCTATCTCCGCCACCTCTCTTTTCGTTCTCCTCTCTACCCTTCCCTACTCCCTAGGCCTTCTCGTTCTCTCCTTGATATGCTGAAGCCTTCAGGAAGTCGAGTACCACCTCCTACCCCAGTTAGCAGACCTGATTGGAAAAATGATTGAGCTTGACCTAAGAAGGCTGACTCCTGAGCAGCGGTACTCCACACCCCCTTCTTTCCACATTCTTTCAATAAGCGACCGTCTCACAGCTCGACAATCCTAGCCTGTCTGCTAATCACGGTCGTTTCTACGATCACCACCCCCTTTCGTGTATGTACCAACAGATGCATCTAAATACATGTCATATATTTATTACACGCACCTGCTGCAGTGAACCATCCCTCACTGCTTTGCTTTCTCCAACTGCACTGTCTCTTCGCTTCAATGTGAAGGCTTCACTCATAAGTCTTTGCTCGATGTTGTCCCTTCGTCAGTCCCTAATGTGCTGTCCACCCAATATCTTTCTCTTTTCATCGATTGCTGGTATAGATCCTGCAAATAAACTTAACTTTACTAACAGAAAACCATTCCCCCTTCGATTTGTGATATACTAGAACCGACGAAGAGACATTGCGATCATTATATGGCATTTCTAAAACTGGTTGTAACATCCATCGTCTCCACATTATAGTTTAATCACACTACCTCTTTACCACTACTCCTAGCTCGTACGAACGAGCGGTGCCGTTTATTGCTCACATTATTGCTGCTTCACTTTTTCAGGACATTTATACCACTAACAGTTGATGCAGTTTAATTCGAATTGCTGGAATATATCATATATTCAACACAGTATATTGAATATAGCAATCAACACATAAACTACGCATAGGCCAACTGAATACTACATTCAAAACTAGAATCTACTAAAACAAATACGCCAAAAACACGAAACCGGCATAACTCATACGGCCTATGAGATAAATCGTCTCAACTTTCCCAGTTTTTGTTCTAGTTGATCTGACGGGTTTTCAAAACGTTTACTTCGCTCTTTTCATTTTTTTAAAAGATTTTTTCCTCGTTCATTTCATTTTTAATTTTGGTGTTTTTTATCATAATCTCATTTATTCGCACGTTTTATTTAGAACGTATTTCAAATGCTTCAAACATCAAAACGCAGTATATTGAGCCTTGCAGACTCCCATTTGTCTACATATTCAAGTGCGAGTACAGCAAAGGTTTTAAAATCGGAGATGACTCGGAAGTTGAGTTTAGCAAGCAACTCATCATTTATACAACCACCTGCCTCTTCAAATGGGTTCCAGTCGAGCGTACTGGCTTCTTCGCAACAGATTAACATAACCCACGGAAAACTGGAGTTATCCCGCGTGCACACATGCGAAATGAGAATAGCTCCAGTTTCCCGTGGGATTTGTAACTCGTTTGCGAAGAAGCCAGTGAGTTCAACTGGACACCACTTGAAGAGTCAGGTGGAGTCCCAAGTAAGATACTTTGGCTGTGTATCCCCTACGTGCGGGTGCAACATACTCAAAAGCAAAGCAGCAGCTGCGCAGTCGAAATCTGATTGCGGAGACAAGTGTTCGACATGTCCGGTGTGGAAGTTCGCAGACCGGGACTTGTTCTGTTCTATGTGCGGAACGCTGCAACCTCCCTCGGGTGAAGAAACTTACTTTGATCTTTTCGGAGTGAACAGGACCTTTGACGTCGACCTGACAGAGCTAGAAAACAAGTACAAGCAGCTGCAGAGGAAGTTGCACCCGGACAAGTTCGAGAACAAGTCGGAGGAGGAGAAGACGTTCTCTGTAGATCACACAACGAGGATTAACAATGCATATGCTACTCTCAGAGATCCTCTCGAGAGAGCCAAGTACTGTCTCTACCTCGCCAAGAAGAGCGGGAAGGTGTCTGGGCGCATGGGGGAGGAGGAAGAGGAGAAGATGGGTATGGGACTTATCGGAGCTGATCCGGAGCTTCTGATGGAGATTATGGAGACGAGGGAGGAGCTGGAGGAGAGTGGGGAGAGGGGGGACCAGGCGAAGCTTAGGGAGATATATCTGGACAACAAACAGAGACAGAGGGAGGAGGAGAACGCACTCAGCTCCAGTATGAAGAAGGGGGACTGGGAAGCATTCAAATTGAGAATGGTGAGACTGACGTATTGGAGGTCGATCGAGAGAGATATTTTCACTTTCATTAAGGGAGAAGTGCTAGCAGAAGCGAACGAAGAACTCAGCAAAGCGAGCCTCTGAGGGAGGGACCGTGAGTAGTAAGAAGGGAGAGGGCAAAGGGGGTATGAGGTGCAGTTGGAGAAGCTAAGGCTATAGGATGAGGGGTTCTTTCAAAATAAGACTATTTAAAATACCTTTGAAAATATCTGTCTCTTCGTATCAAAATAAGACTCCTCTTTTCATCTATACCACACTGGTCAATAAACGTAAACGATTTACACAACAAATATTCACGTTCATAAACAGGTTCTAGTTTGATTTCTGCAATATTTCGCTCGATTGTGCATCACATTCCGCATTGTTCACTAATTCAAGAGTATACATCGTAGACAGGCGTTTACAACTGAGTTTATTGAAGAGAGGCATGCCGGAGCCAACAATCAAAGACACTCAACAAATCAAATAACTAAGCATGCGCACACGCATTTACACATACACACGTATATACGCGCATATGCATATGGATAATGTGCACCTATACATACATGCAAGTAATCAAGTCTGAGTATGATCTCCAGTTGGGTTGTGGTGAAAACACCTCAGTTGACCCCGCCCAAGCCTAAATTTAGGGTACGCGCACCTCTCAAAATGAGAAAGCAATTAAACACCCATGCGGAAACAAACATTGAGAATGAGAAATCACTAATATAACCAAGAAGAATGCTTCTTCTTCCTTCTGCTTCCGCTCTGGTCATTTCACTCCATTACCCTCCCTCCTTCTCCTCCTCCTCCTCCTCCTACTCCTTCTCCCTTTCCTCCTCCTCCGCTACGTTTCATGTTTCCTCCATTCCTCTTTTCTGTCCCATTTCTTTCTGTTCCTCACTCTGTCTCTCCCCTCGTCTCGGTTCCCTTCCCTCTCTTCCCTCTCTTCCCTCTCTTCCCTCTCTTCCCTCTCTTCCCTCTCTTCCCTCTCTTCCCACTCTTCCTTCTTTCTCTCTCTTTTCTTCGCTCTCTTCGCTCTCCTCGTAGTCCTACTGACCCAGCGTCTTCCTCTGGTGTTCCTCCATCAACAGCTGCTTCTTAGTCTTCCTCTTCTTCTCCCCCTTCACCACCCTCCTCTCCTCATCCTCAAACAAAGAAACATTCAATACGTCTCCCTCTTCATCCACCAGCACTCGGATCTCATCCTCCTCCGCTCTTCCCTCCCTTCTTTCCTCGCCCTCTTCTCCTCCTTCCATTTCTTCCCTCTCTTCCTTCTTCCTCCTCCACTGCTTCACCTCCCCCTCTTTGACCGCTGATTGTGGACGTCCCCTCTGCCCCCTCCAACTCCTTCTGCTTCGATCTCCTTCTCCTTACCAACCGGTCCTTTCTCTTTTTTACCTTGTCTATCTTCTGTTGCCTCTTCGACATCCGTCCATTCACCAGGTCATCGATCCTGTCGGGACGTAGACGCATACATGTACACGTACACATATACACACATACACATAAACACATAAAGGACGTAAGACGCAAACGAAATCCCATATCGCAAAGCGTTAGAGAACGTAGAGTCAGTTGAAAAATAGAAGGAAGAGGAAAAATGAAAGAGCATGCAGAAGAAGATATCTACTAGGGGATGAAGCTACAAAAAAAGAGTAGAAAACAAAGTATCTGGTCTGGGGAAATGCGTTGAGTGAGCACTAGTAAAAGGAATACGAGAGGGAAGAAGTGGGGAGGGTGGACAAAATATGAGGACGAATAAGAAAGAGGAGTAAAAAGAGGATGGGCGACAAGAGAGAAGATGGGCGTCGCCGACATGCGCAAGAGGAAGTCATACTTAGCCTGCAGGAGCTTCCTGGCGATCTTTCTGTTGTCGTCGAGGCTCCTCGTTCTGTGGCATTTGACTATGATTCCCGTCGGGTTGTGCTTCAGGAACACGCAGTTGTTTGTTTTGTTCACTTTTTGTCCTCCTCTTCCCCCTCCTTTCACAAACTTCTCCACCAAGTCAGACTGGGAACATTATAAAGGGGATAGGGAGTGAGGGCAAGGAGATGGGGAAGGAAGAACCAAGGGAAGGGGAAAGAGGGAAGAAATGAAGGGGAGAAGGGGATGGGTAAAGGGAAGGAAGGAGAAGTAAGAGGAAGGGAAAGGAGTGGGGGAAAGGTGTATGAGCAGATAGAGCGAAGATACTTCAACAGAAAAGCTAAAAAGAAAACACGGGTTATCGCATACTAATCGAAAATAAAAGATATTTTGCCTTCAATCTATAAATGCGTGTGTGTGTCGGAATACAAGTTGTCTGCATGTCTATGTGTTTGTGGGTGTGTGTGTGTGTTTGTGAGTGTGTGTGTGTTTGTGTGCATAGTGCGTGCGTCCATGTGGGTATACATATGGATATACATGTGGATATGTGCGTCTGGGTACCTCGAATATTGTAGGGTTGTGGAGGACGTCGCCCCCAATGAGCTGTCCCAAGGGCTTATCAGCATTCATATCCACCTCTATCTCTCCATAGGCCATGAGTTCATCCTCCTCCGACCCCTCATCGCTATCCTCCTCCGAGTCAAGCGCATCTTCATCTTCATCGTCCCTCTCCACCTCCTCCACTTCCTTTCCGATGCCCTCCCCTACGTTTGGCTTCAAACCGTTCCCTACCACTCCTCTCACTCCCGAGCCCTCTTCATCCATCTCTGCCCCTCTCTCTCCCTCTCCCTCTCCCTCTCCCTCTTCCTTCCTCCTTCTCGGGAACATGACCTGGCTCAAAGTCTTTTCCTTCTCGAAGTACTCCTCAGTCGTCATTTCTATCAACACGTTTCCTTCGTCATCTACGAGTTCTATTGCTGGTAGTTCTCCATGAAAATAATCTTCGTCCTCCTCCTCCTCCTCCTCCTCCTCCTCCCCCTCTTCCTCTACCTCCTTCGCATCTTCGTCAACGACAGTGTCCCTCGCCTCCTTCGCTCTCTCCAAGGCAGCCCTTCCCTCCCTGCTTCTGAGCTTGGCCTCCTTCGCCTTCGCCTTCTCTCTCTCCCTCGCCTCCCTCTCCTTCCTCTTCCTCTCTCTCCTGTGCTTCTCGGCTCCATCATCGAATTCCTCAGAGAACGCGTAGTCCATGTTCTCCCCGTCTCCAGCGCCTGCTCTCTAGCATCCCTCTGAACGATCTCCTGGAAAGTGAGGTCAGCGTCCTTCTCCAGATCAATGAACCATGCCCCTCCCACCCCACCCTTCTTAGACCTCAGGTCGAACCCATACTTCATCAAAGCTTTCTTGTTCATCTCCTCCAACTCGTTCTCTTCTGCTTCCTTCTTTGCTTCCTGTTCAGCCTTCTTCTTACGCTTTTCCTCCTCCACATGTCTGTATAAATCTAATTCCATCTGCTGCCTTCTCGTCAGCTTCGGCTTGTCTTCTTCACTCGAAAAAAACCGAGAAACAGAAGGAAACACTCCGCATTTACGAGTGTTCAATACTGTAAACGTATGTATAGTCCTAGAAACACGTAGTTTTAACATATTTCAATGGATATGTCCTAGATGCTTTTAAGCACTGGAGCGAAAACGATTGGAAATGAAGATACAATATGTGTCGTAGAGGTGAGAAAAGCATAACTCCGTATTTATAGTTCGGAAAAAATAAAACGAGCCCATAATTCGGTTTAATGCATGCAAATAAATATGTTTGTGTTGCATGCATAATGCATGCATAGACTGAAATTTTGCAGAGTAAAAGATTAAAATAACATGTAATCTCTATACTCACTTGAACACTGTGAACTCATTTTTCTAAACAATTCAATTCAAAAACGAAGTGTATGAAGAGCTGCGTTAATGTAATGTCATTAATTATTTTCAATGTGAAAGTTTATTGCCAAAAATGCACTTTTTGTGAAGTATCTTCGCAATCATATATATTTTCCCAATAAATGATGAGAAGAACATTACAGTGTACGCTACCTCATAAATCCTCCTGCATAGATTATTAAACATTCAATTGAATAATAGAAAAACAATATATGGAAATCTTCTCTTCATTGTACCTAAGAACTTCCTGAGTATGGTTGCGGCTCAATAAACACTATGTTATTTTCTCTTCTTTATGCGTTTGTTGGAAAAATGATCGGACACTTCGTTAGCATGTTTCCACCCCTTGCTAATATATGTATCTTTGCAAGAATGGGTGTTGCACTGAATACCATCCCTACATTATATGCGTGTGTACATTGTGTTCCGTGTTTAAATTTTTGCCACTGGATTATTTCTTTTCTTGTGAGAATAATAGTAAACATCTACCTGTCCTTCGCTGTTTCACAGAAACGGATCTTTATTTGAACCGAGTGAACAGATATATCGTTGTTTTGTGGGTTATTTTGTGGGGTTTTTAAGAATCCCTCGCTCGCAACGATTTTTAACTAGTGCTCTTTTTTTCGGGTGTAGGTTGAATCAATATTTGTGTTTGTCTCTATTTTAATTTTGTATTTCTTGATTGTGTTCGATTTAACAGTAAGGCACTTGGATTGTGGAAATTCCCAGAGTGATCGATCTGAAGTAGCCCCAGGCCAACCATCTTGATCGAAAGACTCACCGTTTCATAGTTAGAACCACCCTGTGCAACTGCTTTAAAATGTCAGCAGTGTTGTTAAGAAAGGGAATGGAGGACAGAGAGTCAGTTTCGGATAAGAAGACTGTGCAGAGAATGAACGAGGGAGGGAGAGGGAGCGGAAGAACGAGGAGGAGGACGGGGGCAGGATGAAGAGGACAGCGATGATGGAGAGAGAGATGGAATTAGCGAGGCGTCGTTGAGTGGAGTGAAAAATGAAACGAAGGGGAGGGGGCAGAGGAGCAGAGCACGTGAGAAGGGAGTGAGACCGACGTCCGCTATCGTGAGACCGTACTTGTACCAGGGCATAGAGTTAGGTAGAGGAGGACATGTGGGGACAAGGAGGGGTGCGGAGGAGGAGGACGGAGGACGAGGAGGAGGATGAAAGAGAGGAAGAGGAAGAGAAAGGAAGCAAATTTGATTTAAAAGCAATCCAGGACTCTCTATCATTCGGAATAAAGCAGAGAACGGAAAGAGGAGTGGGAGTGGGGAGAGGAGTGGGAAGAGGAGGGGTGAGGGAGGCCTGGGTCTGCTGGGCTGTTTGAACCAAAGTACATGCCAGCGAAGGGGAGGGAAGGAGGGAGAAGGGAGGGCGGGGAGGGGAAGGGAAGGAGCAGAAGATGTGAGAAGGGAAGAAAGAAAAAGAGAGGGAAAGGAGGGAGCGAGCGAGAGGGAAAGAAGAGAGGGAGAGGCGAGGCAGAGGAGAGAGGTAAGAGAGGCAAACGAGGCACTCCGTCTCCTTTCTCCCCCTCCTACTCAGTCCCCTCCCTCTCATCGTCTCTCCCCCACTCCCCTTCCCTCCTCCCTCCCCACCTGTCACAAGCTCCTCTCCCTTCCTCCTCTCTCTCCCTCCCCCTTTCTCCCCCTCCTCTCTTCTATACCGATCCCGTAGACCTTCCTCTGCCTTCCACTTCATTCAAAAACATAAATACTCCTCCCCCTCTTACTCGTCTTCTACTTCATCTCGCTTCCCCGTCCATATCCGCTTCCTCAACTTCTTCTTCTTCTTCTTCTTCTTCTTCTTCTTCTTCTTCTTCTTCATCCCCCTCCTCTTCTTCTCCTCCTTCTCGCCGTCCATTTTCCGGGCTCTATTGTCGAAAACTACCTCCCCCAGAAAAAACAACAAATTGAGAGTACCTCTTCTGTCTCTTCCACTTCTGTTGCAAAAGATCTGTCAGGAAAAGATATTTTATCCGGAGATATTTATGAGCATAGGGAAGGGAAGGATCAAAAAAGGCCATCCTCCTCCCTCTCCTCTTCCCCTCTCCTCTTCCCTCTCCCTCTTCCTCTCTGTCCTCCTCACTTCCTTCCTCCTCGTTCTCCTCCTCCTCCTCTTCCGCCCTCCCTCCTCTCCGTTGTCGCCCCTCCCCCCTCTTCCTTCTTCCTCCTCTTCCTCCTCCTCCTCCTCCTCCTCCTCTTCCCCTGCATTCTCCTTGATTCCTTACGCTTCATCTTCTTCTGTCCTCTTCTCCCGTCATGTTGAGAGAAGAAGAAGAGGAGAGAGGGAAAGAAGAGGGGAGGAAGAGAGAGGAAGAGAAGAGGAAGAAGATGGGCGAAGATACGAAGATCAAAAAACAGAGAGGGAAGGGAAAGAGAAAGAAGGGGAGGAGGGGAAGGAAAGAGAAGGTTCACTCGAGTGTGACGTCAAACTCGTCATCGTCCTCCCCTTCTTCCTCTTCTTCTTCTTCTTCTTCTTCCTCTTCCCCTTCTCCCTCCTCCCCTGCCCCTCTCTCATCCTCTCACTCCTCTCCTCTTCGTCCTCACTCTCTTCTCCGACGTCCGCCCCTCCACTCCTCTTTCCTCCTTCCCCTCTTCTTCCCCTGCCTACCCCTTGCTTCCGTCTGTCATTCAGTCACCTCTCTCTCTCTTCTCCCTACTCCTCCTCCTCCTCCTCCTCCTCCTCCTCCTCCTCCTCCTCCTCCTCCTCCTCTCGCCCTCCGTCATCCACTCGTTTCTCTTCCCGCCCATCTTCTTCTCGGTACATATCTCCTTCTCTCTACCCGCCCTCCTACGCCTCCCCTTGTGTCGTCATCTTCGTCTTCCTCTTCCTCTTCCTCTTCCTCCTCATCCACTGCTTCACACTCCTCTTCGCCTCCTGTTCCTTGTATCGAAGACAGATATTTTGTTTCTCCCAACGATTCTATAAATAGAACACGTCTCATTTTGAGTGACTTTGGCCTGCTTCTCTCTCCCTCTAGTCTGGAGATGATGAAAAGGGAAAGGGAAAGGGAGGAGAGGAAGAGGGAGAGAGACGAGAGGAGGAAGATGAAGGAGATCAACTTGTTGTATAAAGCAGTGGGGGTAGTAAAGAGGGAGAAAGGTAGAGAGGATAGAATGAGGAGAAGTCTTTCCAAAAATATCTCACAGCCAATCACGGATATTTTGAGTTCCGGAGACGATATTTATCAGCGTGAGAAATATATTGATACTGTAAAATATCTAAAGAAACAAGAAAGAAAGAGAGAGAGGGAAGTGAAAAGAGGGAGGAGAAGGAGGAAAAGAGGAGGGAGAAGGAGAAGGAGAAGGAGAAGGAGGAGAAGAGGAAAGAGAAGGAGAAGGAGGAGAAGAGGAAGGAGAAGGAAAGAGAAGAAGAAGGGAAAGGGAGGAGAGAGAAAGGGAGGAGAGAGAGAGAGGCAGGAAGAGGAGGGAAAGAAAAAGAGAGGAAGAGGAGGAAGTGGGAGAGGACGAAGATGTGGAGGCCGGTAGACAAAGGGAAGAGGAAGGAGAAGAAGAGGAAGGAGAAGAAGAGGAAGGAGAAGAAGAGGAGAGGAAGGGGAAGAAGAGGAAGGAGAAGAAGAAGGAGTCGAGGGAGAAGAGGATGAAGGAAAAGAAGTCAAAATGGAAGAGGACGAAGACAAAGTCCAGGAAGGAGATGAGCAGGAAGAAGGAGAGGTAGAAGAAGGAGAGGAAGAAGAAGAGAGAGGGAGAGGGAGAGGGAGAGAGGAGGAAGAGGAAGAGGAAGAGGAAGAGGAAGAAGAGGACGAGGACGAGGACGATGATGAGAAAAGTGCAGAGGAAGAGGAACAGAGGAAGGTTGAGGAAGATATTTTTAGTGGAAAAGAAGATATTTGTGAGGAAGGAGAAGAGGATGAGGAAGAGGAGGGAAAGAAAAAAGAGAGGAGGAAGCAGGAGAAGAAGAGTTGAGAGAAAATGAAGAGGAAGAGAGAGAGAGGGGAAAGAGAAGAGAGGGGAGGGAGGGAGAGAGAGGAGAGAGAGAAAGAAAGCAGGAGGCGCGAATGGGAGTGACTTGTCGTGTAGGCGATCTTTCGTTTATTCCATTTAGTTGTGCACTTGGGATTACAAAACCAACTGATGTAGTGCACGTCACTTATGTTCATAATGTTATAGACATAAGGGCGGACGAGAAGAAGAAGAGAAGGAAGGGGGAGGGGAAGAAGGGGAGGGAGGGGAAGGGAGAGAATGTGGAACAGGAGAGAGAGGGAGAGGGAGAGGGAGAGGGAGGGGGAGAGGGAGGGGGAGAGGGAGGGAGGGAGAAGGAGAGAGGGAGAGAGAGAAAGTCGGGTTTCTCTTGTTTCCCACTATTCACAGCGAAGAAGGGTTCATTCTGTGCGAGGACGAGTACAAAAATCTACTCCTTTTGGACACCACCACACTCACCCTTTCTCCTCTTCCTCCGCCCGATCCTTTTCTTTCTTCTTCCTTCCCTCCCCGCCCCCCTCTCTCCCTCTCCCTCTCCACTCTCCATTTAGACACCTCCCTCCGCCCTCTTTTCCTCCTTCCTCTTCCTCTCCTCTCTCTCTCTCCTTCCTCCTCTCCCTTTTCTTCTTCTTCCCCTCTTCCTACGCATTCTCCCCATATTCAACGTTACCTTACCCATCGCCCTTCTCCTTCCCTCCCTCCCCCTTCTCTTCTTCCTCCCACTCCTCCTTCCCCTCCTCCTTCTCTTCTTCCTTTCCTCTTCACTTTTTCCCTCCCACCTTCTCCATCCCCTCATCTTCCTCCTCCTCTTTCTCCTCCTCCTCCTCCTCCTTCTCTTCTTCTTCCTCATCCTCCCCTCCTAATTCAGATTCTCCTTCTTCTCCCTCTTCTCCCTCTTCTCCCTCTTTCTCCCTCTTCTCCCTCTTCTCCACCTTCTCCACCTTCTCCCTCCTCTCTTCCCTCCTCTCTTTCTCTTCCTCCTTCATCTTCACCCCTCCCTCCTCCCTCCCTCTTCTTCCTCCTCTTCTTCCTCCTCTTCTTCCCCCTCCCTCTTCCTCACCTTCATCCCTTCTCCCTCCTCTTTCTCCTATTTTGAAATCGAGGAAAACAGAGAAAGGAGTGCTGGAGAAGGCGGAAGAGGAAGAGAGGAGAGGAGCTAAGGGGGAGAAGCAAGATCCGGGGAGAAAGAGAAGGGGAAAATAAAAGAAAAGAGGTGGAGGAACACTAAAAATATCAACAAAATATCTACGGCAAGTAAACCCTTATCGCCTGCTCCTCCTCATCCTTTTCCTCTCCTCCCCCTCATCTTCTCCTTTTCCCTCTCCTCCCCTCATCTTCTCCTTCTCCCGCTCCTCCCCCTCATCTTCCCTTTTCCCTCTCCTCCCCCTCATCTTCTCCTTCTCCCGCTCCCCCTTCGTCTGCATCATCTTCCTCCTCTTCTTCGCCTTCCTCCCCTCTTCCTCCTCCTCTTCATCCTCTTCTTCCCCCTCCTCTTCCCCCTCCTCTTCCTCCTCCTCCCACCCTTGCTATATTTGCGGTTCTATTTTTAAAAGAAAGTATCTACTGGAGGTGGATGGGACGTGTGGAAATATGAATGAACGTGGGGTTAAAATCTGCATGATGTGTGACTTGAAGAGGGAAAAGGAGAAGGAAGAGAAGGAGAGAGAGGAGAGGGAAAGGAAGCAGAGGGAAGAGGAGGAGAGGAGGGAGAAGGAGGAGGAGGAGGAGAGGAAGAGGGAGCTAGAAGAATTGAAAAGAGAGAAAGAGCAAGTGGAAGAAAAGATCAGGTTATTCAGAATGAAAGAGAAAAAGAAGGAAGAGGAGAGGGGAAAGAAGGGGAGGGGAGGAGAAGGAAAGGGAGGAAGAGAAGGAGGGGGAACAGAAAGAGATGGAGGCGAGAGAAGGGAGAGAAGGGAGGGGAGTTGAAATACCTCTTCTTCCTCCCTCCTCTCCTCTTCCTCCTCTTCTCCTCCCTCTTCCCTCCCTCTCTCTCTTCCTTCCTCTCTTCTCCTCCTCCCCCTCCCATCGTCCCGGCTTCTCTTCCCCTTCCCCTTCCTCCTCCCCCTCCCTTCCTCTCCTCTTCCTCCTCTTCCTCTTCCTCTTCTTCTGCTTCGTCTCCTTCTCCTCCCTCCTTCTCCCCCCTTCTTCTTCCCTTCCTTCCTCCTCCTCCTTCTTCCCAACCCTTTCTTCTCCTTCTTCTTCTTCTTCTTCTCTTCTCTTTCTCCTCTCCCCCTTCCTCCTCCCTCCTCCTCCCCCTCCTCCGCTTCCCCCTTCCTCTCTTGTATTCAAAAGAAAGAGAATTGGAAATATGAATGCACACAACAAACCTTCTCTTCCCCTTACCCCTCCCCTGCCTCCTCCCTCTTCCTCGTCATGTGCTTCCTCCTCTTCTCTCTCCTCTTCTTCCTCTTCCTCTTCCTCTCCCTCCTCCCCCTCTCTCTTCCTCCTCTTCCTCCTCTCCTCTCCCTCTTTCCCTGCCCCTCTCTTATCCCCCTTCCCGTCCTTCTCCTCCTCATCCTTCTCCTCCTCATCCTTCTCCTCCTCCCTCTCTTCCTTCTCTCCCTCCTTCTCTTCCCTCCGCATCTCAATTTGAAAGTGACAGTTTAGAATGCTCGAACAAAAAAGAACGGAATGAAAGAGGAGGACATGAGGGAGAAGGAGAAGGAGATGAAGGAGAAGGAGAAGGAAAGGAAGGAGAAGGAGAAGGAAAGGAAGGAGAAAGAGAAGGAGAAGGAGAAGGAGAAAGAGAAGGAGAAGGAGAAGGAGAAGGAGAAGGAGAAGGAGAAGGAGAAGGAGAAGGAGAAGGAGAAGGAGAAGAAGAAGGAGAAGGAGAAGGAGAAGAAGAAGGAGAAGGAGAAGGAGAAGAAGAAGGAGAAGGAGAAGGAGAAAGAGAAGGAGAAGGAGAAAGAGAAAGAAGAGAAGGAAAGGAAGAAGAGGGGGGAGAGGGGAAGGAAGAGAAGAGGAGAAAGAGAGAGGGGAAGGAAAGAGAAGAGGAGGAGTGATACGAGATGAAAGGAACGAAGGGGAAGCAATAGGAAGTGATTATCTTGACTTACCCTCCTCTTCTTCTTCCTCTTCCTCCTCCTCCTCCTCTTCGTCCTCCTCGTCCCTCCCCCTTCCTCTTCCCTCATTACCCCTCTCCTCTTCTTTCGTCACCCTTCCTCTTCCTCCTCCTCCCCCTCCTCCTCCTCCTCTTCTCCCTCCTCCCCCTCCCTCCATCTCAATTTGAAGATCATTTGGAAGAGAATGGAGAGGAGAAAGATATTTGCAACGTAGATATTTACGAAGGAGATATTTCCTCCAGAGGGTCTTTTAGAAACATTTCAGTCCCTGCATTTGCTACATCTCCCACCGCCGCCGCCCCCTCTTCTCTCCCTTCTCTCTCTTCGGCTCTTCATTCTTCGGCTCTCCCTTCCTCCTTTCTCTCTTCCTCTCCCCCTCTTCTTCTTCCCCCTCTTCTTCCTCCTCCTCTTCCTCCTCTTCCTCCTCTTCTTCCTCTTCTTCCTCCTCCTCAAGCCTCTCCTCCCCTTCTTCCCTCTCTTCTTTCGGAAGAAGATCTTTTGTTGAAAAAAGAAGATATTTTGAGGGGAGGAAGAAGAAGGGGAGAGAGAGAGAATCGATGTGCGAGAAGAGGGAGAGAAGGAGGAGGAGAAGGAAAGAGATGGGGAAGAAGGAAGGGAAGGGGAAGAGATGAGTAGGAGAAAAGAGCAAGAAAAAAGTGGAAGAGGGAAAGAGAGGGAAGGAGAAGGGGAAGGAGACGGAGAAGGAGATGGAGAAGGAGACGGAGGAAAGAGTTATGAAAGAGGGAAAGAGATAAACAGAGAGGGAGAGAAGGAGGAAGAAGTGGGAGAAAAGGAAAGAAGGGTGAGGGAGGGAAAGGGAGAAGAAGGAAAGGAAGAGGGAGAGAGAGGAAGCAATGGAGAGGGAGATGAAGAGAGGAGGGCTGATCCCGAAGGCGAAGATGAAGACGAAGATGGGGGTGGTATGAGGGTGGAGAAAGAGAAAAGAGGGCAGAAAGAAAGGGAGGAGGAGAAAGAGAAGGTTGAGGGTGAGGGTAAAAAGGAGAAGGGTGAGGAGCAGGAGCAGGAGCAGGAGAAAGAGAAGGAGAAGGAGAAGGAGAAGGAGAAGGGAGAAGTTAAAGAGGTGGCAGGGCGAGAGAATGGAAATAAGAACGAAGAGAGTGAAGAATGTGATGGAAAGGGAGTGAGAGGGCAGGAAGAGGAGGAGGAAGATAAGGGGGAGAAGGAAAGAGAGGGAAAGGAGAAGGGAGGAGAGAAAGATAGTAAAAGGAAGGCTGAGGCAGAGAAGGAAGGGGAACTGAAAGCACTCAAGAAGGAGGAGGGAGGAGAGGAGGAGGGAGGAGAGGGAGGAGAGGGAGGAGAGGAGGAGGGAGAGGAGGGAGGAGAACAAGAAAACGATGACGGAGAAAATGGGGTAGGGAAGGAAGAGAGAAAAGGAGAAGCAGAAGGAGACGGAGACGGAGAAGCAGAAGCAGAAGCAGAAGCAGAAGCAGAAGGAGAAGGAGAAGCAGAATCAGAAGAAGGAGAAGGAGAAGGAGAGGGGACAGAGGGGACAGAAGAGAAGGAAAGGGAAGAAGAGATAAAGGGAGGTGAGGGGGATGAAGAACAGGCAGAACAAAAAGAGGAAGAGAAGGGAGAGAGAGGGAATGGGGAGGAGGACGTTATGGTCAATGAAGAGGGGGAAGGGGGGAAGGAGAAGGGAGAAGAGGAGAAAGACGAGGAAGTAGAGGAGGAAAGAGGGGAAGGAAAAGAAGAGGAAGAAGTGAAGGAACAGGAGCAGGAGGAAGAGAAGAAGGAAAAAGAGGAGGCAGAGGAGGAAGAGGAGGAAGAGGAGGGAGATAAGGAGAAGGGTAAAGACGAGGAGACGAGAGAGGGGAGAGGAGGGAGGAAGGAGAAGAGGAGGGAAGAGAAGGTATGGCTATGTACAAAAAAGAGGAGTGCGGGGGGAAGAAAGAGAACGAGAAGGAGAGAGAAGAGGAAGAGAGAGAAGAGAAAGATAACGGAATGGAGGGAAATGCGAAGGATGTAGTAGGAGAAGAGAAAGAGGAGAAAGGGGAAAGGGAAGAAGAGGAGCTGGCGGAAGGGCATACGAAGATGAAGGAAGAGGGGAATGGAGACGATGAAGAGAGAAATGGAGATGAGGAGGGGAAAGGAGAGGAAGAGGGGAAGGAAGAGGGAGAGGGGAAGGGAGAAGGAGAGAGGAAGGGAGAGGAAGCTGTAGAGAGAGGGGAATAGAGAAGAGTCGTTATATCGAATTTTCTTTTCCTCTCCTTTTATTATTTCCTTCTCTTCTTTTTTTCTTCCTCTCTTCTTTTCTTCCTCCCTTCTTTTCTTCGTCTCTTCTTCTCTTTTCCTTTCCGCTCTTTTTTCTCCCTTTCCTTCTTCTTACTAATTGATTTGTTTAGATATCCGTGGACTAAATATAGCTGTTGTATCCGTGCGCTGCATGTAGTTTTTGTGTTTTATAGCGTTTGTATGTAAGTCAGCCTTCTCTTTTTTGTACATCTCCGTTGTTGTTAAATATCTGTCAATAGTTAACGCCTTAATTTCTGCTCCCGTTTATTATACGTCATGTATACTTGTGTATTTTTGTTTTCTTTGCATTGTATGTGTGCTTGCGGATTAGTGTTTGCATGCGTATCTCTATGTGTGTGTGTGTGTAAATGTGTATGTTTATATAAATGTATATGTTTATACAACTGTATATGTGGGTCAGGACACGTCAATGTGTGTGTTTGCTTGCTTGTTTGTTTATTTTCCCGTATTTGTAGTCATATTTGTGTGTGGTTTTGTTTGTTTGTCTCTTTTGTTTTCATTTCCTTATTGTTTATATGCGTTGTTTTAAACACGCTGTTCTTCAATCTCAATTTGAGTGTAACGTAACTCTCAGATTTATGAGTAGAGATAGTTCGTCAACCTCAAACCTCATAATCACTCCTTATTCGCTTGGAGTAAATGTACCCATAAATAACTAAATATGACTTTGAAAGTAATGGATCATATAATAGCTCGTTTTTCTTGTAATAATATCTCAAACGGGAAGTATTTTATTCCAAAATGAATGGGGAAAAAGATGTTTCCAATCCCAAACCTGAATCTAAAATTGAAATATTAATCTCTTCATAGCGTTCAAATCTAAATAAAGATGGCATGCAATTCAAACACGAACATTCTTTCTCAGAGACAAACAACAGCATGCACAACACAGATGAATATTTCGAGCTATTTATTCGTTTTTGCGCATATGTATGTTTACTACTTAATTCTTATTTCTATGATAAGGTCAAGACAAATATTTAAATTCATATATTTAGCGCAAAAATGCCAGCATTTCATTAAAATGAAGGCCATTCACATAAAACATGATTAATTAAATACATTAATTGTAAAATATGCTTATTTACTGCAACAAATTTAGTAAAATATGTTTATCCATTTATTAACAATTCTAAAGAATTACATTTATTCACAATGTTTAACAAAGCGAAGACTACAACGACTCATATAAGTGTAAGTGCGTACCCATTTCTATTTTTACATTAATGTATGGAGGATCCTTATATGTGAGAGTATGATTGCGTATTGAAGAAGAAGGAACTTCCGTCAAGTCTCTTGACTCTACCTCACAGATCACAACAAGATTTCATTCATTTATGGATTTGGTGTTTGCCAGATCAACTGTACGAGGGGCTATGGTGTGCCAATATAATTTCTTGTTCTCTAGCGTAGAAGAGGCAATGAGTTAAATTCCCACCGACCCCTTGTTTTTATTTGGTTCAGTACATCGTACTAAATGCGTTGACAAGGAGGTGAGGGGTGGAATACTTGGCCTCTAAAACTGTTTCTTTCCAAGCTCGAACACATCCTCCCTCCCCTCTGCTCCAGTCCTCTCTCCACCCCGCGATCCCTCTTGTTTCCGTATCCTTACTCTGGGGTAGGTCTTCCCCTTCAAGCCCATCCTTCCGTCGTACGCCCTGATAGTTCGAAGCGCAGTTCTCGCGTCATCCACAAGACAGTAGCACTCATTCCCTTGTTTGTGGAGCAAGAGAAAGGGGAAGAGGAAGAGGAAGAGGAAGAGGAAAAGGAAGAGGAAGAGGAGGAGGAAGAAGAGGAAGAGGGAGAGGGAGAGGGAAAGGGAGAGGAAGAGGGAACCTACATCACCTGTAACACCCTCCTGTGCACACACAGAGAGCCCCGGAGGTCATTCTCTATCATAAAAGATGGAAGCTCAAGAATACGAACCTTCGTCGCTCTCACTGGGAGGAGTTTGGACGAGTAAGAGCCGGGGGAGCGAGGGGGAAGAGGAGGAATGGTGTGGGACGAACTGCCCACAGAAGTGGAGTATCCGTGGGAAGGGCAGTCGCAGACCATCTACTAACTCGAAAGATTCTGATTTAGAACAATTAGCTTCGCTCATTCTAATTTCGTCAGTCCAGGCCTCCCTTGGTCTTCTCTTTGTATTTTGTATTTCAGACGCTCTATTTCTATTCAATAACTCCCCGCTCTTCTTTTATCTACAGAATATGAATTGATCGACGGTCTTTCTTCAATCTTCTTGCGGACCCACATCTGCTGCTGCTCTTCTTCCATGCAATTGCTCATCAGGCAGTTGTGTTATAGTAAGTTTTTGACCCTACATATGCAGTTTTCTTCAATAGAGCTATGGCCCTAATAGATGAATAAATAAATAAATGCTGCCAGTGTTTAATTATTTTCATAATATCCAGAACAAGTTACATAAGATATTTGACAACAGTTTAGCTCTCCTAAACAACAGCACTTCAAGTATATCAGCTAGAATGCGGAATTTATTTAACAATTTACTCGTCCTTGACGACGGTTCCAGCGGCGTAGACGTAAACTCCATCGAGGAACTTACGGATATCCTTGTTGCGAACAAGGGTGATTCCGTGGATGTTGGCAGCGGTCTGGGAGACAGCGTTGATGTCGTTTCCGGTGAGGATGATCTCGTCCTTGATGTCCTTAGGGCGCTCAAGGGTGACTCCCTCGGGGAGGGGCACACGGCGGGTGATCTTCTCTCCAAGGAAGTTGAGGATCTCAATGGTCTTTCCCTCGACGGTGATGGAGATGGGGAAGTGGGAGTTCACAAGCTTCATCTTGTACTCGTATCCCTTGGTGACTCCGGTGACCATGTTCTTAACGTGGGAGATCACAGTGCGGATGGTGGCAACGGTGGCCTTGGTTCCGAACCAAACCTCAGCACGGATGAGCTTTCCCTTCTCGAGGAGCTTGAGGTCGATCTTGATGTGGTTGAAGTTCTTGGAGAGAGTTCCGCGGGGTCCAGTGATGGTGACGGTACGTCCGACAACCTTGGCGGTGACTGAGTGAGAAGAGAGGAGTGCAAGCCAGAACAGATGGAACAAGTAGTGAGGAATAAGAAGTTTAAGGGGTACACATACAAATTCAATGCACACCCACTATTCAACTGCCTTTGGGGGACATCACTTCGTATTTGGTTTTGTGCACTTCTCTCAGTCCAGGGACAAACAAATGCTCGTTGAGAATATCATAGGAACAACTATATCCAGAAAACATATTTTACAGCTAATAAGAATGGATAAAATAGAGATAGCGTATATACGCATATAATACATATCATATGTAAGGGCACAATAATTACCTCCTTCGGGGAGTCTGTACTCTTCAGAGGAAAACACCTTCTTCATTCTGCTGAGGAACTAGAGAGTTCAAGCATATTAACAAGAAAGTTAGGAATTTAATAAGAACAGATCGAAACCACGGAATATAATATACACAAGTATGAATGTTCGTATTTCATTAATACAAAAATGGCAAAAGCTTTGAATACGATAAATTGCTTCGAAGTGTTTTCCTGAGGACAAGACAATTTCCAAAAAAATCAAATACTTAGTTAACAATAATACACTATAATACATATGAATAGTGCACATGAGTCCCTAATTTATACACATACATGCACTGTTTGTTCAATTTTATAAGGTAAATTTTACTAGCAAAAGAAACAGAGAGAGTACATACTTTTTAGTAAAAAGGTGTGTTGAGAACAAAAATCACGATTTTATTTCTTTTTAAATATTTAATCGTGAAAATCTCAAGCTAGTCCGTTTTGTCAATTCAAGATATATCCATAAATATGTAAACAAAATTATCATATTATATTTAGAAATTATATACAAAAACAAACAGCAGTTAAACAATTTAATCCTATGCTGTGCTACAAGCTATGGTGTTAGTCGAAGTAAGGGAGGAGTATACTGCCTGCCAAAATGAGTAGATTTTTTTTTTTTTCAACAGCCAGTGTGATTGAGGGTGCGATAGAATTTGTTAAATACAACGAGTACGCTTCTGTTTTGACACACAAACAGATCTTCATTTTGAATATCAACCAAAAAAAATGGTTTTCATAAAGACTTTTTTTTTTTTTTTTTTTTTTTTTTTTTTTTTTATATCGTGCGCGTTTTCTTTACCACGCAGTAATCAAAGATTCAACAAACATATGTATAATGTGAAGTGATTCAATTGACAAGACAGAACTGTAGATGATAGACAACCAGAATTAGCTAGGATTTATTTAAAAAAGTTGAAAAGGTTCAAGCCAATAAGAACGACTAGCAGACGTCACACTTTTGAATATGTTAAGACCAACTTTCTGAGGAAATTGACAAGAATACTCACTAAACTATTACAACGCCTCAGAGGTTGATCATCTCACCGAAATGCTTCTATGGTTATGTGGATGCATACATGCATGTACATCTAATTCTTTGCATGCATTCATTCCCCATTCTTTGAATGCGAGGGCAAACATGCTCTGCTATGTACCGTAGGAACCCATATGACCACACATATCAAACAAGAATCAGACACAACCAACCAACGAGGAAACAGTCTTTAATTCCAATTTTAATTTGGGTCTGAAATTGAATTTGAAAAGCAGAGTTTAGATTCACGACGGAAGTCAAACCAACACTAATAGTAACAAAGGGAAAAAAGAACACACGTGCATTCGAATATCAATCCTTCTAGTACCAGTCAGTGCTTATAAAGGGTTCTTGTGTAGTTGACATTGCATGTGCTAGAGCAAAGGAGAAGGGAATAGGTTAAAGAAACGACGACATGAAAGAGAAAGAATATATATGTACAATAGTTAAAAAAAGCAAAACAAGCAAACGTTACGTTATCGTAAATAAATAACATGTGAAGTAACAAAAATAGAAACACAAAAACGAGATAGCAAACAAAGAAATAAAAAAAGTGAAGAAGTATGTATGAGCGATTGGAAGGAGTAGGGAGGAACACAAAGGGCTATCACAGCCTAAGGAAACTCACTACGAGAACAAACCCCATGCCAAAAGAAGAGACTTAGCAAGGGATTAGACGAACACATACAGGGCCACACATTAATAAATAATAGCAACATTGTAGAAGAAAAACAAACAGACGTGCATTAAAACAAAACAAAGGAATTAACACATAGGGGTAACAAGAAAAACAAGAACACGAACAAAAAAATGAAATACAAACATTCACAAAGGAGAAACAAAAAGAAAAACAAACAACATACAAGTAAACATGAGTGCTAGCTAAGGCGGTAAGGAAAAAAAAGGAAGAAAAAGAAAAAGAAAAAAAAGAAAAAAACAAAAAATGTTACCTATCCAAAACAGTGTAAAGGGAAAAGACAAAAGAGAAGAAGTAAAAGAGAAGGGGAAACAAGAGAAGGGAGCACTGAAGACTAGGAAATATAAAACATACTGCGAAATGAAACGAACTACAATGCACGTAGTGTAAATCGAGGGCGAGCGGAAAGAGTAGCGAAGGAATGAGGAGGGGGCGGGGGACAAGAACATAGATAGAAAGGAAAGAGAATAAGGAAAGAAAGAGAATAAGGAAAGGGAAGGAAATGAAGAAAGAGAAGGGGAAAAGGAATACGGTCATCCGGTGAAGAAAATGCAACACTTGATACACCTAAGAAAAAATAATAGAAATAGTAGCGGTAAGAATACACATAAAAACAAAAACGAAAGGCAACAAGGACAGGACAGGAAGAAAAATAATAACCAACAGACGAATCTAAAAGGAGACAACAACAAGGCAACAAGGGGGGAAAGGGAAGTAGACGAACTAACTGGAAGAAGGGGAACGAGAAAGAAAAAGAGAAGGCGGCGATGAAAATTAAAAACAAGGGTTGGAGAAAAGGAAAATAAAATAAGATAGCAAGATGAGGCGTTGAGTCCCTATCAAGATTAGTCCGAACACTTGAAGATCTCATCTTATCAAACATTAGAAGTGAGGGGAAGAAGGGATGGGGGAGAGGGAGGAGGAGACAGACGAGGAGGAGAGCGTGGACGAAGAGGATGCGAGGTTGGAGGCGGAGGGGAGGAGGAGGAGACCGAAGACGGGGATTGAGCGGAGGACAGAGCGAGGGGCCTGGAAGAAGGTGGTGCGGGAGAGGAGGGAGAGGAAGAGGAGGGGGAAGCAGAAGAAGAGGAAGACGCAGACTCCAAGGGCCTCCAAGCAGGGTTATTCATATTTCCGATTCCCGAGATTCCTCCCATCTGGTTGAAGTTGTTCATATTTCCCAATCCATTGTAGTTATTCATATTTCCTATCTGCATACCTCCATAGTTGGAATTCATTCCACTCAAATTGAGAACATTGTTGGGGGACCCGAGGAGAGAAGAAGAGGGGAGAGAGGAGACGGAAGGCATGGAAGAAGGAGCGGATGAGACTGGGGAGGAGGAGGGAGAGGAGACTGGGGAGGAGGGAGAGAGGTGCTCGGAGTCTGGAACAGAGAACATGTTGGGTTTTGAGCCGGAAATAGAGATGGGGAGGGTAGAGGAAGAGAGAGAGGGAGGAAGGGAGGGTGGAAGAAGAGAGAGAGGAGAGGGATGAGTGAGAGGAAGGGAGAGAGGAGGAAGGGGAGTGAGAAGGAAGGGAGGGAAGGGCGTTGGGCATCGATACTGTGGGCCTGATCGAGTGGATGTCGTCCATTGAGACCGAAGGAGAGGAAGAGGAAGATAAAGATGAAGACGACGAGGAGAAAGAAGAGGAGGAGGAGGAAGAAGAAGACGAGGGGGAAGAAGCAGATGTAGCCGAGAAGGAGGGGGCGGAGGGAGAGGAAGAGAGGGCAGAGGAGGAGAGAGAAGAGTATGAGTGATTCAGGTTAACTTGTGCTGAACTCTTAGTTCTGAGGACGGGATCAAGGGAAGGAAACAAGGGGGAAGGAGAGGAGGGAGCAAATGAAGAGGATGATGAGGAGGAGGAAGAGGAGGGGGAAGAGTTAGGGAAGGAAGAGAGGACCACTGGGGGGGGCATGTTCATTCCCCTAGGAGAGAGAGAGGAAGAGGGGAGTGAAGAGGAGGGGAGGGAAGAGGAAGGGAGGGAGGATAGAGAGGCGGAGGAAGAGGACTTGGAGAGGGAAGGAACAGATTGAACCTCAAAAGAAGACGGGATGAAGGAGGAAGTGGACGCAGAGGAGGAGATGGACGAGGGGAGAGAGGAAGGGATGGATGAATTCAGAGAAGAGGTAGGGAGGGAGGAGGAAGCGATCGAGTTGAGGAGCAGGTCTTGTTGTTTCATGAATTCAGAGAGCACTTCCACCCTCTTCGACATCTCTGCGATGTCATTCGTATACATCTTGATAAGTTCCGCGCTGCTTCCCCTCTCCCTCTCCCTTTCTCTTTCCCTCTCTCCGCTCATATCCCCCTCTCCCTCCTTGCTTTGTGAGTTCTGTGCGTTCATTTGTGACTGGGATATGAGGCTCTGGACAACCCTTTGTTTGTCAATTAGTTGAGCCATCATCTGCTCCTTTTCCCTGAGAATCCTCTGCTTCAGTGCCAGCCAAGCATCCATGTTTTCGATATATTCTCCCACCTTCTCTTGTTTCGCCTGCAACTCCTTCTGCTGTTGTACTAACTGCTGGTGAGCTTGCAACTGCATCTGCTGTTGCATCTGTTGTTGCATCTGTTGCTGCTGCTGTTGCTGCTTCTTGTTGTTGTTGTTGTTGTTGTTGTTGTTGTTGTTGTTGTTGTTGTTGTTGTTGTTGTTGTTGCTGTTGTTGTTGCTGTTGTTGTTGCATTTGCTGTTGCTGAAACTGCTGTTGTTGCATTTGCAGATACTGTTCCTGTTGCTGCTGTTGCTGTTGCTGTTGTTGTTGCTGTTGGATGTTTTGTTGACTCAGTTGCAATTTAATTCTTTCTTCCTGTTGGATTTTCATCCTCCTCTGAGCTTCCAATGCGTGTTGTTCTTCTAACAACGTCTCCTGCTGCATTTGCTGTTGCTGCATGACGTTGGTCTGGGTCTGAATCTGTTGGCCCATCCTCATCCTCACCTCTGTCAGTTTCCTCAACAAGTCCTCTTCCTCCTTCTTCCAGAAAGCTTCGTTAGAAGCAGATGAAGAAGGAGAGGAGGCAGAAGAAGAGGCGGAGGAAGAAGAGGAAAATTGGACAGAAGAAGGGTGGGAGACTGAGTCAAAGGAGAAAGAAGGAGCAGAGGACGATGGGAAGGGGACGGAGGCAGGGGGAGACATAGAGGTTGAGGAAGAGAGGGCGGACATGGATGAGGGGACAGATGAGAGGGAAGAGGAGGGGGCAAGGACGGGGGCAGAGGCAGAGGAGGGGACAATCGAAGAGGAGGGGGAAGACGAGGAAGATGAAGGGTTGGAAGGGGAAGAGGGAGAGGAGGGGGATGTGGCATCTTTCACTACATCAGAGTGAGGGTGAGAGAAAGAGAAGGAGGAGGAAGAGGAAGACGCAGTGTTAGAAGAGGAAGGGGGAGGGAAGGACGAAGGAGGGGGGAAAGAGGATGAAGCGGAAGAGGCAGAGGAAGCAGACGCAGAAGTAGGGAGAGAAGGAGATACGGAGAAGGAGGGAGAGGGCGAGGGTGAGTATGCAGAGGAGGTGGACGCAGGAGTCGAGGAGGAGGGGGGTGAAGAGGACGGAGAGGAGGAGGGAGTGGAGAAGACGACAGATTGGGTGAGGTATTGTCCTTGTACTTGATCCTTCCCTCCCTCTCTTCCCTCTCTGCTCTCCTTTCCCTCCCTATCCTTCCCGCCCTCGTTCTTCTGTGCATTCATATTTCCACTTGCGTTGACGTTATTTCTCCCCAGCACAACAGCCGATTGTATTTCATTCGCGATGAGTGCAACTGCATTTGGGGGTAGTTTGATGGCCTCAACCATTTCATTCGCAACAGACTCGGGAGTGTCTACGTCGTAATTGAACATGAACTTGATTAGCTTTTTCTTCTTCTTCTCCCCCGGAGCAACAGGGTCACAGGAGAATACATCTAAGTAGACCCTGGCGGAGTTTCCTTTAGTTGAAATGATGGAGGCCTTGACTGCAGAGACAGAGGGGACCTTCTGGGGAGGAGCAACGGGTTTAGGGGAGGAGGAAGAGGAGGCCATAGACGCCGATGTGGAGAGAGAGGGGGAGGGAGAAGCCAAGGAAGAGACAGGGGAAGGCGATGGCGGTGCAAAGGAAGAGGTGGAAGATGACACAAGAGAGGAAGAGATCGAGGCCGCAGGGGTGGCCGATGGAGGAGATGCGGAGGGGAAGGAAGAAGAGGTGTGATTTACTCCAGATGATTCGACTGTATTGTTACTAGCAGAGGAAGAAGAGGAGGAAGACACAGAAGAGAGGGAAGCAACGGATGCAGTAGAGGAAGAGGGGAAGGAGGAATGGGCACTGTTGTTGTTGTTGTTGTTATTGTTACCGTTGGCTGCGACCTGCGATGTGATGAGTGATTTTATTTGGTCACAGAGCAGAGAGTGCGCCTGAATAAGCCCCATCCTCTGCTGAGAAAGAATGACTACATTTTGCTGAATGACCTGCATCTGTTGCTGGGTTTGACCTATATCCCTTCCCTCCGCTGCGTCCATCTGGAACGAGTGCTGGAGGGTCTGCATGACTGTTTGCTGAGTCACGAGCTCTGTTTCCACCCTCTTCAGCTGCTGTTCAGTTTGCCTCAAAATACCCATCATTTTCTCCACGGACTGAGATAAGGGTTGGGACTGAGATGAAGGGTCGTCCACATACAACGACTGCTGTTGCTGCTGCTGTTGCTGTTGTTTCTGTTGCTGTTGGAGAGCGAATGAGGTGGGAGTTGAGGCAGGGACAGGGTTGTAGGATGAATGGGGAGCACCGTGAGGGGGGACCACTGTGTGGGAGGACGAGAGGGGAGGCGTAGAGGAGGAGAGCGATGAAAAGGCATTGGAGGAGAGGGAGACGGATCTGCTGTGGAGGGAGGGGAGAGAAGACACCGAGGAGGAGGAGGGAAGGGAGACGTTGGGAATAGGAGAGGGGGAGATGGAGGCGGAGGTAGATGCAGATGCAACAGCAGATGAGGAGGATGACGAAACGTTGGGAGTGGAGGAGGTGGAAGAGGAGAGAGCGGAAGAGGGGGAGGCAGAGTGGGTTGCATTATTTGGAGTATGGACAGGGGAAGTGGAGGAGGGAGAGAGAGAGGTGAGGGACGGCTCAATGGAAAGGGAAGAGCCTGTCTCAAAGGGAAGACGAGAGGGCTCAGCGGAGGACGAGGAGGAGGAAGAAGAGGAGGGGATGGGGGTAGACGAAACAGAGGAGGGAAGGGCAGAGGGAGATGCGGAGGAAGAAGGAGAGGGGAATTGGGCAGATGAGACGGGTAAGGACGAAGAGGAAGATGAGGCAACAGAAGAGGGAGCGTCAGGATGAGCGCTAGATGTGGACAGAGGCACAGCTCTCTCTTCCTTCCCCCGTGCACCCATTTCATGTTCTTCTCTCTCTTCTCTTTGTCTTTTTCCTTATAGACGATGACGCTGGGCAAAGACCCCACCCCTCCTCCAATTACTGAGCCTGACCTCGTCCTTAACTGCGACGAGGGCGCAGGAAGGAGCGAGGGGTTCGAAGAAGAAGAGGAGGATGAAGAGGATGAGGAGGAAGGGGAGGGGTGACTCCAGTGGCCACCACCGAGGAGGAGGGAGAGAGGGACGAAGAAAGGGAGGAAGGGGGGCGCCTAAGGACGGAGCGGAGGAAGGGGCGGGCACGGCAGAACTGTTGTTGGTGCTACTATTATTATTGCTGTTGTTTTGAGCACTTGCCATATTTTGCAGTTGGGAGACCTGGAAGTCAATGTCCTGTTGTCTGTTCAATTCGGACTCCTTCACTTGCTCAAGAGACTTAAGCATCTCTGGGATATCATTTACGTTCACTCCTCCTCCCACCCCAAAAGCAGAAGAGGCATTCGCAGTAGAATTGGGATTACCAGTAGGATTCACGTTCTTATTGTTTTCCTCGTGTGCTCGTAGCAATTGCTTGAGAGCAGCAGAGTGCTCGACCCTATCACCGAGAGCAGCACCGAATGCAATGAGGTCCGCAGGGGCGAGTGAGTGAGCAGCAGCATCTGCTATCTGAGAAGATCCAAGCATCTGTCTAGCAGCGATGCCAGCGGAGGCAGAGGGGGTGGGGAGAGGGTAAGAAGAGAAGGAGGGGTGCTGGGATTGAGGAGGGATATAGGGCATTTGTTGGCGGTCAAGAGCAGCGGGGTAGAAGGAGGAGGTGGACGAGAGGGATGAGACGGAGGAAATCGAAGAGGATCTATCTCTGTTGGAGAGATGAGGGAACGATGGCTGGGATTGAGAAGGTAGGGAGGAGAGGGCAGATGAGGAGATGGAAGAGGTAAGCGATGAGAGGGAGGTCTGGGAGGGGTTCTGTCCCATTTTCTGGAGGTATGGGTAATTCATGTTAGGGGGAGGGAAGACGAGGGCAGAGAGGACGAGTTGAGAGAGGAGAGAGAGGAAGAGGAGAGAGAGGAGGAGGGGAGAGAGGAGGAAGAGTTGAGGCTCTTGTAGATCCTCTCTTGTGCCATCATTTCTTCTAATCTCTGCTGCAGCTGCAGGTTTTGTTGGGATATGTTATGTGTAAGAGCAGATGAGTTCATTCCACCGAGTCCCATCCCAGCCCCCATACTCCCCATTCCTACTCCTCCTACTCCCAGCATCCCAGTCCCCATGTCCATTGTCCCCATCTGTCCTTGTCCCATCATCTGCTGAGACAAGTAGGGGAATTGCTGTTGCTGTTGTTGAGCGTTCGATCCAATCATCGACCCATTTTGATTATTCATATTTCCAAACCCAGAGATATCTATTCCGTTCCCACTCAAATTGAGATTGTTGTTGCTAAGTGCAGGTCTTCCCATACCCATTCCCAGAGAGCCATTCATACTTCCAATGTTGCTGTTGCCCATGTTGGCCATGCCCCCCCAGTGACACCACCCATGTTCATATTGAGTCCAGGCACATTTCCAATTCCTCCGACCATCCCTCCCATGCTGTTCATATTGCTGGTGTTTGAGGCAGAGGGAAGCGTGTCGCTGGAAGCTGAGGGTGTGATTGGAACGGAGAGAATGGGGGAGGAGAGGGTGGGGCCAGGGGTCCTTGCTTGGTTGGGGTAGGGGAGGGAGGTGGAAAACGTTGAGTCCGTAAGGGCAGGTGCAGGGGATGGGGTGGACGATGAAGGGGGGAGAGAGGTTGTAGAAGAAAGGGGAACGGGAGTGGAAAGGGCAGGAGAAGGTGAGGAGGGAGGTACAGAGGAGGAGGAGGAGGAGGGGGAGAGCATAACAGAAGGGGAGATGGAGGGGGTGGAGTAAGGGTTCGAGTAGAGAGGAGACGGCTGGGGAGAGAGAGAGGAGGAAGGAGAAGGGTTGGGCGAGGGGAAGGGGAAGGTAGGCGAGGTTCCATTGAGGTTCTCCCGTGTAGGAGGAGAGAGTGCACTGTTTTTCTCTCCATCAGCTCCGCCCCTCTCCTTCTGGTCCTTTCCCGTAACAGAGGATGCGGCCACTGAGGCATACGTAGAATTTGCACTTGCATCCCCTGATTTGACTCCGACTCCTGCTCCCACTCCCACACCCGCCCCTGTTCCCGCTCCGACTCCAGGTCCCAGCCAAAGGAGGACGTCTTTGTTTTTGTTGGTAGCATCACCGTTGTTACTGTTGTTTGCATTGGTGGGTGAGTCTTCCTTTTCGTCTCCTGGTTTGGGGAATAGCTGAACATCTTCGTTGTCTTGAGTAGAGGTGTTTCTGAGGAAGGGGTGCTCGAGGAGGTCCCTCGCAGACATCCTGAGCGTCTGTGGGAACATGCAGATCTCAGCGAACGACCTCAACTCCCTTGACTTGATTCTCTTCAGAGCAGCAGGTCTCTTTCCCTGCGTCACCGTCCTCCAGATGTGCACTGGGTTCTTACACTCCTCAAAGGGGTACTCCTTCGTCGACATCTCCAGCACACACATCCCGAATGCATAAATGTCTACCTTCTCAGTGTAGACCTCGTCATACAATTCAGGGGCCATGAACTCAGGAGTTCCCAATACACTCCCTCTCGTCGAGTCCCTCCTTTCCGCAGACAACTCCGAAATCTCCGATCCTGATCTCCCCAGTGTTACCGTTGATGAAGATGTTGTCACACTTGAGGTCTCGATGAATGATCGGGGGGTCGTGACGGTGGAGGTAGTCGAGTCCCTTAAGGATCTGGATGCACCACTTTTTAATCACCTTTAGCTTAATGTGCTTCATTCTGTTCACGTACTGCTTCAGAGTTCCAGACGTTACAATCTCCGTGGTAAAGCAAATCTGCTTTTTCTCAGGGTTCTCCCACACGTGGTAAAAGTTTATGATGTTGTCATGCTTTAAAAGCTTGAGGATATCAGTCTCCTTTCGAATCCTCATCTGCTCTGGAGTCGGCATTCGAGTCAAATCAACTGTATTCCAAGCCACTTCTTTACCGGTATCTGTGTCATAAGCTAACCACACATCTTTGTACGAACCCCTCCCGAGTTTGTAATCAAACTGTACCACGGAACAGCCAGGTAAGGGCACAAACAATATGACAAACAGAGAGGCAGATGCATATTAGAGGAGCACGCGCGAGAATATCGTAATCACTACAAATCGCAAAAACAAGCATGCATACATGTCATACAACCACCCTTAACAGAGACACAATAGTATCCACATGGTACAGCGCATATACAACATATAATGCACAAGACAGAGGATTTTTCCGCACATAGTATCAGAATCATGCGAGAAGGAGTGCGATAGGAAGTGACTGTTCTCAAACACAATCAACTAAAAGTCCCATATCGATTTGTATTTTGAGTTGATTAAAAGCGTATTACTGTTGTTAAATGTGTCACTCACCCGAACATACTGGATTCCCCCTTCTAACTTGGGGGACCATTCTACTTCCTTTAGTTGATCACGACGAATTGGTGTCGACATAGTTCTTCTCTGTAGACTATTCCTTCGTTAACAATGCAAACGAGAAGCTGCAATTCTTTGTGAAAGAGTAATCCCCTGAAATGATGGGATAATCGATGAAAGATTATATAGTCCTAGATTGTACTCGAATGGCAGCCGGGAATAAGTTCAATAAAACGATTCTCACTTTTCACATGCATTCTCCTAACGTATATTTATTTATGAATAAATGGCCAAGTTAGCAGGGAAATTACTAATTATTCATATATAAGTATAACTAGAGTCATCGCATGGATTTTTCTCTCAAAACAAGAGCAATTAAATGCTGATGCATTAGCAATCAGTTTGCATTTGCATGCCTGCGCAAAGAAGGACACTCTATTTATCGTCTGATTGAGGCAATTATGGGTTGACATATTTTTGTCTGCAACCTTATTTTAGGTTCTTGAATTTTCATTGGAAACAGACATGCACGAACAACTGCACGCCAGGTGATGCACGCATGATTGTAATAAACAAGTGCATTGCATGACTAGCTATCGAGAAATGAGATTTCGACTTACTATTATATATAAAAAAAAAAATGATCATGAGCTGCGTGTGTCTGAAATACATAAACTGCGTGTGGGTATACATTTTATCAATTCTCGAATTTTGTATAGGATTCACTGGATAACTAAGATGGAAAGAGCGTTGTCCAAGCCAATTAAACTCTATCATGTACCTACGGTAAAGGATTAGCTCAATGTTGGGATTAAAAGAGGGAGCTACGTATAGAAATAAACAATTTATTGTCTCTATTAGAACCGCGTCAATTTCTCATTGAGCAAAGAGAGAGGACAATGAGATCACCCTATTACAAGTCAATTAACATAACAAGCATTTACTTCTTGAGGTTGAAGAAACGGAGCTGGTAAGAAGCCTTAGAACGAGCGACAACGCGAATGTGGTCACGGAGGACGTTCTTCTTGAGGAACTTCTTAGTGAGGTACTTCACGTAGCGCTTGGAGAAAGCGATCTTGGAGGTCACAGTGACGAAGTTCTCGTTGTTGGACACAACAACGTTCTTTCCGAGGTTTCCAGTCTTGTTGTCAACCTTGATTCTGGCGGTAAGGTAGTCCTTCTGTGAGTTGGAAAAGACCAGCGAAAGAGCAAGGCCAATTCAATCACACGCATTCGATTCCGTATTGGGTGTCGACCAACGGTATACACACACCAAATAGACAAGAAACGGATGCAAGTAACACAACACGTTGTATGCAGAACAAACGAGTGCATACACAACATTTGTGGAACAAGCAAGGGACAATATAACAGCAAGGAACAGAGTACGGAGAGTAGAGGCAAACAAAAAAAACGCACAAAACCCACCACCGAACCATGCACGATATATTCAAAACCAAAGCCAAAACCAAGATAGACAAAACCAAGATAGACAAAACCAAGGGAAAAATAGCAAACATAAAATGGGAGAAGGGTATAGAGGAGGAATGCAAAGATGCATGGTTAAATTAGCCATGTTCCTACATATGAACAACAGTCACAAGGACCGTGTATACCCTGAAGCTAACCAAATACAAACTACGTACATACATGAAACACAGAAGTACTCTCTTATCATGTAAACAATTATAGAAAAAACACACGATGAAATAACCTCGAAAGAGAAATTTTCCATCGACATTTAACATATACTTACGAATCCGTTAATGTCGAAAACTCCATCCTGAGAGGGCTCAGAGCAGTCAACAACAAATCTGTACTTCTTAGCCTGGGTGGCCTTGAGCTTCTTGGCAATAGCAAGTCTCTTGTGGGAGGTTCTCTTGGTGGTGGGCTTCTATGAGGGATGAGAGAACAAAGATGCATTAGCGACTTCTACTAATTGTAGGAATATAAAGGTGATCATGATCAACTTATCAGATGCTTACTACGTGAGTAATCATGAAATACTTACAGCGTCGGACATAGGAGTGTTTTCGAACAACTGGAGTTGATTGTATTGCTTTTGTTAACACTCAAAAAGTATTAAAAAAATAACGTGCATTCATATTTCTTATCTTTGATTTCCCAAGGGGGGTATAGATAACTAGAAAACATTGCAGCACTCAAATACACCAACATCCGTGCTTTTTTTTTTTTTTTTTTTTTTTTTTTTTTTGCTAAGTTCGGCCATTTAAATAGTTTGAATTGAATCACAGATACAAATTCAAGGCGAAAAATAAATATGGCTGCTCAATACAAGAGTTGATACTGGACGTGCAAATTGACGACGCATATATAAAAACTCGCGAAGATCACTTTTTTGACAGTTGTTTATCCTTTTTCCTTGTTTCATTTTAGTTTACTTTATTTTCAAAAGCACACATATGCCATCTATTGCCTCATATTAATAAAGACACTCGTTAATTACGTGGGTGGTGCGGGGGACTACCACAGTGGATTTGCAGATATACCCTGATGATAAGAGGCCCTTAACATAAGGAAGACAAAATGAGAAGAAAGAAAACAGATTCCTTATGATGACAAACAAAGAGTTGTCATCATAAGGAGTTGAGTAAATACACGTCTTTCGTATTCCTGACACTCTCGAGACACGTGCTTACGTACACACTGTATGTACCACATAGACATTTAGTTGGGAGATTATATATCCGTCATACCGTGGGACAGAAAAACGTCATGAGGGAAGGAAAGAGTATTGGAAAAGGGAAGATGAAACCAATAAAAATGTAGAAACAAGATGTTCTCGGGGAATAAACACACGCTTTCCAACATATGCACCCTTCGCTCTGTCATTTAGTTACTACAATCATACATTTACACTTTGTTCATTCATATTTGAGCCATCCGCTAAACCCGCTTGTACAAACAACACACCTCTTCCTCTCCCAGCCTCATTTGGATCATCATTTCCTCTTCATACCATTCCCCCTAGTCTGGTCTTTTATCTGTAAGTTATGCATCTCTCTCCACTAGGTTACATCTCCATGCACTATCGAATAAATAATATACGGCTTAATAGTAATAAAGTTAGGTGCACTGCGAATATGATGGGACGAACTGTGCGTATTTGACATATACCGTGGTTTGAATACATGCCCTTTTGCGTTATGTTGCGTGCTCCTCTGTCTACCAGTTACAATGTGAAAATATCTTCGCAACTTGCCTGGTTCAACTTTTTACCCTCAGAACTAACTAAATACTATCGCTATGTAGGCATGCGTGGGATTAATTTTGCAAACTCTTACTTGAAACGCGTATATATTTCTTGCTAGCTGCGTTATTTGTATTGTTTACACTATGTATAATATATGCATTTCTTCTGCTTTCTAGTCTTCTGTCTACTGTTTCTTCTTCGCTCTGCGCACAGTCAGTTGTTTCACCTACTATTAATATTACCTTATAGAGTTAGGCATTACTATGCCCGCCGTACTACATTACCGTTTTTCTAGGTTTATCTTGTGCTTGTGGCTCTTATTTTGTATGCTGATGCTATTCCTTTATTCCTTTTTTTTTATCCGTGTTTGCACGTAAAAATTGTATTTTTTTCTTTTCCTATATGACAGTTTTCACGAAGGAAAACGAGTGCTTAAGTACGACGAAAGTGGCTTTAAGTATATACGAAGTCTTAGAAAACCAGTTTCTATATATTCTACATCGGTTTCAGGGTATCTCAAGTGCGAATACAGTTGCGTAGACGAGCTGGTTCTGTGTAACAGAGGGCAATGTTCAATTCGTTCACTAAAAAGATCAAGAGAACGAAAAGAAGGGTCCACCAGGGATTCGTCGAACGAGTCAGAGGAGAAAGCGTCGCGCTCAGTAAGTTATGCATATAAATAGAGCGAGTGATAGTAGTATATAGTATATATGCGCGTGCATAGATGCGCATGCATATGTGTATGTGAGTAGGTCGAATGATATCTCCCCCTTCCGTTTCGTTTTGTTTCATTTCATGTCATGTATTGCCTCTGCTTCTTTTCCCCCTTCACTTTTTGTATCCTTACGCAGATGAATCGAGTGATTTTGACGGGGAGTACCGTTCTTATCTTGAGATGGAGCGGGAGGTAGACAAACTGACGACGAGTCTCGAGACCATGGTTAGAAATATGAGTGATCTAGCCAATTCCCAGATGACTGTGGCTGCTGATCTCCTCTACTTCTCTCGGAAGGACACCATACAGAGGGAGTGGGCTGAAACGTACGTTAACTTCTAAATATTTCTCAGGGGGAAAAGAGAAGGGGAGAGGAAAGTGGGGGAAAGGAAGAGGGGGACAGGTGGTGGGGGGTGGAGAAAGAAGGAAGGGGAGAGAAGAGGGAGGAAGAGGGAGAGGAGAAAGGGAGTGAAAGAGAGAGACAGAGGTAGGGAGAAGGGAAGAGGGGAAGAAGGGAGAGGAAAGGGAGATGCGGTGGGCAGGAGACAACGGGGGGTAAGGGGGTGAAGGGACAGGTGAAGTGTTTACTCTTTTTGTTTTCTAATGCCCATATGTGTGTGCATATGTGTGTATGCGTGTCGTGTATGTGTATATGTATGTGTATGTGTATGTGTATGTGTATATGTATGCGTATGTGTATGCGTATGTATACATGTGTGTGTCTACGCGTGTGCTTGCTTACGTAGTTATTACACCACAATGAAGGACATGAATGCGAGTGGGTATCGAAAAGGAGCAGATGAAATAAGGAAGAATCTTATAGAACCCCTCAAGAAATATTTAGCAGACGTATCGGTTGTGAAGGAAATGGTGGGTAAGAGAAATAGGAAGAAGAAGGACGTGGAGTTCTACCTCTTCAAGGCAAGGAAATACAATGAGAAACACAGGGCGAGGGAGAGGGAGAAGGAGAAGGAGAGGGAAAAGAGAAGGAAAAGGGGGAGAAAGAGAAGGAGAAAGAGAAGGAGAAGGAAAAGGAAAAGGAAAAAGAGAAGGAAAAAGAGAGGGAGAAGGAGAGGGAAAGAATACGATGCCCGCTGCTATTACGAAGGAGAGAGCGATGTAGGCGAAGAAAAGGACGGGAGGGGGCGGAGAAGGAGGGCAAGGAGAAGGAGGGTAAAGAGAAGGAGGGCAAGGAGAAGGAGGGCAAGGAGAAGAAGGAGAAGGAGCGAAAAGAAAAAGAAGAGAAAGAGAAGGAGAAGGAGAAGGAGAAGGAGGAAAAGGAGCGTGAGAAGGAGAAAGAAAAGCGAGAGAAGGAGGATCAGAGAGAGCTACGAGAGAGAGACGTGCTTGAGTCCAAGTTATTCTCTTCCATGCTGGTGTACAAAGACATCTCCGACCTCCTTTCGCTGTGGTTTCACAAATGCAGATTGGTGTGCGACGACATCATCAGCTTGGACCTAGTCTCCTCCTCCTCCTTCTCCAGTCCAAACTCTCGCAACACTCGCTTTCCAAGCTCTCTTCTTGCAACGCCTCTATTCTCTCCTCCTCCCTAGCTCTCTCTTCGTCCCAAAGCAATGGCATTCATGAGGCAGACAAAGAGAAGGAAAAAGAGAAGGAGAGGGAGGCGGAAGGAGGAGTGGGAAAACAGATCTTTTCTCTCTTTTCCAAAGACAAGAAGGGGAAAAAAAGAAGACACGGATTCTGATCGTGCATCGTCGTTTCCAAGTCTGTTTTCCCCTCCTCTTCCGTTTGCTCCCCCTCCTTCATCTTCTTCCTTCCCCGCCCTGCTTCCCCCTTCTTCCTCGTCTCCCTCCCCACTTGCCTCCAACCCCTTCTCTCTCCCTGGTTGTTCTTCATGTTCTTGTTCCCACTGCCCCTCCAACTTCGTTGCCTCTTCCCTCTCCCCCTCCTCTTCTGCCCCGGCCTCTGCTTCTCGTTCGTCTTCCTCTTCCTCTTCATCCCGCCCTCCTGCTTCGCTTTGCTTGAACGTGGCGGAGAGCATAGGAGAAATCGAACGAAACATGAGGAGAGAGCTATCGTTGTTCAAGTGGACGTCGCTCTCCTTCTGGAAGACAATCGACCCTTCTGAGTTCTTCAACCAGGGGTTACGGAAGCAATATCCCGTCACACTCCCTTCTTCTCTCACCACCCTGGGCTCCTCCTCGCACAGCTCCTCTTCCTCTTCGTCCTCTTCCTCTGGGTCTTTCCCCTTAGTTTCTCACTCTTCATCCTCTATTTCAGGAGGAGAACGGAGGAGGAGCATCGATCTCGATGGCATCTACGAGTTAGAGTGCCTCAGGGAGGATGAGGAGGAAGAGGAAGAGGAACAGGAGGGGCCGTGGGGAGTGCATCCGTCCTCTTCGTCTTCCTCTTCCCTTTCCCCTTCCTCTTCTTCTTCCTCTTCTCCTTCGTATTACGTGAAAGAGGAGGGAGGGGAAGAAAGGTCGGAGGAGAGGGGGGAGGTAGAGGCCAGTCCAGTCCACCCCTTTCCTTCTCCTCACCCTCTTCCCACTCCTCTGCATTTTCCGCTTCCTTCTCTCCCTCTCTCCCCTCTTCTTATTCGTCCTCCTCCGACCCTTCGTCCTTGTCTGCTAGTTCCTCGCCTGCATGCACCTCCATCTTAGACGATGAGAAGGTGTTTCTTGGGTTGGAGAGGAGGCTGAGACAGATCGACGAGATGAAGAGGAGGGGTGAGTGGGAGAGGGCGGAGGAGGAGGAGCAGTCCCTTTCTTTCGAGGACCAGCAGGAGAAACCCAAGGCCGTGCTCTTCAGTCAGATTCACCACCTGTTCAACCCGAACTTTGGGTCCATTGGTATGTGGCGTCGTGACGAACATCTTTTCTTTCCTTTCCTTTCCTTTCCTTTCCTTTCTTTTCTTTTCTTTTTCCGTTCCTTTCCTTTTCTCTTTTCCTTCGTGTTCAGTTTTTTCTTCATTTCGTATTCTAACTAACTCCTTTTTGTTCCTCTACATATACGAACCTACGCTCACACATGCGCGTGTATATGTATGTGTATATGTATGTGTATATGTATGTGTATATGTATGTGTATATGTATGTATGCATTTGTGTTGGCGTGTGTTGGTGTGTTGATGGGTTGGTGCGTGTTTGTGCCGTAAAGCGGTCTCATTACTCGTTCTGAACGCCCCTATCATTGTCGGCCCAACAAGTGGCTACGAGTACAACAAAAATATCTACGACAATAACGTATTCACTCAAAATATCTCATTAACAGATATTTCCTCAAAGTCTGGAGGAAATGATTCGGACAGAAAGGAAGAGGAGGAAGAGAAGGAAGAGGAGGAGGAGAAGGAAGAGGAGGGGGAGAGAAAGGGGGAGAGAAAAAAGCAGAGAAGACAGAGAAGGCAGAGAAGGAAGAAGAGGGCGTGGATAGGGAAGATGCGTTCGTGAGTGGAAAGACGAGAGATCCGTTGAGAGAGTTATATCAATGTTTCCCTCTCTCTTCTTCTTTCTCCTCCTCCTTCTCTTCTTCCCTCTCATCGGCATTGATCCGAGGTAAAGAGGAGGAAGAGAGGGCTAGGGCGAGAATGAGGGAGAGGGAGAAAGAGGAGATTGCGAGGAGCAGGAGCGCGAGTTCTTATCAAGGTATCCCTTCTTCTCTCTCCTCCTCTCCCCTCTCCTCTTCTTCTCTCGCATACTCCTCCAGGTCTCCTCCTCCTTTCCGTCCCCCCTCCCTCTCCTCCTCCACGTTCTCTCCTTCGGCTTCTTCATCCTCCCCTCCTCCTCCTCCCCTCTCGTCTTCCTCTTCTGCTTCTTCTCACTCGCCATTTCCTCCTCCCCTCCCTCTCTCCTTTCTTCCGTTTTCGATACATCTTCAGGTTCGGATAGGGGCAAGGGAGGAGGGCAGGGAGGAGGGAAGGTTGAGGGAGTGGAAGAGGAAGAGGGAGAAGATGAATTGTTTGGGTCTGACTCTGACTCTGACTCTGACGATGAGTACCAGCTCTTCTCTCAAATGGGAGGAGCAGGGGGAGGGGGAGACGGCGGAGGAACTACGGAACGAGGAGGACTGTGGAGAGGGGGGCGGACAAGGGAGGTGAAGAACAAGGAGCACCTGGACGATGACATTTACAAACATGATGTGTATGCTTATGATGTCATTCCAAGTGGAAATATGATTGAACACACCATGAGAAGAGGAAAACAGAGAGGAGGTGAGAGGGAGGGAGGGAATGAAGAGGAAGGAGGAGAGGAGGGAGAAGAAGAAGTGGGGGAAGAGGAAGTGGAGGTAGAGGAGAAGATGAGCGCAAACCAAGAGATCAGGGATTTCTTAAGGGGGCTGGAGAAAGGAAGTGGAAACACTGGTGGAAGAGAGAGGGACGGGGCGGGGGAGAAAGAGGGAGGGAGCGAAGGGGGGAGTGGGGGGAAAGGGACAGAGAAAGGGAAGGCAAGCGGTGGAGGAGACAGAGGGAGGGCGCAGTGCTTGGGACCAGAGAGGATAGACGGGTAAACAGACCCAGCGAAGAGGCGATTGCCAGTCCAGCGATAGGGGACGGAAAGGAGAGGGAAAGGGAGAGGGAGAGGGAAGGGGAGGGGGAAAAGCAAAACGAACAACAGTGGAATGAGGAAGAAGAGGAAGAAGAGGTGAAGAGCAAAATGGTGGGAAAGGAAGAGGGAGGGAAGGAGAAGGGAGGGAAGGAGGAGGAGACAGGGGTAGAGAAGGAAGGGGACCAGGCAAAAGAGGGGGGAGTAAGAGGAGCAATGAGGGAGGGAAAGGAGGGAAAGGGAGAAGAGGAAGGAGAAGAAGACCTGCCCCCTCCCCCTTCTTCCCCTGCCCCTCTCTCGGCATACAAATCCGAAAATAACCCTCTCTCTCTTCTTTCTCTTCTTCTCTCTCTTCTTCTCTCTCGTCTGCCTCTCCTCTCTCATCTTCCCCTTCTCCCTCTCTCTCTTCGTCACCTTCTCCCTCTCTCTCTCTTCTCCCTTTTCCTCCACTCCTTCTTCTCTCCCTTCCTCTCCCCCTCTTCCCTCCCTTCCTCTCCCCCTCTTCCCTTCCTTCCTCTCCCCCTCTTCCCTTCCTTCCACTGCGTTCACATCGCCTTGCTCATCCATTTCGCTCCCGTCCTCTTCTCTTGCCTCTTATTCCATTCCCTCCTTTTCCTCTTCTTCTCCCTCTCTTTCTGCTGCGTCTCCTTCTTCTTCCCCTTCCTCTCTCATTTCTTCCTCCCCTTCTCCTTCTTCCCCTTCTCCTTCTTCCCCTTCTCCTTCTCCTCCACCTTCTTCCTCCCCCCTTCCTCTACACGTGTACTCCCCGCCCCTTCATCTCTCCCTCCATCTTTCCCTCCTTCTCCTTCTCCTTCTCCTTCTCCATCTCCTTCTCTCTCCCCCTCTCCCCTCTCTTTCTCCCTCCTCCTCTCCTTTTTCCTCCTCTCTTTCTTCCTCCCCTCCTCCCCCTCCTTCGTTTGCTCCACTGTCCCTTCGCCCGGTCTCCTCTATCCCTTCATCTACTACTTCTCTTCCTCCTCCTTCGCCTTCCCTTCTCCTCCCTTCTCCCTCTCTCTCTCCCTCCCCTCTTTTTTCTATCCCTCCCCCTCCTCCTTCTTCCGCCCCCCCCCATTCCCCCTCTACGTCTCCTCCTACTCTGCCCTCTCCTTCCTTCCCTCCTCCTTCCTCTCTCGTCTCTCCTAACACCATATCTTCCTCCTCTCCCTCCTTCCTCTGCCCCTCCTCCTTCTCCTTTCTCTCTTTCTTCGTCTTCTCGTGTTTCCTCTTCCTCAGCTTCTCTTCCTCCACTTTCTTTTCCTCCACTTCCTCTTCCGCTTCATCCTCTTCTCCTTCCCCTTCCTCGTCCTCTTCCCCTTCCCCTTCTCCTTCCTCTTCCTCTTCCTCTTCCTCCTCTTCCTCTTCCTCTTCCCCTTCCTCCTCTTCCTCTTCCTCTTCCCCTGATGTGCGCACAGGAGGTGTGAAGTCCATCATATGGAACCTCAACCAGTCATTGGATTTGTCAAAGCAGGCAAAAGGGGCGTTCCAAAAGGAAAGGGATAGAGAACGGGGGAAAGAGAAGGAGAAGGAGAAAAGAACAGGAGGAAGAAAAAGAAAGAGAGAGACAAGAGCATGCTACCTCCTCTCCTTCCTCTGGTTCTCCTCCCCCTTCCTCCGTCCCCCCTCCCCCCCTTCGACTGCCCCTCCTCCTTTCCCTGGGCCTAGTCAAAAAGATCAAGGCCCTCACAAAGATGAGCTCTCTTTGCCCTCTTCTCTCCCCCCCGCCCCTCCCCCCACCCCCCTCCTGTTCTTCCCAGGCCTTCCAAAAACAACGCCTTCTAACTCCGTTCTGTGGTCCTCGATTCCTCATCTCTCTTTCCCTTTCAGCCCCTATTTTCTCCATCCGATGTCTCGCTCTCACCTCTTCTTCTGCCCCTTCTTCTACCTCTTCTTCTGCCCCTTCTTCTACCTCTTCTTCTTTCCCCTCTTGTTCATTCCACTCCTTTTCATACCCTTATCACTCTATCTTCTTTCCTTGCGCTGTTCTGCAATTTGACCTCAGATAAACCATACATCACATGCAACGCGTTTCAATTCCACACGCCACAACTACTGCTTGTGCTCGAATCCCCTATAAACTTGCATCGTTTTCTTTTTTTCTTTTTTCTCAATACTTATTCCCATACTTGCTGGTTTGTTCTTCATGTTCTCAACCTTATTCATATTTCGTATTCCACGCTTCCTTTCTAATCCATTTGTTATCATACTCTACTGTGCATAATTCATGCTTTGCATCTCTCTTTTTTTTAGCTCTTATTTTGTATCTGACCTCTTTCGTTCTGTTTTGTTTTGTTTTGTTTTGTTTTGTTTTGTTTTGTTTTGTTTTGTTTTGTTTTGTTTTGTTTCGTCGTGTTTTGTTTTGTTTTGTTCGCTTTTGTTTTGTTTTCCCATCTTTTCTATTATTTTCTTTTTAATCTTTTTTTCTCCTCTCTTCTCTTTTTCTCCTATCTTCTCTTTTCTTCTTTTTATTTTTCTTTTCTGTTCTGTTCTATTTTGTTCTGTTCTTTTCTTTTCCTTTTTTCACTTCTCTTTTTTTTATTTCACCTCCTCTTTTCTATTCTTTTCTTCTGCTTTGTATTCCAACAAGCAAGATTTGTATCCAGACTCACCAGACGGTATTGAAGCGTTGCTCTACCCTTGATGTCGGAGGAAAGAGAAAGTCTGAACACGAATCCTAACATACAGATTCATGCTTCCTACGTTTCTTTTATCTGTTTTATTTTAATCTCAAAATTCTGGAGAATTTCTGAGACCATAAACATTTTTTTTTCATACGCGCCCATTACATTACATGTATGGACTTTCAGAGACAGATATCCACGTAGGCATTCACATCTATATGCAAACACACGCACACACAGACACACACGTACTGATTCGTACGCTCATTCGACATGTTTCGATAACTAAGAGCTATACCATAAATGAAGGCAATTACGAGCAAGAATATGAACAAGGTTTCCAACCAAACAAATTATTGAGTAAAATTCAACAACACGAAGTCGATAAGACAACGAGGAACACGTAGCGCAACATTGTCATTAATAAGAAAGAAACATTTGACTCACGTAAAAGAGGGGAATGAAAGGTACGCTACACGTAACGGAAAGGAGCGGATGCTGCATACGAAGAACAGAGACAAACACTCAACGAAGAGGAATGAAGGCTATATGCAAGGAAAAGTAGCAGATGACACGTGTGGGAGTGTAGGAGATTGGCACAGAAGCTATACATGCAGGAGGAGAGGAATGGAGCCAACGAGAGAGGGAAAGGAATGGAGGCTACATACAGGCCCACAGAAAAGACGAGCAAACACGACACTCAAATAGAGGGGAGTTGATGCTATCGACAGCGGAGAGGAGTCGGTGCCAAGAGTAGAGGGGAGGGATCGGCACAGGAATTAAAGCAGAGGGGTTGGCACAAGAATCAAAGGGGACGGATTGCTGGTCAACAACGAGAGGAATGCAAACTGTACGCAAAGGAGAGGGAGGGGCTGATGATTCCGGAGAGAGAAATGGAAGCTACAAGCAAATGGGAGGAACAAGTACAAGTCAGGGAGAGATGCAGCGAAGACCTGCTGTAGGGTCTAGTTGAGGTGCTGGGGAGGACTGCTTGCTTCTGTGGATGTGTAAGAAGTGAAGACATGCGAGTATCTGTGCTGGTGAGGGTCCCTCGTATTCTCACTCATACCGTTCCTGCGTCCGCGTTCACCAACCATAGTCCCCTCTCCTCATGCCCAGTCATTCTCTGCTTAGGCTCCCTCCCACCCACAATCACTCTCCCTCCAATCCTACTCCATCTTCCGTCCCCCTCGGCCTCCGGGGTGCCCCTCAGCGCACTCAGTTCGGATTAACTGGTCAACCTATCGAAGTAAACATCGTGTTTTTGTTCGCATTGTTTTTCTTCTCTGCATTCATCAAGCACACACCATAGCTTCCATTCGTTGGCTATTTCTCGAACTGTTTTCTTCGCTTTTACGCTAGTGATTTTCCCGCTCGCTTCACATTAGCTTTTCATCGGTTGCTCTGCTTATCTTATATATTCTGTACACATTGCACAATCCCAGACTCTTCCATTTCCTTATGAATGCAGGCTGCATACGCTACATAGACGATTTCCATCCTTGCACTAGTTCTATCGACTTCCTTGGCTCTGTGATTGGTCTAAACGACTTCTTGCAGCTCTGCAGTTTGGTTGGGTGGAGTTGGAGGAGGGGGGTTCGCAGATTCAATAAACCTGCAGACAAGCCTCTTCAATAGCAAGAGCAACAACATGCACGCGCCTATTCTACATCACATACTGTCATTTGAACACTCCGAAGAACCGAACACATTGCTTAGTTTAAAGGGGAATAGAGAGATGCACACAAACTAGAGAAACAAGTACTTACACAACTCTCATAGAAGACGTTACAGACAATGGTAATGCCTCGCTTCCGTCTTTTGAATTTCAGTTCGTGACACAGCTTAGTTAGATTCACCAGTCAAAGAGTACAGGTTAGATTTAAGAGGCAGTTTATTATGAGTTCCGATTATTAAATAAATTTGTCAGTCAAAAAAAAAAAAGATAGATAACTAATGTACGCTAGCTCCTTTACTTGAGGTAGTCAGCAAAGTTCTGAGGGAGCTCCTCAATCTGAGTGCTGTAGAAACGCTCAAGCTCCTTGATGGCATCGATGTCGTCCTGTCCACAAATCAGATTGATGGCGACTCCCTTCTTTCCGAAACGTCCAGAACGTCCAATACGGTGGATGTAGTTCTCCTTCTTGTCGGGGAGGTCGTAGTTGAGGACCAGGGATACCTGCTGAACGTCAATTCCACGGGCAAGAAGGTCAGTAGTGATCAAGACACGAGTCTTTCCACTGCGGAAGTCACGAAGAATGACCTCTCTGTCCTGAGCGGACATCTCTCCGTGCATACAAGAGACGGTGTGGTCCTTCTGGATCAAGCTCTCAGCGAGCCAGTCAGCACGACGACGAGTGTTGACAGTAAATGATGGCCTGAGTAATGGCGAAGGACTCGTAAAGGTCACAAAGAATTTCGAACTTGGCGGTGTCCTCTTCAGAAGTGACGAAGAACTGCTTGATTCCCTGTGTGACGCGAAACACGAAAGTAAGATGGAGAGAACATGAGATATACCCATTAGCTCGAATAAAATTGGGAGCAAACGTACAAAGAAACACACACGCTAAACAAACAATAATGGGTTTAATCTAACCTCAAGGGTGAGGTCGGTCTGCTTGAGGAGGATAGTGGTGGGGTCCTTCATGAAGTTCTTGGAAATTTCGAGAATGTCGTAGGGCATGGTGGCGGAACACAACACCACCTGGGCCTCCACAGGGACCTTCTCGAAGATCTCAGCGATCTGGTCCTTGAACCCACGGGAAAGCATCTCGTCAGCCTCATCGAGGACGAACATCTTAAGCTCCAAGAGCTTAAGGATGTTTCTGTTCACCATGTCGTTCACACGTCCAGGGCATCCAACGACGAACTGTACTCCACGGTCAAGAGCAGCAATGTCGTCACGGACAGAAGTTCCTCCGACACAAGCGTGGGTGGTGACTCTCATGTGGTTTCCTGTTCGAAGTATCAAGACACCGCAAAAATCAAAGTTAGACGTGATTTTGTTTCGAAAACAAACGTTCAAGCAAACAGGTAAGGACAAGAAGGCATGCGAATTCATTCATTCACACACTCGTGGTAACATGGCTGTCAGCTGGTACTTCCACAAGTGATAACAGTCCATTCGAAAACATATAATAGCATTACCGAGAGACTGAGCGACATGCTGGATTTGCTGGGCGAGCTCACGGGTAGGAGCGAGAACGAGAGCCTGAGTGAAGTTCTTGGTGGTGTCAATGGTCTGAAGAATAGCAATGCAGAAAGTTCCTAAGATTGTATCGGCGTACAACATTAACACACACACACGCATGAACGTTAATATCAAGTAGTACCGCGTTCATTTATCTGAACTTGACTCTCTCTCACAAATATACTGTCAATTTATATTCATCTTTATGCGCCACTTACCGGTCTTTCCAGTTCCAGACTGAGCCTGGATGATGGTGTCCTTTCCAGAAAGAATAGGGACAATTCCTCTCTGCTGAATCAAAGAAGGCTTCTCGAATCCGTGAGCGAAGATTCCGTGCATCAACTCCTCCTTGAGGTCCATCTCTTCGAAAGAAGTAATGATCTCGTAAGTAGGGGCCTGGGCAGCAGACTCCTGCTTTCCAAATTTCGAGTCAGCTTCCTTAGAGGCTTGCTTGTCCTCGATCTCATCGTCCAAGTCATCGTGGAAGTTAGCAGACTTCACAGGGGCAGCCTCAGCAACAGGGGCAGCCTCAGTGACAGAGGTGGCCTCAGCGGCAGGGGCAGCCTCGGCAGCAGGGGCAGCCTCAGCAGCGGGGGTAACCTCAGCCTTGGGCTTGCGGGCCAAGGCCTTCATTCTTTGCATCTTAGGATTAGACATTTTCTATTATAGAAGAAAATATTTTTCAAAGTGCATTTGAGCCAATAATTAGCAACGAGAAACAAACAAATATATGCACTACATGTTGTATTTAACTATCTATTGTTGAACACAAAAATGTCATGATATTCAATATTCTTTATAACAGGTTTATATATAAATTGAATTGAGATGGCCCCAAATAGAGTCTTTAATGGCGTAAACTCTCAAATTGAGAAATAAAATCTAGTCCATATTTAAATTTATTTATGTACTGCGAAGTCAAGCAGTCAAAAATGAATATAGATGAGGGCACAGAAATGAACACATACCGTGAGATAAACGTATTGTGAACACTACTTATTCGTAAACATAAGGAGTTGGTCGTAAAGGGCATTCATAATTTCTATAGTATCTTCATTCAAAAATAAAAATAAATGACATTGTTTTGAAGGTTGACAAAACGTGAAACAAACATGAAATATTAACAAATAATGCAATTGTATATCAATAAACAAGTTGTGTTGTTTAAGTATTCGTTTTACCTAGTTACGCTAATACGTATAAATTCATTTTTCATTCTACCCACAACTATTCATATAATAATTATTCAAAAAGATAGAATCATCACAGACCAAAGGAACGAAATGACCTTGAACAACAAACCCCGAAACATGTAACATGAAAACATTCTTCATTTGCGTATTCGCTCATTTTTTTGGATGAAGAACACATATTACATCTTGTTGCGATTCATTACTTGTATTTGTGTTACATCTAATGCGGGTATGCGAATGACTTCCTAGATGCTCGAATAAGCCATTTCACCTCGCTTCCGTACCTTAAGATAGTTCACTGGTTTAATCTGATGTACGAATCAATCAAGTATTCCGCAATCTACAAATTTGTTTATGCAACCATTTAAAAATACAGAAACAGTAAATCAATGGATAAACATTAAGCCTTACAGATAGTGTGCATAAATATTATTGCATTAGTGTGTGTTTACATTTTGTAAAATATAATGCTCTTCATCCGTGTTGAAGTGATTTAGAACGCAGCTTATGTCTGCATATGGTGCGCAGTCCTGCTTTCTAAATTTCTAAATATATAGGAATTAGATTTTATTTCCCAATTTGACAGTTTACGTCTTTGAAGTCTATCATATGTCATACACTCCTCATCCTCACATACTGCGTGCTAGCTCAATCATAAGCCATCTACGATATAAAATGCACGCTATCTACAAAATATTTTTTTGGATCTAACACACATTCAGTAAATCTTTTTATTTGATTTTATTTTTTTTTAAATTTTTTGAAGTCCATGAGAACTAATTGAATTAGTTTTCTGTATGTTTATCCCTGATAAACAAGTTCTAATGCAGTTTTTCATGCCCACACAGTTCGCCTTCTTTTGATAGCATGCACTTGCCTCGATAAACCGTAGTTCTTTTTTATACAGACTTTCATAAACAATTTTCATAATGGATGCGTGTTCCAATTTTTACAATGCGTTCAGTGAACACTGTTCTCGTCCAGTCTGTGTGGTCCCTGGCGCCTGAACTTTTCCTGTCTTTCGTTTTTTTTTTTTTTTTTTTTTTTAATTCGTTGTTGTACTGTTTGTAACACAATTGCTTTTCACTCCTGTCATTTAGTTTCTTCCGTTCTTCGTTTTATTCGTTTTCCATGAGCAAATCTATTTTTCTTTCTTCGTGTTGAAGACTTTTCACATGTTGTGAATCCGCCTGCATATTGTTAACAAATGAAAATACACATCAGACCATGCTCATGGGCCGCAAGATTGAGTGTAAGCCTACGAGCGCGAAATGTCCATCACACGAATTGATTGTGTGATCGTCCGAGAAGACTGTTGTTTGTAAATGCATATTTCCTGCGCTGAAAGGTATCTTCTTTCCCACAACCGAAATCTGTCCCCAGTCGAAAATACAACCTCAGTCTCGGAGCTCAAACCACTGCGTAGTTGACTTGATTTTACAATAAAGCCATATTTTTCGTACAAATGTACACGATTACTGTACTTGCTTTGCGCATGCATCTACGTTGACATTGACATAGCGCACAGTCTCAGTTGCTGTGATAAGTCGTAATCTAATCTGTTTTATCTTTTGTTCGAGTTGGCCTGAGATTCCGTTGTAGGTAGTATGATACTTCGTTCATTAGATTACGGGCGAGTTCTTTGCGTAATACAGATGCGGACCTTTTACAGTTGAATTCTTCATATTATAGAGAATACACGCAAAACCATCGTGATCCATGGTGATTGATAGACGAACACACCTTTTTACAGTAAAACTCATAAGGTACATTTGCTCATCTGATCTATACTCTTACCTCTTGCATTTTTTTGATTTGCTTCTCCATTCTTTCCTTCTTCTCCGCTAACTTAGCCATTCTGTCGTGATGGGTTTGAACTCTTCATACACCAAACCGCATTCAATAACCACATATTAAGAAGTGTTAGGCGATTGTTGTTCGAAACAAACGAGAAAGAGGAGGGTTATAGTCCACAAATAAGTTGTCTGCAGACTTTATCTGTTGTTTTTGTTGTAATTGGGGTACCTCTTGGAGAGAGTATTCTTCTCCTGTTCATACTCGGAGTCTAAGAAGTAGTGCTTCTCTTGCAGGGAGCTAAGCTGGGTAAGGGTGAGCCATACCGTATGCAATAAGTAAAGTTATTGAATTCCAAGACATGAATATGATACTGAACTAATAAATAAAGCAAACGCATTCCTTAGATATAAGTAGAAGTGGTCTATGTTCTGCTATAGGTCACATCAAACGAGTAGTTGAACACACCATTCACACACGACACATGCTTATATTGGAGCAGAACGCATAGCGCTTACCTCTTTCTGTACCCTTTCTCTGGCATCAGTGAGTCTGGACGCTTTTGCTCTGAGGCTGTTTCTTTCGTTCTCGAGGTCTGCTAGCCGCTTTTCTGTTGCATGAATCTCTTCATCTGCGAACTCATCGTCTAGACACAGGAGATTCAGAACGAAGTAACAGATCGCAAGTAAGTGAACACAAACCGGCTAGGATGTTCAAACAACACATTTAACTAATACAAAAACATATATCGAACGCTAAAATACACACACTACGAGACGTCTTGATACAAACAATACCTTTCGTCTTTGTTTCTTTGAGCTTTCTCTTTTTTTGATTGAACTGTATGTAAATGGGCTAGATGTAAATGTAATAGATAGTATCGAGTAAGTGGATGGCATAGTCAGATAGTGCAATAATCTATTGTGCTAGGTTCATGACACGTCTTCTGTGCTTGAGAAACACATCACTTACTAATTCAGAAAGAACGGTTTGAATCTTTGATATCTGAACATCATGCTTCCTAAGGATGTACGACTTTTGTTCATTGAGGTCTGCTAGCTTCTGCGTCCATTTTTCTGATTCTAGCTTTTCTTTCTCAATGAGGCCAAGCAGACCATCAATATCTGAGCGAGGAATCCACAATAAACAATCGTGTTGTTAGTATCATAGTGAGATCACCATGATTAATTATTCATTTTGTACGTTCAATAAGCATCCTTTACCATTTTCTATATTTTCTTTTGTTCTGTATAGAATATGTTTCAACCGTATTTGATAATATTTTCAATTCCACTTCAGCTACCTGTTACGTAGTCAAATCCAATACACGTTAGTCAACTATTTATGAACATACTTCATAAGCCACAGATTATTAACGTAGTTAATTCACAGAAGTACCTCTTGTTCTAGCTTTTTATGATCTAGTAGCTCCTGTTCATATTCTCGTGACTCTTTTTTCAGTTCAATTTCCAGGGTTGATAGTTCATCGTTTTTTATCTGCATTCTGTGTTCCAGAATTTCCAGAGTCTCAAGAAAGCCACTAACGGACCCTATTTGACTCGTAATATTCATATTTCTTTGGACAGATGTCGCTTCTAAATTAATAATTTAAAATAAAGTTGTCATCTTATTTCGCGAGTACAACTTGAAAAAATATCTACAGGGAGACTTCTGTTTACAGTTAAGTTTAATCCATACTATTTAGGAAAAAATTAAAGGAAAATAACAACACCAGACAGAGAAAAATATTGTTCAAGTGACATTAAATGCATATGTAGAAATGCAATATCACTTATAAAATTATTTACACTAGTAAAAAGATATATACTATACATAGAGTGGAAAAAATGTACAAACTTCAAATCTATGAATAAACAAACCATTCATTCAACTTGTTTAATACACGTTTCTTCTGTTGTGTTTCCCCCATTTGTCTGTCTTGGATAACAATTTCTTCAGGGAGAATGCTTTGAGCTTGCGAGCAAGCTTCTTGATATTCCTCTTGACTTTCTGCCTCTTGCCCCCTTTGCGTTAAATTCAAACGAGAACTCAGGGAACTCATCATCTTCACCATCCTCCTCGTGACATACTTCGTGGTCATGCTCGCCCTTGCTTTCTTGGTGCTCCTTCATGAGTTGTTCGAAGTGTACGATGTCTTTGTTTCGTTTGATGGCTACTCGAAGGTAGAGGGAGGAGAAGAGGACGGAGATGGAAGATGCCATCATAGAGAGAGAGGCATACTCTGGTTGGACTATGATGTGAAGGAAGGGGTATAACACACCCATTGCGATGGGTATCATGAGGGAGTTGTAGATGAATGCGAAAAAGAAGTTTCTGCGAATGGTGGAGAGAGTGAGTGAGGAGATGGTGAGGCAGGAGAGAAGGGAGAGGAGAGAGGGATGCAGCAGCATCACATCGCTCACATCCAGTGCTATCTGATTGGTGCTCACCAATGCATCCCCTCCCTCTTCGCAGTCCGAATCCTCCACGTCCTCCGCTGCATCCCACGCGTTCTCTCTTCCATCGTCACTTCCTTCATTTTCCCGCACCCCCTCCCTCCTACCTCTCTCCCTACCTTTCTATCCTTCTCTACCCCTCCTCGTCCTCTTCCTCTCTCCCTCTGCCTATCCTGCCTCCTCCTGAAGGCCTGCAGAGAGAAAGGCTTCCTCTTCTTCTTGACTAAGTTGCAGATGGACACCCCAACGTCACTCTCAACGAGGGAAGGGGAATCGTTAACTCCGTCCCCTACAAAACACACCACCCTACGAACACCCACTCCAGCAGAAGCAGCAGAAGAGACATCGCCCCCTCCCTCTTTTCTCTCTCTCCTCTCCCATTCCTTCCTCCAAGTACCTCATGTCAACGCCTTCTTCAACTTCCTCTTCTTCTTGCTCTTGCTCGTCCTCCCCGTCCGCCTCTTCATCGTTTTGCCCACTTCTCCTCTTCCCCACTCCCCCAAATACCCTATCGCTTCCATTTTGAATGGCTCTGACAACGTTTCTCTTGTCAAGTGCAGTCATATTTCCTCGTGCGCACTCCTTGCTGATGCCCACCTCCTCGGCCACTCTTCGGGTGATGGATGGGGAGTCTCCTGACAAGAGGTACACCTTCTTCCCTCTCTTCCTCAGCCACTGAATGACTGTCTTGCTTTCTTCACGCGCTCTGTCTCTCAGACCAATCGACAACAACAACACTCCTCCTACACTTACACACACCTCCGAGGAGTCTTCTTCTCTCATCAGCCGAGAACAAGAAGACACAGACAGAGCATTGGGGGGAACAGTGGAGGTGAGGGAAGAAGAAGAGACAGAGGCAGTCGAAGAGGGGGCTAAGACAGCGTAGGAAGAAGGAGCAGAAGGGGAGGAAGAGGAGGAGGGCGAGGAAGAGGAGGAGGAAGAGGAAGAGAGGGAGGAAAAGAGGTGCTGCGGAGGATGCGGAGGGGATGAAGACTTTGTTTTTGAGGAGGAGTCTCTTGTTTCCGACCACAACATCGAACAAAACCCTCCCTTTAGCCCTTTCTTCCCTCTCTTTCTCTTCACGCTCCCTTTCCCTCTCGTTCTCCCTCGCCCTCTCCTCCTCATCATATTCCCCATCTGACTCTGATTCCGAGTCTTCTTCCCCCGTCTCCTCTCCGTCCCTCCCCTCCTTTCTCCCTCCTTCCTCTCTCTCCTCCCTTCCCCTCATCTTCTTCTCCAGTTATGACACGGTTGAAAAATATCTTCTTTTTCCCCTTGAGCTCCTTTCTCTCTCTCATTTCCCCATTCTCCTTTTCTCTTTCTTTTCCATTCTCCTCGTTTCCAAAAGAGTGCTCCCCATTCAAAGACAGTCTCTTTCTGATCTCCACGATAGAGGAAAGAAGGGAGGGTAGACTGTGTTTCTCCTTCTCCTCTCCCTCCCTCTCCATACCTTCTTCTCCTGCACACTCCCTTCGCTTCCCCCTCCCATTGTTTGCTCCCGTCCTCACTTGTGGAGATTCTGGGAGCTGAAAAGACGACTTGAATGCCCATGGAAGTGACTGACTTGAAAGAAATTATATTTAGATCGTTGAGCCACGAGGAGAGGGAGGAGGACCCCAGAGCTTTTGAATGGGCAGAGAGAACATGTTGGAAAAATGATTGCACGGCAGATGAGAGGAAGTGGGAGGAGAAGCACTCTGAGAGGGAGAGAATGTAGAGGAGGTCTAACATGGATTGGGAAGCAAGCGGAAGGGGGACGAGAGGAGGGAAGAGACCGAGGAAGAAGAACGAGGGGGAGAGAAGGAATGAGAGGAGGAAAACACGAGAGAAGGAGAAGGGGAGGAGGAAGAGATAGGAGGGGAGCGCTGAAGTGGCTTGAAGTAAGGATTTGACAGATCAGGGATACTGTTCAGGTCATCTTCTTCTTCCTCATCCCCATCCCCATGGCCTGCCCTCCCTCTCTCTCTATCTTCCTTCTCACACACAGAAGAGGACGAAGCCGAGGACGATGCAGAGGAAACATTAATGATTGTGTCCCTTCCCTCTTCTTCGTGTGCACTTTCGTTTCCAATGGCAAACGAACAATCCAACAAGACACACGAATGCACTACTTTCCCCAGTCCCTTTCTCGTCCTCTTATCCATTCCGGTCTCTCTTCCTCTATCACTCTCTCCCCTCGTTGTTCCATACGAAACGAACGCAGCAGTGGAGACAGAGGGAGCCCCGTAGGTGAGGGTGCCTGTCTTGTCGAACACAAATGTATCCGCCTTCTGTATCTGCTCGATAGCATCCCCTGACTTGAAGACGATTCCCCTCTTCCCTGCCTCCCCCCCCCCAACCATCACTGCGGTGGGGGTGGCGAGACCAAGGGCACAAGGACATGAAATTACTACGACTGAGAGAGAAAACAAAAAAGAAAACAAAAACGAAGAGAAGAAGGAGACAGATGTGGAGGACGAAGAGGAGGAGGAGGAGACGGAGGAAGAGATGATGGAGGGGTTGAAAAAGGAGTAGGTGAACCAGAAGAGGAAAGTAGAGAGGGAGAGCAGAAGGATCAGAGGAACGAACAGAGAAGCGATGCGGTCGGCGTACACGTTTACTGAGGACTTCGCACTCTGAGCCTCGATGAGAAGGGATAGGATGGAGGAGAGGTAGGAGGAGGAAGAGGTAGAGTCCACCCTCACCAGTGCCACTCCCTCCAGCACCAAAGACCCCCCTACCACTCTACTCAACACATTCTTCTTAGAAGGACGAGATTCACCTGGACAAGAGCAGAGGAAAAGGACAAAAGGAGGCACAGGGAGAGGGGGGAAGGAGTGGAAACGGAATGGAAAAAAGATTATATGCGGTTGGGGCAAGTACGAATGGTTCGAGTACGATCAAACATATACGCATATGATGTATACACTTAGGTGCGCATGCGTAGGTGAATGTCCATGTGTGTATATGAGTATACGTGCTTATCTCATGGGCGATGTAAATGCGAGAGAGACATAAGTATGCACATCACACAGCTGCACATTTGAGCAATACGTGGGTTCTATTCAGTTGATCCTTTTTTCCTTTCCTTTCTTTTTTCTTCTTTCCTCATTCTATAACCGGCCCTTCTACCTACCGTTGATCACTGACTCGTCGACACTCATTCTTCCTGAAACTACAACTCCGTCGAGGGGGACCCTTGTTCCTTCGGTGACCTCCACCACATCCCCCACCACTAGCGCCTTGGAAGATGTGTGCTCCCTATCTTTCACACGAAGAGAGAGTGCGGAGGAACCAGGGGATGACGAGAAGAGAGAGGAGGAAGAAGAGGACGAGGAGGAGAGGGCGGAGGAGGTGTATTCGAGAGAGACCTTGACGCACGGAATATCTCTCATCATATCGAGAGAGTGGAGTTGTTTGGTCGTGTCCTCCTTTGCTCTCTCCTCTATCAGCTTCCCAATGCAAATGATCAGGAGTATCGTTGTTGACGTCTCGAAGAAGTGAGTGCCTAGCATTGAAGACATGGAGAAAAACGACGACGAAGACGAGGAGGAAGGAGGGGTGCTCACGGAAATCAGGAGAGAGACGAGTGAGAATACGTATGCGGAGAGAACCCCGGTCGAAATCAGGAGAGACATATTGTAGTACCCCACTTTCACTCCCTTCCAAGCACCCACAAAGAATATCTTTCCGATCGAACACACAGGCGGCGTGGAGAGGAAGAAGAACAAGAACAAACGAAGGGAAAGAGAGTTGTACAGATAGGAGGAAAATAACTCCGACAGGGAGGAAGAGTGAGAAGAAGAGAACTTAAGAGTCCACATAGGAATCATGAAGCAGAGGAGAAACTGAGGGGTGGAGGGGGGGGGAAATGCGACGAGAGGAAGGGAGAAACGAGAAAAGGGAAATGGGAAAGAAAGAGGGGGCAAGACATATGCAGGGGGAATATCAGAAGGAACGGAGCAGGGGAATATGTGGAAATATGAATGCACATATTGAGAGTTAGATCAGGATCAGAAGGGGAGATTAACATACAGGAATATTACATATATATGTGTTTGCAGATATGTGTATGCGCACGTGTATGCGCATAATATGTGTTTTGACTTACGAATATGTTGTACTTCCAGTGCCTCACTATGTTTTCCTGAGAGAACGACGAGACTGACCTAGTCTCTTCTCTTTCCCTCGCTGCTCCTTCCCTCCTTCTCCCCCTCCTCCTCCTGGTCTTCCTCTCCGTTTGAGTCGTCTTCAAACCCATCAATTGCGCAATCATATTTCCCATCTGGGTCAGCGTATGCCACGTCGTTTGAACTCAGTCGATTGTACTTCTGTCCCCTAACTTTGTCCCTCACTCTCCTCAGCAACACCCCCACCTTCTCCCTCGCCAACCACAACCGGCTACTCTTCCCCTTTCCCTTCCTCTTCCCCTCGCCACTCCCCTACCCTTCTCCACTCCCCTTCTCTCGACTTTCCTTCGTTCTCGTCTGTCTCCTCTACCAACGCCCACATTTCCCTGGCTAATCGTTCTTCCCTTAGTCTGCCTCTCTACAGTGTCAACATTACTCCCTCTCTCCCCATTCCCACTGCCGACACTGCTTCTGTCGTCCCATTCTTTATTCCCCCCACGTGTCAGTGCATCTCTCTGCGCTTCCTCTTCCTCTTTTCCTCTTCCTCTTCCTCTTCTTCCCCGCTCTTTCCTTCCTCTTCCCCGCTCTGATCCACCGTCTTATCATCATCCTCCTCTTCTCCCCCCCCCCACTGAAAAGAGGGGAATTCCCTTTCTTCTTGCTCCTCTGTCAGTCTTCTTCCCCTTTGCTTCCCTTGGATCCGTCCTTCCTTTGACAGACGAAGCCCTCGTCTCTACCTTCACTAGTTCACACCCGAACCCTTTGCTCTAACAAACATCAAGATATATCATTTAAGGACAATTCCGGATGCCATGTAAGATGCAGAAATATGGAAATACCTCCGATAAATATGAATGTATACATAGCCGCAAGAATGCCGTCACATAAGACGAAAATATACACTCATATCTAAACTAAGAAAGAGAAAGACAAATAATAACGTACAAAAGGAAACGAGATGAAATACGGACCAACAACAAATGTTGGTCTCAAGATAAATCGCATAGTAGGATTTGATTAGTGTACCTGAATAAAATCTCTGATCTGGGTGCAAGACACGATGGAGTCATCGAACCTCACGTCTGCTCTCTTCGTCATGATCGAAACATTACCTATCGCAAACAAGAATACAAATTCAAACACGTATTAGGGTATGTACGTCATATTTCAAATATAAACGAAATTATATCCACCAGAGTATTCTCAGGGTGTAGGTAGCAGCACAAGCATACACGTACGCACGAAGATCTTCAACAGAAGCACGAAAACAGTTATTCAAGAACAAAAACAAAGTTTTGGCTCAGCACAACCAGAAAATGTTATTCACATAAATAGATTAGATCAATTACGAACATTGAATATATCAACGCAGGCCTTATATATATGTGTTGTACTCTTGTTGCCTATGTGCTCACTGTTCCTCGCTACCTTTTAGGATTCCGTCAAAATCCTTTAAACTCGTTTCAATGTAATTGCTACAACCACCGCACGTCATTCCAGTAACACTGAAAATAGCTCGTGATTCATGAGCATTTATAACTGTATTTGAGCTCATTTCTGTGTGGCTATATGGAGTTTCAAATAACTGTCTTATCCCAGTTGCTGTGCAGCAGTGTGTGCCAAATTTGGAAAAAAATCAAGGTGGACGCAATAATCAAATCATGCTCAATTCTACTGTGTGCCGACACAAACATCATTTTCCAAGCATGCGATCATTTGTACCTATGCTATGTATTTCATATTTCTCGCATAACTACTTCGTTTATTCATGAAAAGTGAGTAAAATTATACATTCAAACAGGTGTTGAAATATCGTTTCTTAGTGAGAAATTGGAGGTATGCGAGATGAAAATCATAGCAGACTGGAAGAGGAGGGGGGGGACAAATCTATTGCAAACGTAGTTAAATAAACATACAATTAAATCTAGTAATGTTCTGTGTCATTACAAGAATTTTCTGAAGCAGTAACTAGACAAATTATATAAACAACCATTCTTGTACTATTCTATTCCACAGTAAGCAAACGTGGAATCACACAAGCAATTGTAAAAGTCAGGTACAGTGTGTATGTATCGATGCATTGAGAAGTCAATCATATATGCGTTGGGAATGAAAAAACCAAGGCCAAATAATGTATACACACATACGCGTAATAATTTCACGATTTAGAATCAGTACATATTCATATATGTTGGCGTATGCAATGGACTCTCAACACACGTTTGAAGTATAGTGTTGTTTCTTTACTATTTGAGTGTTATATTAATAACATCTTCAACTAGCAAAACCGTAGTCATACGTATCTAACACAGTCATCTTTAAGTGTCTTCAAGTTGGCTGAAGGCAAGATGATAGTGAAGAGTCTCAAATAAGTTTTAACAAGCTATAGAGGTTAGCAGGAAAAATAATATAATTACGTTATGGGAGTACTCACGACTGAATATATATGCAAATGCACATAAAATTGAGTTTAAATGAGTATGCAGTTATCTAGGGGAAAAATGGCTGATTTTAAATTATCTAAGATATTTGCTTGTTGTCCTGTTGTCAAGAAAGAGCATCATTTATCCCCTAGATATGGCTTCGGTTGTAGTTTTGTTTCTTCGTAAATATTGTTTTATGTTACTTTTTTCTTAATTCGAAGTAAGACAATATTTTTCTTTCCTTTCGTAGTTGTTTAATATGTACTCACATACGGGTCTAATAAGTATCGACGTTAATATTCTTTTCATACGTTTCGTAGTACTCGCTTCCCATAACGAAGAAACGACCCTTTGATTATCAAAAGAATCATAACCAAGATTCGAAAAAAGTTTGCCATGTTAAAGAGTCTAGGCCAGAAAACAGTAAGGACTCTGATGAAGAGCAACAATAAGGGGTTCTCTACCTTAGCTGTGAACTCCTTTGCAGATATCGCAAATAACCCCAACAAGACGAATGTTATTGAGTCAGTATCCTTCTTGGGAACCTCTTCTGCTGCCCCCTCACCCGGAAAGTGCAATGTGAGTTCGTTGGTGGTAACAATGACTTCTGGTTGCCATGTGATGGTCGATTGTGGAGAGGGGACGCAGCACCAGATCATGATGTCCAGTGACGTCAAGATGTCTAAGCTCAGGATGCTCCTCATCACACACACGCACGGAGACCACTTCTTTGGTTCATTTGGGCTGTTGTGTTCGTTGAGCAGTGCGTTGCAAAAAGACACATATGAACCCTTTTACGTCGTCGGTCCATCTGGAATAGCTGATAAGATAAGAGTTCTTCTTACAGACAACCAACTCTCCTACGACGTGCACTTCATCGAAGTCAACCCTGACATTGTCACCGACCTTGGATGCCTCTTTGGTACGTCTTTCAATCATTTGTTTCCCTGAAGCCCCTTGCTTCGGTGTTCATCTTTCCTGGCCCGTATGTATTTCTCTGCCTCTCTCCCTTCTTCTCTTGCTAGATTTAATCATGAAAATGTGCGTGTATGTCATCTCCTCCTATTTTGTATCTGCAGAGGGAGCTCCTAAGATCGTAGCGTTCCCCTTAGACCACAGAGTGCCTACTGTTGGGTACGCTCTGAGTGATACCGGCATTCCTTCCTCTTTCAACGGAGCTAAGCTTGCGGAGCTCAAGATTCCCATAGAGTATATCAAGAAGCTCCAGAACGGAGAGACGGTGACCCTTCCTGACGGACGAGTCATTACCCATGATGATGTGTGTATGCCCAGAAAGAAACCAACCAAGATTGCCGTGGTGCAGGACACGTGCAATGCTACTGCTGGGTACGAGGCGATGCAAGACGTAGACCTCCTCATCCACGAGTGCACCTACGACCGCTCACGACAGGCACACGCTTACCTCTACGGGCACTCCACTACCTCTGGAGTGGCTCAGACTGCTTTCGCGACGAGGGCGAAACACGTGGTGTTGACTCACTTCTCTTGCAGGTACAACACCTCCAGGCACGCCTCTCAATCCTTCCAAAATACAGACTACATACATCCAGGAGTGGCATTCGACCCACTCTCCAGACAGTTCAAGGGAGGGATCTTCGGATGGGACAGGTAACACGCACTTCCGTGTTTATATATACACAAACATCTACACGTATACGCATGTCTACACATGTGCACGTGTACATACACTGACATATACGTGCACGCTCATATATATACATATTTCTATTCTTTGTTCTATTCGATGTGCGCTTCCCACTTCCCCTTCTTCCCTTTTCCTTGCCCTACGTGTATGTTGTTCATGAGAACATGAATCCATACGTATTCATCTTGCCTCCTTTTTTTTCTCTCGCTCAATCCCTCTCCCTTCTTCCATCTCCTGTAATTTCTTCACATTTTTCTTCCCCTCACCGTCCCTGTTCTTCCCCTTCATGTGCTTTCTCTTTCTTTATTTAGAGTGGGAAAGGAGACTCAGCCCACGTTCAGATCGTTGATAGGGCAGGACGTGGATTTGAAGCAGGTGGGCGAGAAGTACCTTGCGGATGCAGGGCTTGAGGTGGACATGGGAGATGTGAAGAAGAGCGAGATCTTGCCCGACTCCATAAGCAGATACGAGCTTGTCCTCGAAACTGCCGATCAGATCGCTGCGTTGTACGTCAACAGCTTTGAACACTTCGGGTTGTCGATGCCCAGGGACAGGAGACATGTATTCAACGCTGCTCGCCCCCTAGTACCTTACCTTTCTGATAGAAAGAAGAGATACCCCAGGACTTCTGCGAACACCTCCCTAGGGTCTTCTGTGCAGAGGACTTTACCTCGTTCAAGCCCCAGTATGGAGACAGGAAAAAGAGGATATGAAGGACCCTGCCAAATCGCTTGCTATCAACAAGCTGGAAGAGACAGACACTCTCCTCCCCCCAAGAACCTCACTTGGAAGCAGGCTGACTCTCTACTGTCCGCACCTGCTCTCACGGAAATTACTCTACCTCTCTATAAATGAATCCCTTGTTTTTGAGTGTCTCTGCCAGTGCCAACCGTGTTTTTGTGTAGCATTATTTTCAAAAGTCAGTTAGTCTGCCTAGTTCTAGATCGTCTTGCCAGTTTGCATAATTACTCTATTATCCATGACTCCCAATTATTATATTCGTGAGTACCCAGAACAAGAACGTGCGTTCTTTTATCAAGTTTACAGAAGTAGCATGTACATTGAGAAATAAGATTTGAAAAGAATAAACGTGTTTTCTTGTTGTGAGAATTGCCATATTGTTTTGACTATTTCTTAATAAGTAGTGTCGTCTTAGCGGGAAAAAAAATGAATTTGACTAGTAATTCCTCTGTTTATTAATAATTTTAGACGTGTATAGATAATCACGTTTTTTTATTTAAATTAAGTTCTTTCTTTTCTTCAGTAGAATAATAAGTTGTATCAAGGAGTTTACAATTTGTGTAAAAAAAGTCATCTGTAGACGGCTCATTTTATTCTCAATTTGAAGTGTTGATCACGACCTGAAAAAGTGGTTTGCACTTAGAAATGCGTATACTGGATTAGCTCGGGAGATCCTCTCGTATAAACACGTGTTTGCAATATTTTATACATAAAGGTTGATTGTTACTCGATCTCTATGTATTCTATATATTTTTTCAAATGTGGTTATTTGTTTTTCAAGATCTGTTTACGTGCGCGCCTGAAAGTGGTGGCTTGTACTCTTAAATGGCTAATGTATGTGGATTTATATGTGACTGCACAGATTGGTTATTTTTCAAGTGTAGAGGTGAGAGTGCAACCAATAATAGAATTTTGCCTTGATAGAGAACCTTTGTAATGTTTGGTTCCGATAGGCCACCAGCAGTGGTAAGTTCAGGAGATGATTTGTGTGGGGGGCGAAGAAGAGCAAAAAGAAAGGATTCAGCAAGGCAAAAGCACTGTTGGGTTCAATAGCGTCTTCTCGGAATGAGGGAGCGCATTCTTTTTTCAGGAAGTAGCAAGGAGAGTTGTGGTATATCTACAGATGCTCCTTGCGAGGGTTCTTCTTCTTCATCCGGATATACGGCCAACACTCCTCCCCAGCCATCCTTACACAGCGCTAACAACACACAATTGTTGTCAAATGGAGGGGGATACTCTTCTACCAATAGTACGTATAAGTTTGGGACGAGGAGAAGCGTGGGGGGGGGGTACGGTAGAGTAGGCTACGGGGGAGGATATGGAGGAGGGAACGGAGGAGATGGAAGAGACGGAGGAGGCGTAGGAGGGAGAGATGGGACTAGGGTATTGCCCAGAACAGACTCAATGGGAGAAGGAGGAACAATTATTTTGAGAGGGAGGGGCAGAGGGATGAGCGACGATAGGGCGAGGGATCCATGGAGAGAGGGGGGATAGAGAAAGAGACGGTGGGGAGGGGGAGGGGGGAGGGGGGATATGGGAGGGAGAGAGGAGGGTGGTGGAGAGAGATAAGGAGAGGGATGGTCACGGAGTGTTTGACTCAGCAGACCCGAACGACTTTATAGAGTTGGTCGAAAAGATTGGTGAGGGTAGCTTTGCTAGAGTGTATAAAGCGGTCGATAAAAGAGACAACTCGGTGGTGGCGGTCAAGCTGATGACTGTGGGAAGGGACGACGAAGAGAAGGTCGAGAGGGAGGCGGAGATCATGGCGATGTGTGCGCATCCCTTCATCGTTGGTCTGCGGGGGTGCTACGTAGGAGGAGAGTATGTATGGATCGTGATGGAGTATTGCTCCATAGGATCTCTCTCAGACGTCCTCTCTCTCTCCCCGCCCTTTATCCGAAAAGGAAGTTGCCTCCATCATGGCAATGGTTCTCCACGGCCTTTCCTACCTCCACTCCCTCAGGGTCATCCACCGAGACGTGAAAGGGGCGAACATTCTCATGGACGAGTACGGAGCGTGCAAATTAGTCGACTTCGGCGTCAGCACTCGCCTTTCCCACGCTAAGGAAAAAAAAACACCATGATCGGCACGCCATATTGGCTGGCTCCTGAAGTGCTGAGGGGTGTGCTTACGATGAGAAAGCTGACATCTGGTCTGCTGGAATCACTCTGTTTGAGTTGTGTACGGGGAGGCCTCCCCTCTCGCATATCATTCCTCTTTCTGCAGTATTTGTAATTCCCAAGAACCCCCCTCCCGTCCTTCCACCTATTTACACTGTATACGCCAAGTTCAAAAGGTATGCAGAGGCAGTTAAGGATATGAGAGAAAGGGAAGAGCGGGCTAGGGAGAAGGAGGAGAGAGGAGGGAAGGGCAAGGAAGAAAAGGAGAGGGAGAAGGAGAAGGAGAGGGAAAGGGAAAGGGAGAGGGGGGAGGGAGAGGGACGGCGGAGATAAGGGAAAGAAACAAAAAGACAAGACAAAGGGAAAAGACCTGCACCATGACTTGGCCTCCTCTTCTGCATTGTCATCTTCCTCTTCCTCTTCCTCTTCTCTTCCTCTTCCTCTGACTCGTCTTCGTCCTCATCTCACAATCGAACAGCATTCTTGGGAACATTCAAGTCGATCAAATCCAAAAGCATCTTCTCTTCTTCCTCCTCGTCCCTCACTGCGTCTTCTTCCTCCTCGTCTTCCTCTTCTGCTCCTCACTCAGATGTGGGGGCTGCATGCAAGGATGATAGGGAAGGAAGGGAGGGAAGAGAAGGACGGATAGTTGATATTTCCTCTTCTTCTTCTTCTTCTTCCTCTTCTTCTTCTTCTTCGTCTTTTTCGCCCTCGCCCTCGTTTTCCCCTTCTCACTCCTCGCTCTCTCGTTGTTCGCGATCTCCTGCCCCATCTTCCCTGATTCCTCCCCGTTGGTCTTCTGAGCTGGAAGACTTCCTTTGTCTGTGTCTCAAGATGAAACCGAATGAACGACCACCGGCATCTGTCCTCCTCCTCCACCCCTTTATTCGAAACCATTCACTCCTATCCTCTGTACCTACTGTGGATCCCATCCCACTAGAAGGTGACATGGACAGGGAGAGAGAAAGGGAAGAAGGGGACGACGGAGCGAGGGAAAAGAAAGGGAGAAGGGAGATGGGGAGAGGGAGAGGGAGAGGGAGAGAGAGAAGAGGAAGGATAAGGAGAGGGAGAGGGAAGGGTTCGGAGTGTCTTACTCTATAGTGGAGAGGGAGAATGAAGGGAAGGAGGGAGAAAGGGAGAGGGGGTGAGGGAGAGGGATAGGGAGAGGGAGAGAGAAAGGAGAGTGAGGCGGAGAAGGAGAGGGAGAAGGAAAGGAAGCGGAGGGTGAATGAACTGTATACATTCATGGATGTCGCGTGTGTTAACACGAAAGTAGTCGCTGATGAAGTGTGGGATGTAATGGAAGAAATGAGGAGGAGAGGGAAGAGGAGGAGAGAGGAACGAGAGGCAGAGGAGGAGAGGAGAAGAGCTAAAGAGCGAAGAAAAGAAGGGAAAGAAGGTTGTGAAGAAAACAAAGAAGCACAAGGAAGGAGAAGAGGAGGAGGAGGGGGAGGGGCGGCAGAGGGAGATGTATACGAGGAGGGGAAACCAAGAGAGACTGAAGGAGAGGAAGAGGGAAGGAGAGGAGATGAAAGGGAGAGAGAAAGGGAAGAGGGAGAGGGCGAAGGGGGTGATGAGGCTTGTACAAAAAGAAGAAGAAGGTTAGAAGAGTAAAGAAGGTGAGAGAAGAGGAGGAGGAAGAAGATCGAATGGAGCGAGAGGGGGAGAGAAAGAAATACAAGGAACAGAGAGGAAGGAACAAGAGAAGGAAGTGGTGGAGGGGAAGGGAGAGGAGGAGAGAGAGAGAGTGAAGGAAGGGAAGGAGAAGGGAGAAGAAGAGGGAGGGAGAAGACGTGCAGATGAAGATGTTAGAGTTGGAGAGAGGGAGAGAGGGAGAGAGATGGAGCGACAAGGGAGATAAACAGAATGACTCAAGTGAGGGAGGAGAGGGAGGAGAGGGAGGAGAGGGAGGAGAGAGAGAGACGTCGACAGTTTGTTTGACGTGTTGAAGGTCAATCCTCTGATTGATTTGAACTCGATTCCCTCTTCTTCCGTTCCTCCTCTTCCCCCTCCTCCTCCTACTCCTCCTCCTCCTCCTCCTCCTCTTCCTCCTCCTCCTCTTCCTCCTCCTCCTCAACTCCCTCTCTTTTCGCGTCAAAAGCTCCTATTCCCCATGCTCTCAATTTGGATGAAACAAACGACCAACCCCTCTTTTCTCTCTTTTCTCCCTCCTCCCTCCCTTCCTCTCTGCCCTCCTCCCGCCCCTCTTCATCTTCTCCCTCCTCCCCACCCCTTCCTTTCCCTCTCTCTCTCCACCCGTAGCTCCTCTCTCTCTTCTAAAATGTATCAGACGAACAAGGAGAAGAAGGGAGGGAAGGAGGGAAGGAAGGGGAAGAAGAAGAGTCAGAGGGAAAGAGGAGAGGAGGACGAGTCGAGAGCAGATAAGGGGAGCGCAGAGGAAGGGGCAGAGGAAGAGGACTCTCGTTCTCCTCCTCTCCCCCTCTCTCTCCTCTCTCTCCCTTTCCTTCTTCAACTCGGGAAACTACAGCAACAACAACAACAATAACAATAACAATGGAAACTCCTCTCTTCTTCCTCCTTCCTCTTCTCTGTCTTCTTCGGCTTGTCTGGAAAACCTTCAAATTGAGAGATGACAGGTGGAGAAAGGAGAGGAGGAAAATATGAGGAGTCGGGGGAGATGAAGAGGATACTGAGGAGGACACGGAAGAAGAGGAACTGAGGGAGAGGCAACAACGGAGGGAGGGAGAGAGAATGAAGAAGAGGAACGGGGCAGAAGGGGGCAGAAAGGAAAGGGGAGATGACGAAGAGCAAAGGAAGAAGAGAGGAGGAAGAGGAGGGAGAGGAGGCAGAGGGAAAGAGAGAGGATGTACGTGGAGAAGAGTGGGAGGAAAACGAAGAACAAGGAGATAAGGGAAGGGGAAGGGGAAGGAGAGGGAGAGGGGGAATGGAGAAGAGAGGAGGAAGAGGAAAGAGAGGAAGATCAGCATTAGAGAACGACAGAGTGAAGGAGAAAAGGAAGAGAGGAAGGAGAGAAGGAGAGGAGGGAGGGAGGGGAAGGGAAGAACAGCGTGTACTTGACATCCGAGCGCAACTCGTTTTCTTCTTGTGTCCTCTTCTTTATCTTCCTCTTTTTCTGCGTCTTCCTCCTCCTCCTCCTCCTCCTCCTCCTCTGCCCTCCCCTTCCCTTCTCTCTTGTTCCTCATCCTCCCTCACTTCTCAACATGCCATCTCCCCCTTCCCTCATCTTCATCTCTTTCCCTTTCCCCCTCCTCCCTCGCTCCCTTCACTACATCCTTCTTCCCTTCCCCTCTTTCTCTTCTTCCTTCTCTTCTTCTTCCTCTTCCTCTTCCTCTTCCTCTTCCTCTTCCTCTTCCCTTCCTCTCCTCATTGGCCCTCACATCTTCTCCTCCTCTTGTTCTTCGCTCACAAGCATTATATACTTCCTTCTCTTCCTTCTCTTCCTTCTCTTCCTTCTCTTCTTTCTCTTCCTTCCCCCCTCCCTGCCTCCCCTCTCCTCCCTTCCTTCATCCCCTCTTTCTTCTTCTGCTCTCCCCTCTACTTCCTCTTCTCTATCTCCCTCTACCCCCTCTCTACCCGTTCTCCCTCCTGTTTCTCTCTATCAAAACCAAATATCTCTCTCTTCTATTCTATCCTGGATTGGAAACAGCGATACGTAGGATGCATGACAGAGAATGGGAGATGATAAATATCTACACGATGAAAAATCTATGTCTTCTAACAAATATCTCCACGACTCTTCGCCTTTCCTCTTCTGCACCCCCTTCTCGTCTTCTTTCTCCTCTGCTTTCTCCTCCTCCTCCTCCTCCTCCTCCTCCTCATCTTCTATGATTTCCTCTTCCCCTCCCCCTCTCAGTCTTTGTCTTCAATATCGTCTATTCTTTGTTAAAAAGAAAGGGGGGATGAGGAGGCGAGGGAGAGGAGAGGAGGAAGAGGAGGGAGAGGAGAGGAGAGAGAGAGAAAGGGCAGTAAGAAAGAAGGACGGGTGGAGGGAGCAGAGGGAAGAGAAGAGGAGAAGGAATCGAGGTTCAACTCGAAAGGAAAGAAGGAGGAAGGTGATGAGGGCAAGATAGAAGAGAGAAGGGAAGGGAAAAGAAAGACGCGGACAAAAGAGGCAGAGAAGAAGAGAAGGGAGGATGGCGTGAAAAGAGAGAGACGGAAGAGGAGGCAGGGGGAGAGAGAAGAGGAGAATAAAGAGATCGAAGGAAATGGAGAGGGGGAGGGAGGGAGTAAGGGAAAGAGTAGAGATAGAGAGAGAGGGAGTGGGAATGGGTGTGATGATGTTAGTGTCTAAGTACGAGGAAGAGACGGAGAACGTGTGTAGGGAGGGTCTAGTTCTCAAAAGAAAAAACGATAAACGAAAAAACAATATGGACACCCAATCGCAATCCTCTCTCTCTCCTCTTCTCTTTCCTCTTCTCTTCCTTCTCTTCACTCTCCTCCCCCACATCTTCCTCCTCTCCCTCCTCCTCCGCCTCCTCTTCCCTCCTATCTTCTTCATCCTCCTCTGATGTATTAGCATCTAGCCTCTCTTCTTCTTCCTCTTCTTCTTCTTCTTCTTCTTCATCATCATCATCTTCTTTTTCTTCTTCTTCTTCTTCTTCTTCTTCTTCTTCTTCTTCATCATCTTCTTCTTCTTATTCCTCTCATTCTTCATCTGCAGCACATCTCGACCCCTCGCTTCATTCACTTAATGAGAAAACAAGAAAAGAAGAGAAGCAAACGAATGTGAAGGAGAAGAAATGTGAGAGAAGGAGAAGGAGAAGGAAAAGGAGAAGGAGAAGGAGAAGGGGAAGGAGAAGGATGAGAAAGCGAAAGAAAAGGAGGAAGAGAAGAAGGAAACAGAGAAGGAGAGTGAGAATGAGAAGAAGGCAGAAAGAGGGAGTGAGCGAGAGAAGAAGAGAGAGCGTAGGAGGGAGAAGGAGTCCAACATGAAGGAGGACTTGTTGTGTGAGTCAGAGAGGTTTCTAAGCATGTGCTACGAGAGAGAGAGAGAGGGCGTGGAAAAGTGGTACGTAGACCGAATCAACCAAGTCCTATCTGAGGTGCAGAGGAGGAAGGTCATGAGCACTGCCACTTCTGCGCTCTAAATACAACTCACGCTCGCTCCTGCTCCTGCTCCGGCTCTCTCTCTATCTTTCTATCTCTCTATCTTCCTATCTTCCACTTTGCCTTACCGCTAGGTCTCCTCCCTTGTATCATGTGTTGATCACCGTGTTACCCCCACCCCCTTTGCCCCTCCTTGCCCCTCCTTACCCCTCCTTACCCCTCCTTACCCCTCCTTACCCCTCCTACCCCTCCTTACCCCTCCTCTTTCCTCTGTTGACCTGTTCCTTTTCTCCACCCTCTCTCTTGTTTCGTCTCTTTTCTCCTACACTTCGTGGTCTTCCCTTTGTCGTTGTGTAGGTGTATGTAAGTGTGTGTGTACGCATGTGTCTCTGCGTGTATATGCGTAAGAACTGTCTCCTTGATGTTTCGATTGCTCTCTCTGTTCCCTCGTTTTTTGCCTTCGGTCTCACTCGCACCCCTGCTACTTCATTCATGCTCGTGTTTCTCAGTGAATGAGAATGTTGGGTTACCTGGTCCTCTTCTTTTTGTCGTGTTCTTTCAGTCTCATTTTCCTTTCCGTTGCTACATGCTGGCACATGTAGTAGCATCTCTATAAGTCATAGATAGCTCCAGTACTATGCATGTATTACGTTCCGCTCGCTCTTTCTACGAAGCATCCATCATATACACGCATAGGTATTACATACATTGTATATGTATTCACTGCGCATTGACGTTGTAATATTCTTCCATCTCCATTTACACGTCTCGTGTTGAGTGACTGCTCCGTCATTTAAGATTTTTTACTCCTACATGCTTGATTTTATAGCGTTGTTTTTTTTTTTCCTTTCAGTCTTTCGTTTGTATGTTTTATTTTTGTTTTATTTTTGTTTTATCTTCGTCTTAATTTGGCTTCCAGCTATGTTTTTCTTCTTTCTTTTTTATTGTTGTTTTTTGTGATTGTTTAGTTTTGCCTGTTGCTGTTTGTTATCCTTTACTTTAATCGTGTGTGTGTTTTTTAGTGTTGTTTAATGACTGCCTTATTTATAGGCAATGTTATTGTAGCATAGCTCGCGTGTGATGTGTATTTTCTTGGTTGTGTGTTTATTGTATATATATGCATAGATATGTAATTGCGATAACTATTATGCAAATCTCATACCAAAGAAATTTGGTAAGGTATGGTGTTGCTGTGGTGGAGACTCCGACGTGCTCCAAAATTCATGAATTCGTAGAGTGAAGATGTTTACTCCTAGTGTTGAATCAGATTAATGTGTCTCGGTGCTCATATTCTCTTTAGACATGTGCATAGCCATGTGTTCGACGTTGTTCGTTACGCTCATCATGTCAGTTATGTTAATCATATTGACTGTGTTCATTTTCTGTCCCAGTTTTTTGTGTCCGTGACTGCGCGTATCTTTTTGTGGTGTGAGAGAGGGAGTTTGTGTCTTCATTTCAAAACCATACTTAGATTTCTCGTGAAGAATGGTTCGTGTACCGAACTATTCGTTTTCTATCCGTTGTTGTATGTGTAGTCCTGATAAATATCTTTCAAAATATCTTAGTCTAGTATAAATAAAAGATCCAAAGAGAGTTGACGACAATTATCGTATTAATAACTCAAGACTGTTGATAATAACAACTTGATACATGTAGATGAAATCATATATCAGAAATATAATACTATGTAGCGGTTGGGCAGAGTGCATCCTGTTCAGAGCGATATTTTTTCGTCTTACCGGAGTATTGGACAATGAAGCTCTTAAGAACAGATTATTTTTGTATTTTTTGTTGTAAACACTTATCAGTAAAAAGTGTCGAGCAAAGTACAAACCGCCTTAACAGAGTCCATTGAAAAACTAAGGAGTCGAAGAATAGTCGGTAGCAAGGCATATTGATAATACCGCACATAATACAGACAAGTGCAAATCGGGGGTTTTCTGAACGCAATAAACATTAAATATGTTTAGATGTTCATAGAGCTGAGAGAGACAGTCCTAACAAGCAGCGCAGAGCAAACAAGCAAAACAAAAGAGCAAAACGAACTGGCAGACAAGCAAGCAATCAGACACTCGTAAACAAACGAACAGAACAAACCAGCTCACAAACAAACCAGCTCACAAACAAACGGTTAAATATGACATTCACATATATACACATATTCGACACTGAGAAGAAAATAAGGACGCATATGGGCGTGACAGTTTTCTCGAAAAGACATACATATATAGAGCCCAATCGTGCAGTAGAGATTCGAGACTCGCAGGTGGGTAATCTGTGTGTCCGAATCCAATGCAAGAGATCAATTAGGAACGGATTGGCATAAAAAAAATAGTAGCCAGGCACACAACAAGTTGAAACATATACGCAAATGGTGGGCTGAGGGGGGCAGAAGTCGATGCAACTACGAGAGGCACTAGGTTTACAGCAAGCAAACATATACACGAAAGAAAAAACACATACAAAAAACTCTATAGTACAAATTATAAATACATAAAACACAAAGCATTCCCAATGAAACATGAAACACAACCAATAACACTAGAATCCACACCTCATTTACGCTTCACTTTCTTCCTTCTCCTCAGTTTCACCATCCGATCACTCTCCTCCTTAAAATCCGATAAAGTCGATCGTTCGCCGAGCTTTCGCTCCCTATCGCACAACAGTCCACAACCATCGCTTTCTCCAATACCGCTCTTTCTAGTTCCTTGAGAGAATGCTCATCAACCAGCTGGACAGATGGTACAGAGGCAGACGCATTTTCACGAGAATCATTCAATAACTGTTTTTTTATTGAGACAAAAATGCGTTGTCCAACCAAGACGCAAACAAATTCCAAAATAGAAATATGAAGTATAAGAATCTACAACCTATATGAAAATATGATATCCTTGTCCTGCTATTGTATGTAGCAACTGTATTCAGCCCCCAAAAGAAGGGGAGATACTGGACTACAAGGACAGAGGAAAGGCCCTCACCCTAGTAATATCCAGTCATGGATAAATCACAGGACAAGAACTCTCTCTTTTCAGAAGGAAGGGCTTAGGACCCCACTGCTGTTGTTGGGGAACAGAGGGGAGGGGGCACGAATGAGAGTAAGAGCAAGGCATAGACAGAATGTAAATACACCCCAAACGAAGTGCAATGATAGAGAAGTAGACATAGACACAAAATAAAAATAGTAAAGGAAGAGGTATGCCAGAGGTGCGAGAGATTCAGGCTTGATTCTAATTTGAGAGAAGATGAAAGAAAAGAAAGGAAGAAGAGGGTAGAAGAAGAGAAGAGAAGAACTCACTCTACAGAACATAAGCCAAGGAATGAGGTGTGTTATAAATTAAACACACGCAACCACAGGGAAAGCACTATCACGCAAGAAAAGAAAATAAGATAAGCAAAACAAACACGAGGGTAGCAAATGAGAAAAATACAATCAAACAAAACATAACAGGAACTGCAACACAGAAGTTAACGCAAGAAAAAGAAGCAAGAAATGAAAACACGTGAGGGAAGAAAAAAAATATGGCAAATAATGAAAGTGGACACACGAAGAAGAACAGAAGGAGAAAAATGAAATCGATCGAGGCTAGTGTAGTATTCAACTATATCGGGATTTCTATCTTTGTCTTCTCTCCTTGCCCCTCCTTCGCATGCCTAAGTCTTTCTTTTTTGCTCAGCCTGATGTGTTCGCAAGAGAAAGAATAGACATCAAAGCTGACGAGCAAGCAGTTAAAGGAAGCCTCGTCGGAGAAAATGAAGATGACGCTAAGGAAAACAAAACCAAACAGTGCTGCCGGATATATCCATATGCAAAACACTGATGCAATACCTTTACACGTACAGATATACCCATGCGCATCCTGTATGCATGTGTATGTCTACGTGTGTGTGCAGTGAGCACATGTCAGAGGACTCAGTCCAATGGCCAGAGCACAAGTATAAAATCAAGTTCAGAGAATTTTCCAGTCAAATAGTTTCGACGATGGTGAAAGTGGCCGTTTAGTGGGATCTTACGAGGAAGGAGAAGCACTGAGCCTCGTGTCCGCTGGAACTCTCAACCTTAGACATGGGCTCTACCCTCACCAAGTCCTCGGGATTGATCTTGTAGCAAGCAGATCTCTTGCTGAAAGGGTTGGACACTGCAAAACCCAAGTCATGGCCAGGAACATGAATGTGTCAAAGTTCGTTTGGTTAAATGAAATTCTAATTAAATACAGAATGCAGATAAATAGGCATACAATTGAGTACATGTAATCTGACCGTATGCAGTTAAATGTAAGGTATATGTAAAAAATAAGCAAGCAAGAACTTACCTAAAAGAATGTCGTTGGTGGTCTTCTCAACAAAAGGGAAACCAATCAACTCACGGTAGGAGTTGTCGTAGTCTGCATACAGTCAGCGCAAACATAAGTCAAAGAAGAAAAATACAATAAAATAGATGTTATCATAGAAAAATATCAGCCTAGTGAAGCTAACATACTGTTGGTTAACATGCTGAAGAATAAATGCAACTGAAAAAGAACAGCGTTTAATAAAATAAGGAAAGTTTCAATATAAGTACCTGGAACATAAACGTCGCTGTTCAATCCGCTAACGAACCATTGCTTCAGGTTGGAATCCTCGATGGCCTCGTTGTCCAACTATTTAGGAGTGAGGGCAGGCCACGTGTTCGGCAGACAAAACAGCACAAAAAAGTTAGCATACAAAAATTTTAAAATTATAATTGTAGGCTCAATATATATTGGGTAAATATTACTCACTTGGATTCTGTCATGAACAGTGTACGAACGGCGGTTGCTAGTGTGGACGAAGCGAACAGCTGAGACTGTAGACTTTTTGAAAAGTTGACGGCTGCACATAGCAAAATGTCAGAAAACTCGGTTAGTCATCGATAAAAAAAAAATAAGCGAGTAAATATAGTTTAGTATATTCACTTTCATAGATATGTCGAATAGAACACATGACTTACTTGATGAATTGCATAATTGTTTTCTCTAAATGAGTAGGAGTACTGAAAACAAGATGTTTGGTTTTGGCCTGCGTTTCTATTCAAAATGTTTATCTCTTATAGTTGACTGTAGCCTCATAAATAATATGAATAAATATGAACGCCATTTTTATTTTCTACCGCGCCATATACCAATCCAAAAATGAACCTTCTCAGTGGGATTAAATAAACATGCTACGTTTTATTTTTTTGGTTCATTTTTATACTAAAAATCGGTGCAGAGTCTATTTTAATATAAGGAAAGTGTACTGCTACGGATACGGATACGTGAACGTAACATTGGAAAAGAGAGATTTTTCTTGCAGAACGAGGAATATCTACTGCATCTCAATGGGGCTAGAAAAAGAAACAAAAACAAAAAAAACATCCAGAATATGAGGAGAAGATAACATTTGTACTGCTGAAAACGCTGTGTCGACTATTTCTTAAATTAAAGAAATCTACAGTCGTTAATATTAAATAAGCATTGAAAAATTTGCAAACGCAACTGGAGACATCAATAAATATGTTTCAGACACGAAATCGTGTATGTTTGGGTACTTTACAAACCATAACAAATGAATGTATACAACTACTCAAACTATACGATATAGGCGAACACCTAGTAGAAGTGTATAACATATACTAGATTATGAAGAAATATACATTTGATCTTTTTAGTTATACCCCATGTGTATTAAATCTCTTATAGTATAGTGGCTAGTATATCTCCCTGTCACGGAGATGACCCGGGTTCGATTCCCGGTGAGAGAGCATTTTTTTGTAGAACATTATTGAAATTCTCTCCATATAAATCTGATAGACTGAAATGTTCGGCCAGAAGCAAACGAGCAATGGACAACAACTCAAATTGATGTGGCTGCGCTTGACAGAGCAATTATAACGCTTTCAAGAGGGCTCATGATTTTCTACAATACGTGTTGTTCAGTTGCAAGAAAATGAAGTTAAGGTGCAGGATATGTTGTACATAGGAAGTGAAAAGCACATATGACATGAACTCACACAATTAAACACATGGTTAATATATACGTATCATAATTCATATGAATGCCATTTTAGCTATTAAACATGCATGCACAAGGGAAGAAGAAAAAAATAACTTGTAAATCTGGCGGAACAGCTAAAACGAAAAACCTTACCACACAACGCAAGCACTTGCGTAGTGACACTGTTCATAATCACACGACACTAACCAGCGGATCGAGGAATTCTCTCTGTGTGAAACTGCGATACATTCAGTGCTGGAATTGCAAGTTACTCATAGAGCGAGCGCATGGAATTAATTAGTCCGCGAATTGAATTAGGTAGCGCTTTTCGTAAGACGTGCCAACCAGAATGGCATAGCATGGCGTCCGTTTAGATAAATGCCTGGGTACACAGCTTATTCGACGAAAAAGTCGCTATTCCATGCCATTGTTCCTCCCTATATAACCAATTATATCACATCCGGACAACCCAGGACGTAACACCTACTTAGTATATACGGCAAACCCGACACGCCAATAATCATGTCCCCTTTACTTGTCTATTAAAGACAGAGAGAGAAGAGTTGTTCATTATAATGTACGTTTTATTAACTACAATACTGTTCAGTGTATTGATGGCGAACAGCAACCACTACAGCGACTAGACTACAGATCAATGGATGTGAAAATGCGAATGTAAATGCAAATACAAATACAACTGTGATATAAATATAAATGCAAATACAAGTACTAATACGGGTCAAATGAAGTATTCGGCGTGGTAAATAAATACACACTGGACGCAAAATGCTGGACATATAAATAAATACTATGCGAAGAATAGAAATATGGTGGGGAGGAGAGGGAAGGGAAAGAGGGAAGGGAAAGAGAGGGAAGGGAAAGAGAGACGCATATATCAGATAGAGGAGGGGAAGGTAGGGCTCGGGTGGATGTGCAATAAGAGATGCAAACAAACTTGATCTCGAAGGAGAAGTTCACGATCTCGAAGGAAGAAGAGTTCACGATCTCGAAGGAAGAAGAGTCACGATCTCGAAGAACAGAACTGAAAGTTATCACGGAGATTTCTAATGTAAGCGTGGTAGTCATGGATAAGTTTCTCCTTGATAGTGAAGCCCAATTCTTCCAGAAGGGGACACTGTACCTTTCCATTTCCTCTTCGTCAGCACTCCGATCATTTCGTCGGCGGAAGGGGGGGATGGGGTACATGTGGCAGTGGCCGTTGATCGAATCCAAGAACTCCTCGGGAGTAGCTAGTAGCGAGGTGGAAGGTCATCTCCATCAAGTATCTAATAAGGTTGTTCATGTACGCCTTGTCCACATTGTTGGGCAGGAACACGAGGGGCAGAGACAGAGCCTTGCTGCTTTTGGAAACTCCGATGGGGTTGGAGGACTGTGAATCCATGTAGACGTACCTGTACAAGGCGTGGTAGAACACATCAGCGTCGTTGATGAGGAGCTGGTTGGTAGCCTTGTCTGCGAGGATGTGGAGGATGAGGAGGTGGTGCTGGACGAGGTTGTTTCTGTAATGTCTCTTTCCATTCCCTCCCATATCTGAGATCTCCAGCAGGTCATGCAGCCAATCGGTGTACCTTCCCATGAACTCCGAGCGCACGAACCACCCATAGACGGTGGGGCGGTAGGTCATGGCATGTTGGTAGACCCAGAGGTGGAGCACATACATCATGCAGAGCGAGTCAGAGTTCTTCTCGATTCCGAACGCGTCGTACAATCTCACGTCGCTGATTCTCTCCTCAAGAGCGGCTCTCAGCCTCATCATTGCATCCCCATACTTCTCCTGGTGAGCGGAGTTTTCTGACATAGACATCTTCTCCAATACAGTTTTCTCTGACAGGTACACGTCATCATTTCTGTGCATATTGATTAGCAATGGGACATCTGACACAGATGCGAAGTCTGTTTGAGGGAACGAAAAGTCGAAGTTCCTCGCGTCCTCAGAAAGCTCTTCTCTCTTGACATGTCAGGCGTGAGGTAGATCTTCTTGGGTAAGGGGTAGTAGTCGGGGGATTTAAGCGTGTCGGGCACGAGGCATTCCACCAGCGCTCCGTTCTCCTCTGCCTCCTTGTTACCTCCTGGATCGTCTCCAGGAATGGGTTGTTCTCCTTCTTCACAGTAGCTGCCAGCTCGGTAGCCAATTGACGGTTGCTGTCGTTGAGGTGGAGCCCAGGAATGTCAACCTTCACTCTCTCCACGTCATAGAGTTCCTTCTTGGGGTCCATCAACCAGGAGTTCACGATATACTTCTGAAAGTTTTTTGGGGAGTACAAGGACTCCAAGGGAAGCGAGTGATATTTATTCTCGACAGGAAGAGGTGTGTCCTTGTACATTTGAGGTTCGGGGCGGTCTCCAAAAGAGTAGGGATATCTTCTCCCTTCTTCAGTCTTTCATAATGTCATGCCTGGTGAAACCAGAAACTTTAGCAATGTAGTTCAATTGCTCAATACTTATCGAAGACAAATCCAAAGTCTCAATGGGGATTTTTAAAGGGTGTTCAGTTGAACTACCAAGCTCCTTAGAAAATTCTGCATTGATAGTATTAGAAGGAAGAGGCTCATTTTGGTTAAGGCCTGAGAAAGGAATGAGCTTTGGCGTCACTATTTCTCCTTTATCATCTGTAATTCTGATCTGCACGTGGCGAACTCCTATATTGTACACACGATTCAAACCCAATTGGGTTCTCTTCGCAGGGTTTAATGCGTTCACCTGTTTAAGCAGACTCTGCATTATTTTGTCACACGTAAATGTACCTCTATGACGAAATTACTTTTCGGGATATGTTATCTACAATTTTGAATATTCAAAGAACGCCTATCGACTTGCTGAAGCGATGTTTAGAACTTTCTTTGTTTTCATGGAGTGTTGTAGAGATTAACTCGCCAATATATGGCAAATATAATGTGTGCACATGAATGTTTTATCTACACTCTTAAATTATTTCACTTTTGAAGGTTTTTCTGGGCAAAAGCAAGTGGTAATTCACTGGCAAATTGCTGTGGTAATAGAAAATACCAAAATACTTCATAAATATTTATATTCAAAGGAGTCATAACGGGTAGTACGTTTATAATGTAGTTTGTGTGACGAAACCGTGCAGCTTTTTATTATGGGGATCTTCTTCCTCTCGCTTATTGCTGAATATGAACAAGTTCCCTTTCGGGTGCGTGCATGTGTAGAATCAATGTGAAACGTTTAACCATGTAGAGATGCTGCGGAGCAGCCTAGGCATTCAAGAAACTACAATTACATGAATATGATAGGTAGAGTGTTTGACTGAGTAGGGTGCAGTGAGTAGAAAGAAATATAGAGAACTTCCGTCAGGAAGCAATGATGTCTGAAGCGTCATGCGCCAGGCACGTCTTTAACGCTGTGTCACATACGTAGACAAGTGCAGAATTTGTATTATATCAAATATCATATTGATGGTTCAATTAAATAAATTAATTAAATAACCCAGATTGAACAAATAACAGAACAAAAAAAAAAGAAAAGTTGAAAGAGAAAAGAAAAATCGAATCTGTCTCCGACCATAACATATTAACATACGAAACCAGGAACTCTAACAAAGTGGCTGTAGCTCAAATGGTAGAGTACGTGCTTAGCATGCATGGGGCAGCGGGATCAATGCCCGCCAGCTACACTTGTTAATAGACTTCGTAGCAAAGTGGTCAACGCGGGTGATTAGAAATCACCTCCCTTCGGGGGCATGGGTTCAAACCCCATCGAAGTCGTTTCTTTTTCTTATTTTTTTATCTGGTGAACTTATAAAGTTTGGTTTACGTCATTGGATGGTCATGCAGAATCACGCCCCTCCTCATGTTTTCTTTACTTCAACCATATCAAAAATTATTGATTGGAAATGTAAGATAAAGCTTGTTTGTACCTCCTACATCACGCAGGCATGAGTATCGTGAGCATGTTGTGCACTTTCATTTCCAATTTCCTCCACAGAGATTCGAAATGTTAATTTACTGGAGAGAAAACTTCGAGGATATACATGTTGTCGTGTTTATTTTATCAGTGTAGTTCATTTTATACGTGTAGGTGTATTGAACTTTAGACAGTTCACTTGTTTAGAGAGTTTATCCTCGTACGTGCTTGCTGACACGTCTTTTTTTCATTTTTTTTCTCTCAATAAGAACACTTTTGACATGGAAAATTTCGTGAGGAAAATGTTTAGTTGAACCATTGATATTGGCAGTGCAGTGTATATATGTGTAATGGAATAGTAATCTACGTTTCTGTTTACATTCTGAGGCTTGTGGAGCTTTAACTTGAAAACTTTTTGAGAGCATCCCTGCATACAATTCTAACGGTAGATTGATATTTTTTGTTTCATACGACGGTATACGCCATACTCGTATCCATGATGTATAGTATTAATATGCATACTCCACATGATATTGTATCGAAACGTGTACGAGGTATAATCTTGGTTGAGTTCACTCACCAGAATATTTGATTATGTCATAATTATACACATAATTAGAATTCTTTTCTAACTCCTTGTGCGAAAAAAATGAACTATATGTAATAATGCAAATAATAATAAGCTCATGGAATAAAATTCGTATGGAATTGAAAGACTTGATTTAAATGGAGGTTACATCCGGGAAGACCTTCTTTTAATTCAGAAACATAAAGAGTATAAGATTTTTTTCTCCCTCAGTCTTCCACGAGAACACTAGAGATACGCATTTAAGTGTTGTTTACTGAACTCCTAGCGAAAATAATTGAATGTCTCGTTAAAGTGGATTCGACCATCTTACAATAATATGTCACAAAAAAAGCAATGCGAACTAAAAATAATGTACCTTATGAAAATGAATTATTCATATTCACTACTTTTCTTTAGCGTCTATGGGAACTAAGGGAAAAACTCTCGAACTGGCGCCTTATCTAGCGACTCTGAGGCGTACGACAATGAAGATTTTGCTGAGAGAGGATCTGCGTACGATCATGTTCCTACGGGGAATTTGCAGAGTGAAGCAGGAGATGGAGATGATGAAGAAAGCAAGACGAGAGGAGAGGGGCTTATTGGTTCTGGATTATTAGCTTCAGGTAGACCACAATCACTCACAACTTATGTTTTTGCATATATATATGTTCATCTTAACTAGCTCTTTCTTTTAAATATTATATTAGTATATTATACAAACGTCTTTGACGGGTAAAACGCATTTTTTGAGTATGTCTAACGTATGCCCTTTGCGTTCAACGCTATAATACACTGTTTTGTTCCATTAGACTCGGAGAGTGACCACCACCTCGTTATTGGACTGGTAGGAAATGTTTTTCGTGTGAAGCTGTGTATTATTTGAGTTTTGAATGTCTGTGGATGACGGTATCTCGCACCGATCGCATGATGTCCTCATCTCGCTGTTGTATCGAATTCATTCTCTCTTGCATGTTGGCCTCATCCAACTGTGCACCCCACTCACCTATGATCCGTATCTATCCATATAGAGCACGGCATGTCTTGGTTGTGTGTATGATCAGTATTTTTTTTTTTGTGTCTAATATAGAATTCTCTCGTTTTTTTTTCCAAATGCATTTTGTTCCGTTTTGTTTGGCAGTCTGATTCAGTGAACGACGCTGGTCTTCCTCCTTCCCATACCCCCAAAAATTACGTGGGGGTGTTCACGGGAGATGAGGAGCTGGGTTATGAAGACGATGACGACAACAAAGAGGGTCAGATTGACTTGAACGCATTGACTTTCGGAACGGAGGATGAAATGAATCCTGACATGGAGAGAGAGATCTTGCAAGAACTTCTTTTCGAAAACAAGCTCACCAAGAGTGGAAATACTGAGGTCAGGGCCGTAGCTGACAACGAGGATATGGTCACCTTTGACTGGACCACTCACATGGACAGGTAACGCACTCTTCTTAATCTTCTCTCTCGTTGCATTCTCATCTTTCTGTTCCCCTCCTCCTCCACCCCTTCGCCTTGAAGACCAGATGTCTAATTCGTTGTTTATGTGTGTTTAATATACGTTATGTGTGTTTAATATACAGATACGAGCACAACAAGTATTTGTTGCGTTCTGCCCGTGGTAAGTGTCTGAGCAAGCAGTACTGGAAGAGGTTGTTCCACATGTCTGAGGGGTGGCTGATATGTGTTTGTATTGGAATCATCCTGGGTCTTGTAGCTGGAATCGTCGACATATGTGTGAACTGGCTCACCGACCTCAAGGTAAGCTTCCTCTTATTTCTCATATTTTCTTTTTTTATACTCTCCCTCCTGTCTTCTTCTCTCTTCTTTCTTCTCTCCCTTCTTCTCTCTCCCTTCTTCTCTCTCCTTTCTTTCTTGTTCCTTCTCTCTCACTTCTGCTCCTTCCTTTCTTGTTTCTCATATACATTTATCTATCGCACTTGAAATTATATCTGCGGTGCAAATCTAACTCGTCATTTTTGTTTTTACTTTTACTTTATTTTCCTTTGCCTTCTGTGGCTTTTACCCTCCTTTCTTCTCCCTCTTTCTCTCCCCCTTTCTCTACTGCTCCTCGATTTTATTGTCTCATGTTGCTGTCTTCACCCTTTTTTCTTTCTTTTCTCTCTTTGTCGCTTTTCCTTTCCTTCGCCTCCTTTTTCTTTCACCTCCTTTTCGGTTTTCCATGCACTGCGATTAGATGGGTTACTGTTCGAACCACTTCTTCCTAGATTACGAGTTGTGCTGTTCTGAATCAATGTACGAGAACCCCCAGTGCCCTGACTGGGTGAACTTCTCCGACCTCTTTTCTAACTACACCACTACCACCAACCTCGCAGGGTGGGGCCTCGCTTACCTCCTGTATGTTTTCTTGGGCACTGGGTACGCCCTCGTGTCTTCACTCCTCGTGCGATGGTTCGCACCATACGCCGCGGGAGGAGGAATCCCCGAGATGAAAACAATCCTCGGAGGGGTCGTGATCAAAAGATTCCTGGGTCTGTGGACCCTGTGTATTAAGATCGTGGGTTCGATCCTCTCCGTCTCCTCCGGACTTGTGTGTGGAAAGGAGGGCCCCTTCGTTCACATGGGCAGTTGTATCGGAAATGTCATGTCCAGAGTCTTCCCTACGTACAAGTACAACCAGTACAAGAAGAATGAAATCATATCCGCTGCTGCCGGAGCAGGAGTGTCAGTGGCTTTTGGGGCTCCGATCGGAGGAGTCTTGTTTTCATTGGAGGAGGTGTCTTCGTACTTTCCCCACAAGACTATGTGGAGGACGTTCATGGTATCAATCATTGCGTCTATCGTTCTGCAGTGGGTGAACCCTTCCCAGACTGGAAAGCTGGTGATTCTCCAGATCTCCTACTCGTACCCCTGGCACTGGTTCGACCTCCTCCCTTTTGCCTTGGTGGGAATCCTGGCAGGAGTGATGGGAGGAGTCTTTGTCAAGTACAACTTGATGTGGATGAGGTTCAGAAGGGGGTCCTTCCTCCAGAAGTGGCCCATCACCCTTCTCATCGTGTGTGGAGTGTACATGAACGCTGTCCACTTCATCTCCCCCTACATGAGAGGGAATATGTTCGGCGTGATCTCTACCCTTTTCCAGGATTGTGCGGATGACTCCAGCATGCACTTGTGTAACACGGACTACACCTCGGACACCATTATCCGCCTCTTCGTCTACGCTACTGCCAACCTCCTCATGTTCATTGTCACTATTGGTCTTGCCCTCCCTGCTGGAGTGTATGTGCCCTCTCTCGCGATCGGATCAGCAATGGGAAGACTGGTGGGTCAGATCGTGTTCTATGTGTACGAGAAACACCCTGACTCGTTCATCTTCAGCTCGTGTTCCTCTAACGTGTGTGTCATCCCCGGAATCTACGCCATCGTGGGTGCTGGAGCTATGTTGACGAGTGTGACCAAGCTCACGATCACAACCGTCGTGGTCATGTTCGAGCTGACCGGAGGACTCAACTACATTCTTCCCGTTATGATTGGAGTTATGCTCGCGAAGCTCTTCTCTGACTTGGTGGGAGGGGAACACTCCTCTTCGACGTGCAGATCAGGATGTTGGGGTACCCTTTCCTTGAGTCCAACGACTATATCCCTCCTTATTTCAGAGTGGAAGACGCTATGACTGACATCTCCTCTCTCAAGGTTCTTGCCAGCAAGGGGGAGTCTATCTCGGATCTTCTCGAGAAGCTGGAGGAGGTGACTAAGGCCAACGTCAGTGGATTCCCTGTGGTCACCTCGGAGAAGGATCTTTTCGTGATCGGGTACATCTCCCGTACTGAGCTCCGCACTGCCCTTGCAACTGCTCTTCAGCAGCCAGGAGTTTCCTCTTCAACCCCTTGCTACTTCACCAAGGTGCAGAGGGAGGGAACCTACGTCGACCTACGCAAGTGGGTCAATAAGGCTGCTCTCCAGGTTACTTCCGAGACTGCCCTTTCGAGAGTACACGATATCTTCCTCAAGCTTGGACTGAGGTATGCCCTCGTTGTCTCATATGGAAGACTAGCCGGAATCATCACTAAGAAAGACCTTGTCACCGTGATCAGGGCCAGCGCTCATCACTAAACACGTACTCTAATCTACCAATGGAATCTACGAATTAATCGTGTAGCCCACACGTGGTAGTTACTCATTGAGTGCTGCTATCTTCTAAGCAGATCCTGCGTTGAGGGACTTGCACCCCGTCTCACGCCTTATCTCTCTCTGGCCCACTTCTCTCTCCTGTTCCCTCTGTCGCATCCCTTGGTGCGCAACCGCCCTTGTAGTAACGAATATCGAATGGTCTCTTTCGAAAGGACTTCTCCGTAGCATTGAGTCTGCACTGCGGTTGTCTTTTCCCTTCGCTATCGTTTGCCCCCTCTCTTCACCGTGTGTTTCCGTACTTGTTCACATGACTGCTCTCTCTCGTTGTGTTTGTCTTGTCTTTGGTCTCCAGTTCTTTCTCCCCACACTACTCTCCACCCTTCTTTTCCTTTCACTGGTTGTCTCAACCCTAATTGACATGTATTGTTTGTTTTGTAGTCGAGAATGTTGGTTTTTTCGTGCGTTTGTTTCTTCCTGCTATTTCACCTGAAGTAGCGTTATTTATTTAGTGTTCAGTCTTAGATAGATCATGTTACACTATACGCGTACTCCCCTTCACATACACACACTCAAAGTACGCGTGTAAGTATTCAATAATATCCATGTATTATTTTCTTGCATTTTGTTTTGTTTCGTTTCGTTTCGTTTCATTCTTCACTATTTTTCAAGTGGATGTGTTCGCCTTGTATGTTAGTAGTTTCTTCCCTTGCTCTTTGTGTTTGTTTGTTCGTTTGATTAGTGTTCGCTAATTTATTTCCTTTCGTTATACGTATATGACTAGTAGTTAATTCATTCATTCATTCTACCAAGTAGAAATTCGTCCTTTTGTTCTATAAAATGCGCATATATATTATTTCAGTTTAATTTGTCGCGGCATGAATTGCTTAATGTGTATACGCGATCTTAGTGTAGTTTGTGTTCATCTTTGTTTCGTTTTGTAATTTGTATTTGTTTATTTTGCCCAGTGTAAGTAGTACGTTCTTATTTGTTTAATGATGGCAATTAATTCAGTCCTCCTTTTCCGTTTCATTTTCACATTGATGTGTATGGTAGTTCCATTTTCATTTAGTTTAGAAGCCTGCTCTTATTCACCCAACGAGTATCGCACCGCATATAGTTTATTATTTTTTTTATTTTTTTTTTCGTAGGTAGTAATACCAGGTATTGATAGCATTAATAAAAATGAATCAATCTGATGATCTCAAGCGAGGTAAATGTAATACGTAAGTGATTAGTAATTACTATGTATATCGTATAGGTATAATCCTAAACTTTGATCGAACTTTACAGGTACGATATAAAACTCACATGCACCGTCTAAACACCAAACAAAATATTACACGCGCTGTGGAAATGTTATCGTTAGGAGCTGTTTATTTTGTTTTGTTCATTCAAATTATCGATGCCAGATAATATTTCCATATTCTCTTTGTTATAAACTATGAGTATCTTAACAAACACGTTGAAGCCTCCTAAAACGTTGAACAAATACTGGGTGTTCTTGTCCAATTTGCTCGTAGGTTAGAATGTATAATGATTATATTCTAGTTTGGCATCCATTTTTTTTCAAGGGTCCGGATACACGATCATTAAACAGCGCTTTTGTATTCTAAGCATAATGATTTGACAATTACTTTATTTGTAGGGGGCCTCTTACGCGGAGGATAATCCAGAATTATTCTTTTCAACTGGCAATTTATTGAAAATAGAAGCCCCTAACAACGTCACTATGCAGTACTCTTCCAAAGGATAGAAAAGTATGAACCGCCTTGACGGGATAATTGAATTATACAAATAACATCAGAAGAAAAAAAAATTTATTATCATAAAAAAACATAAGAAATGGGGATTTGGCTAAGAGCTTGAGTTGAAAAGAAGAGAAAAGAAGGCCCTGGTCAGAGAGCGAAGGAATCGAGATGAGACAGGATAAAACACGGGAACGGAATCAAAGCCACAGAAAGCAAGATAGCAAATCAAAAAGAACGAGAAACGAAACAAAACAAATCAAAGAAAAGAAAAGCAAAACAAATCGAATCAATCAAAAAAAGCAATAGAAAACGAAAGGAACACGAGCAAGAGGGGGAACAGAAGCAAGCGAAAGAACGAAAACATGCATGAAAGAAAGGAAACAGAATTGCGTTAAGTTAAACATAAACGAACAAACCAGATGAAGCTCTTCTATAAAGAGAGTAAGAGCAACGAAAAGTGAGGGAGGGTCCTTTGCAGAAGAGACATAGAGACCGAGGGGGAGGGAAGGAGGTAAAGGAAGGAAACGGAAACTATGAAGCTCATAGTCAATTTGGAAGTCGAACTAAACATGCACGTGTGTTCACTTAGTTCTGTCTCTCACTGAACTCCTCTCTTCCCCTCTCCTCTCTGGGAGCCTCCTCTCCTCTCTCTCTTCTCTCATCTCCCCTCTCTCTCCTGTCATCTCCCTCTCTCTCTTCTCTCATCCCCTCTCTCTCTCCTCTCGTCCCCTCTCTCTCTTCTCTCGTACACATCTCTGTCGTCTCTTCTTTCCTCTCTCTCCCTCTTCTCGTCTCCCTCTCTCTCTTTCTCATACCTTCCTCTGTACTCATCTCCTCCTCTTCTCTCGTCCCTTCCCTCTCCTCCCTGTACCTCTCTTCTCCTCTTCCGCCTCTCTCATCCCTCTTTCCCCACCTGTCTTCCCTTCCCCTCTCCCTTCCCCTGTCTCTGTCGTCCCTTCCTCTGTACCCGTCCCTTCTCTCTCTGAAGGCTCCGCTTCTCTCTCCTCTCCATTCCCTCCTGTCGTCCCCGTCTCTGTCCCTGAATCTGTTCCCCCTCTTCCCTCGTCCCTTCCCCTCTCTCCCTCCTGAGTGCAGGAGAACCCCTAGGCTGCGCCCTGTTCACCTTCACAGTCCTTCCTCCCAAATCCCTCCCATCCTCTCCTGCAATTGCTCTCTCTGCATCCTCGTCCCTCTCAAATGACACAAATCCAAACCCACGAGAACGACCATCGTTTCCCTATATTTGCATATATGTATATATACATGTGCACGTATATGTATATATACAGACACATAGCGGTATAAGCAGAAATACAGAGAGTTAGAAAAAGGTATTGGTTGAATGATGGGGGAAGGAAAGATAAGGCGAGTAGGAGAAACGAGGGTAAGACAGAAATCAGAAAAGAAGTAACGAAACAAAAATAATGATATAGAAAAGACAAGACACTGGTGAATACTGTATGTGTGTGGATGGATAAAGTGTGTGTGAATAGCATGGGTATAGATCGTATGGATATGCATGTGTCTGTAGATATGGATGTATATGAGTGTATAAGAACGGATAGATGAGCGTGCATGGACTTACGCGGGGGATGAAGCAGTCAGTGATAGCTCCGTAAGAGGAAAACACATCTCTCAGATCCCCTTCCACGGTTTGGAAGCTGAGGTTTCGATGTACAACTTCACTCTCCTGCTGAGGCTATCAAGAGAAGGAAAAGAGAACGGAAAACGAGGGGCAATGGAAGGAAAGAAAAGGAATGGAAAGAAGGAGGGGGAAAAGGGAAAGAAAGGAAAGCATAACAAAAGAATTGGAACAATGAGAGGGGAAAATAACAGAGTTAGAATACACGGGGATGTATATCAAAGCAGGGAAATGAGGAAGTACAACGGGCGACGAAACATACGAATGTAAAAAAACCTAATGAAAAGATATTAAACAAAAAAATATAATAGGGAAAGAATAGGAGAAACAACAGTACTTACAGACAAAAAGATAAAAAAAATATATATAAATGTGACGACATGATAGACCCTTCAAAGAAAGCCAAGCAGAACACAAGGTTCTTCCCGTTGTGCGTGTGCGTGTATGTGTGTGTGTGTGTATGTGTGTGCGTATATGAGTGTGTGTGTGTGTATGTGTGGCTCTGTTCACTATTCAATAACATATCTCTCCTCAATTTTCTCCTATTTATCCTATCCACTCCGCCCTTCGGTGTCTTCATGCGGCAATGACTCTCCCTCTGTCTCTAAGTTCTAGTTCTATGTCTCCTTCTATGCATTAGCTCTCTCCCAATCCTAAGCACAATCAACAAATGAAGATCTTTTTTCTCTCACACAAGATTCATCCCTCTCATATCTCTGCCTTTTTGAGTATTTCGTCTCTCTTTCCTCCTCCGTTAGTTCATGTGTGGTCCTATCAGGTTCATCCCTCCGTGGCCAAGAGGCAAGGGCTTCAATAAGAAAGGGAAAAGCACGAAGGGAAAGGACAGGGAAACAAGGGCAAAGGGAAGAAAGGGAACAGGGAACACAGGAAGGAAACAAGGGCAAAGCACGCAGGGAAAAACAGACACAAGCTTCTTCGTTCTCTATTCTTCTTGACTCAGGCATCGATTTCGTGACTCATACTATCTATTTTCCTCCCTACTTTGCTTTTCTATTCTGTGCATGTACTTTGTTTCCTTTTCTCTTCTCTTCTCTTCTCGTTCGAGTTGAGCCTTGACATCTCAGAACTCATATCAACTTCTCTGCATACGACAAAAATTCTTCTCGATCATGAAAGCACACGCAACTCCCATCAATTTCCCAACTAGTCTAGATCAACTTGTATATAGGACAGAGAAAAAGACACGGGAGATGTCCCACTCGTGGAATGAAAAGAGGTGAAAGGAATCCTCAGCTCAAGATGTTACCTCAGGTTGATTCAAGGTCTTCACGTCTTGGGCGTCCACTCTTACAGCCTCGGCGGGGTAGTCCACGGGCTGAGACTCAGCTAACACATCGACGGGAAGGGAGTTTACCACAGGCTCTTGGTGGTCGTAAGGAGGAGACTCGTACTCGTTGGACATTCTAGTGGGAAGTGCACAGACCAGATTGTTAGAGTAAGACAGATAAAAAAGGAAATTATAGAATATATTCGAATCATGCACGGAAATATTTGGTGACTCAAACCGAATACTCAAATATATGCAGTTGTTAATTGAAGTGTACGCTTTGATTTAGAGGAAAATGGAAAATAATAGACTGCCTTGGCAAGAAAAATACCAGAATCATTTTCAAGAACTTATATGACTACAAAACGAAGTCAGAAGATCAATACAAAAAAAACTTCAAGAATACACGACCTAACAAGAACCATGCATGTGTTAACCTCATCAGATATAAGGCAGGTGTATTAATTTCGATCAAAATAATCCTTGGAGTGGTCGCTTATTTTTTTTTGTGTTTTTTTTTCGTTCTTTTCATTAAATTCTTTGAACAATAGATATTTTGCAACTGAGGAATTATGAAAGATCTTTTCGACACACAATATGAGTGGCCAAACCGTTTTATTTATCCTTCATACAATGGTGTTGTTTCTCTGAATAAACCATATTATATACCATTGCATGTATACATAATACCAAAATACAAAGAAAAAGCAATAATATTACACCTCTTCATTTGATTTAAGGTGCAACCAAAATCGGTGACGCAGGGACGAATTCAGCAATACCAAAACTACTAATATGTGATTTGGTTATGTCAAATAACTAAGAAATAAATACAACGGACAACCATAGTTTTAGTCGGTAGAAGAGTTTAGCCAGAGGAGCAAATAATATGTATATGCTCTTGAATATTGATAATATTATACATTCGGAGAATAGTTGACATGAATTGCGGTACGTCAAGGAACGTGTCGCTTTTCCTTCTCACAGTTCTCGATATTATGAGCCATTCATTCATAATTGTAAATAATATTTCATCGAACTTGTTGTATTTGATAACTAATCGTTCTGCATATATTGTTTGAAGATAAAATGAGTGCTTCCTACGTTGTTGTAATTACTGGAGGAAATCGTGGACTCGGACTTGAGTTTGTAAAGCAGGCTCTTGCTGCAGAGGGAACTTCCTCATACATTCCCAAGGATGCCGTCATTGTTGCTACTGCTAGAGATGTCACTAAAGCTGATGGACTCCAGGAGTTGAAGAAGCAGTACGGGGAAAGACTCGTCCTCTCCAAGCTGGACATTGATATCGCAGAGGATGTTAAGGTACGATTGTTAGGAATACTCCGGCACGAAATTGCACATCTTTTTTTAACGTGCTACATTATTAAATACAAATTCAGAGGGTAATTGAATCAACATAGCACGAACAAATGGAAGCCTTTTATCAAAGAAGCGCATTATTCGCAGTACAAATTAACATTTCATTCGGATTGCGTTTTGTTTTTTTGTATTTTCGCGTATGTTATTTTCTATACATGTGTATAATATTTCCCCCGCAGTCATTCATCGCTGAGATTGAATCCCTGGGTCGCCTCGATGTCTTGATCAACAACGCGGGAGTCTGTGAATCTGACGCTTCCACTGTCATTGCAAGTGCTGATCTCCGTACTGAGGCGAACAAGATTCTTCTCACGAACGCCAATGCCCCTGCTTATTTGACCCAGCAGCTCCTTCCCATCCTCGACAAGACTGCCAACCTCCTCCTCGCTGCTGGAGAGACCCGTGTGCCTCGCATTGCGTTTATTTCCTCGGTGATGGGAAGCATTTCCTCGACCACCGATTCCGTCTGCCCCTCCTACAGAGCCTCCAAGGCTGCGCTCAACATGTACATTAAATGTTTCGCTATCGAGTACCCTAAGCTCTCGTTCGTGCCCATCCACCCCGGGTGGTGTCAGACTGACATGGGAAAGAGGTTCTCAGACACCCCTCCTGTTCCTGTTCCTGACTCTATCTCTGGATGCCTCGGAGTCATCGGAAAGATCACGCTCAAGGACTCTGCCACCCACATCTTCGGATGGAATGGAGAAAACTTCGAGTGGTAAGCTCGTCCTCGTCACACGGGACAAACTCCTTGCCCCATTACCCCATTTCCAGTTGTACATTCACAACATTCATCGGACATATCCATCGTTTGTTGAAGAGACGGCGTAGCTTATTCGTCAGTCTGTTGAGTTGTCTACGAGCTTAAAAATGCACTTATTTAATCATTTTCAGTTCAATTGAGGTCAATTCAAATGTACTTACATTTTTGTATTCTTTTGTTTGGTGTTGATTTGTTGGCGCACTGTTAAATGTGTAGACTGTTTCGTAATAAATTGAGTACCAAGACTTGTATTTTCTTCTCGTAATCTGCAACAAGCATTTCAGGTATAGACGATTTCATTCGTGTGCATTGCGTCAATCATTTGCAAACGCTGCACAAAGGCATCTCGTGCGGAATACGCCAGGAGAGGAAGTTGTTCGCTCTAGTATGAACCCCTGATGTTGCTTGAATGTTGCAAAAGGCAGATTCAACCTATGATATCTCATCTAAGCTGTACGGTTGTCTTACAGTAGAAAAGATTGGGATGTAGTTGTGTTGCGTGTGAGTCTCTAAGCTTTTTATCCAGTTGGATGGTGAGCTTCCCCTAATGTGATTTGGTGACGATGGGAGATCGGCGTGTGAGTAGGACGTGAAAAAAGGGATTGTAGTGGGAAATGGCCGATATTCGAACGATGTGCAATGCAGCTCCAGTCTCCAAAGAAAAGGCATTTACTCGAGAAAGAAGGGAGCGACGTGACACTGATGCGTGGATTTCGGGTTGTTTACTTCTATAATTTCATTGGAGGTGTTTTGCGTTTTGTGTCTGTTATTCGTCATGTCAAGGCCTATTCTGTAATTTACTTCGCGGCAATGTGTTGCCTGTTGTGTTCCCTGGTACCTCTCATAGTGTGCCTGCCTATTTGCTTGTTTGTTCTATGCTTGCTGGTTAGATAGCGTCCTCTCCAGCTTTCCTATCATATATATTTTTTTTTTTATTGCGTGCGAGTCCTCTGACTCGCACATATATGTAGTATATGTGCTCGACCTGTAGTGTGGTAGCGTGTTGCTATCAATGTTCCTTGTTAGTTTGTATTTTCTGGCTGGTTAGTTTTAAAGAACCCTGTTAAGGTGGTTCATTTTTGTTAGGAGGGGGGGGAGAGAGAAAGGCGTTGCATTGTAGTGTTTTTAGGCGAAATTTATTTTGTGTATGTGAGTTATTCTGTTTTTTTTTATTAGCAAATGAAATTGTTAATCAAAGAATAGAAAAGCGCGCATCTGGAATGAGGTTCCCAATTTGATTGTTACAAATGTTTGTTTTTTTCTAAACCCAGTTTAATATCAATTTATTGAGTGAGCAGTAACTAATAATTCACACCAATTATACTTCGCTAGATGTCATCCTCAGTCCCTTTGAATAAGGTAAATGCTTGTTATTTTATCTCCATATGCCTCATGATCTGTGTGTGTAGTCACGTCTGTCTGATCATACTTAACCTGTTGTCTCCTTCATGTCACAATTCGTCATTTAGTTTGGAATGCCCCGCGCGCATCCTGCAGCTAGAAATATAAACAACCCTGTTGTATTTTTTGATGTTTCAATTGGAGGACACCCTGCAGGTAAAACACAACATACGAAAAAAAAAAAAAAAAAAAAGAGGACGAGCATTTTGGGTTGTATCCTATAAAACGAAATACTGTTGATTGACGATGTTTATTGCTAAATACTACCAACGATTATTTTCTACCAAACAGGCCGCATTGTGATGGAGTTGTATGCTGATATTTGCCCTAAGACTGCGGAGAACTTTAGGCAGTTCTGCACTGGTAGGTGAAGGAGAGTGTGCTTGTGTGCATCAGCTCTGTGGCAGGAGTATTAGAAATCGGTATTTTGGGTCTGAATGGTGTCTAAATGATGCAGTATATAATTGAAACTATTATTTCAAACTTGTTTTGCTTTGTTGCGATTACTTGTATCTATGTTTTGTTTTCCAATCCCTTGTCGATCAACAAACTATACCCTCGTATTTTTCTTTCTTCCCCTTTCCTCTTCCTTTTACCCTCCTCCTTCTGCCACTACTCCCTTCTTTGACTCCCCTTATGTTTATTTGTCGGTTTGTTCCTTTTTACGTCCATGTGTATGATGGTTTGTGTGTATTTGTTTGTGTGTGTGTGTGTGTGTGTGTGTGTGTGTGTGTGTGTGTGTGTATGTATGTATACTTGTATGTGTGTATGTATATGTCTAATCTAATTGTCGTAGGTGAGTTCACAAAGATGGGTACTCCCCAGGGCTACAAGAACACGACATTCCACAGAGTGATCAGGACTTCATGCTTCAAGGAGGAGATTTCATCAACGGGGATGGAACGGGAAGACTTAGTATCTACGGACCTACGTTTGACGATGAGAACTTCCAGTTGAAGCATGACTGGCTGGTCTTTTGTCCATGGCGAACTCCGGGCCGAATACGAACGGATGTCAGTTCTTCATCACGGACTCGAAGGCGGACTGGTTGGACAAAAAACATGTGGTGTTCGGAAAGGTTATCGACGGAATGATCACTGTAAGGAAGGTGGAAAGCGTTGCCACCGGGGGGAACAACAAGCCAAAGCTGTCAGTCGTCATCACTCAGTGCGGAGAGGTTGTAGGACGTCTCTCCTATCGCTTCAGGGGTGGGGGAAGGGAGGGGAAGGGAGAGAAGAGAGAAAGGAAGGGGGCATGGCAGGGGTTGATTCACAGCTGTCGGGGTGAAACAGTGAATAAGGGGGAAAAAAGGAGTAATGGGTGTGGGCAGAGGGAGGGTAGGGGGGCGGGCAGAGAGGATGTGTAAGAGAGGGTTCAAGCAGAAGAACGAGAGAAGAGGTGGAGAGGATATCAGGTCTATACTCATATGACGAGTGGGGAGGAGGAAGTGAAGGTGATATGTGTGTACATGTTATGTATGTGTGTGTGTATGTATGTATGTACGTATGTGTGTGTATGTATGTATATGGCTGTGTGTATTAGTGTTGTGACAACAATGAATTTTGCGAGCTTTGTCGACAAACTTGTAGATATTTTTGGTAAAAAAAGGGCATTGTCGACAATCCTCCGACAATGTCACAACTTAGGAGCTTCAAGTGCAAACGGCTTTGCGACTTGAATACAGATTTTTCGGATAATAGGATATGGAGGTACATATTAAATACCTTTATTATGTGGAAAAAAAGAATAACTTTCAAAAATACTTTTAGCATTATGATAATAGAAGTATATACCATTAAATTGAAGTGAGACATTAATTAAATATGGACGCAAACCGCATTTTAATGTTGTTTGGAAAATGAGATATCAATCTTCGACTCTCAATAAGAAAAAGAATATCTATATTGTTGACAATGTCTAGCACAAAAGGCACAAAAAACGGAAATATGATTGATTATTCAACATTTAAAGATTGTCACAACACTAGAGTATGTGTGTGCGTGAAGAAAGTGGGAGGAGGTCCGCATGATGAAGGAGGGTGAGTGAGTTTGTGTTGTTTTAAGGGCCTTTGCATCATGGAGTGAGTGTACGTGATATCAAAACACTATAGGAGATGTGTGTTGAGTGTCTGCAGTGAAAGAGTGAGTGTGTGGATGTGAACGTATCAGTGTATGTGATCGATACACAGTCCTATTTAGTTCAAAATACCCAACTCGTGTTCCTTTCCTACTCTCCTTTACTTTCTTTATCTTTCATTTTGTTCTAGTGTTTCACGCATTCTGGACTCACAAAAAAAACAAATTAAATCTTACTTGTTCTAATCATAATCCTGTTGTCTAAATTATAAGTACCTAGTGACTGTGTCACAGTCGTATTGTGGCCTGTGTGCATGCCAATCGAGAATGAACTATTATGTCTTACAACCCTGGTCTATGGGTAGGTGGTGCACATCAAACACAAATCAAAAGGAACGAAAAGAGAGCTAAAGGAAAGGATCAATAATGAAGGGAAAAGAAAGGCTATCTAAAAATATAACTCGTATAGGTCTGTATTGGCAATAAAGAAATACATACTGTATTACGGATCTAAACTAATATATACAGTGTTACGGGTCAGCGTCTGAGCTTAGCACTACGAACTTTGTAGCGCTAACTTAGTATGAGACAGAAAACAAACTACTACTTGTGCAAACAAAGCAAGACGAAACAGACAAAATAAGGAAAAAAAGCACGATGCATTGTATTTTTAATTACAGTACTGAACGAAACACATACGCACACCGGGACGAACACCATATCATACACACGCACGCACACAAAAAACAAAGTAGCACAAGCATAGCAAACAATTAAAAGAAGAAAAATAAAGAAAAAAGCGTACGCACGTAGCCCAACAGAAAAATAGACAGACGAAAGAAGCTGAAATAACGTTAGCAATGATATTCATTGCAAATAACACCTAACGATGATGACTGTACAGTACAATAGGAGTTGAGATCGAGCGAAGAAATTAGAACTAAGAAAAGGAAGCAAGAAATGATAAGAAAAGAAGAGAAAAGAAAATAACATTAATGAAAAGAAAAGGGAAGAACAACGTTGGGGCAGAGATCGACGGGAACGAACGATGGGAAATATGGAAACAATCAAGAACCATGGGAAATAACAACACGTCGCAATTTGAATGAAACAGAACAAAAAGTAACGGAAATATGAATGTTCACAAAGAAACAGTGGCAAGTGGGAAACACAGTTTCAAAGGAAAAAAAAAACATACACACAGGGGGAAGCAAGAAATAAGACGAATGAGAAGAGAAGAAGGGAGGGAAGAGAAGGAAGGGGGGAGAAAACAAGAAATGTAGAAAGGGAAAGGAGGGAAAGGGAAGAGGAAGAGGAAGAGGAAGAGGAAGAGAAAGAGGAAGAGGAAGAGGAAGAGGAAGAGGAAGAGGAAGGGGAAGAGGAGGGGGAAAGGGAAGGGAAGGGAAAGGGGAAGGAAAGGGGAAGGAAAGAAGAAAAGGAAGGGGGATTAGGAGAGGAATGATTTTACTTGGTTCTCCTCGATCTGAGTATGATAGGGGCAGTGTTCCCCACCACCTTCCCTCCCCTCCCCACAACAGCAGGACTCAGAGGGGGCGAACAAGATGGCGAAGAGGAAGACGACTCCGACACAGACAAGGAAATGTCGGACTCGCTCGTCTCTTCCATCTCCTTCTCCTTCCCTTCCTTCTTCTGCTCCTTCCCTTCTAGATCCTCTTTCTGCTCCTCTCCCACCTCTTCCCTCTTTGTCTGTTCCACCTTCCCGTCCTTCACCTCTTCATCCTTCGTTTTCTCCTGTTCCTCTCCTTCTTTCTCCTTCCCCTCCTTCTCCTCTTTCTCCTTCTCTTCCTTTACCTCTTTCTCCTTCTCTTCCTTTACCTCTTTCTCCTTCTCTTCCTTTACCTCTTCGGTCACCTCTTTTTTCGTATCTCCCTCCTTCTCTTGCTCCTTCTCTTGTTTCTTGTTCTCCTCCCCCTGCACAATAACCTCTTCTTCCTTAGCGTCTTCCCCCTTCACCTCCTCTCTCTTCGCTCCTGCATTGACAATCTCTTCCCCCTTCTTATCATTCTCTTCCTTTTTCTTCTCCTCCTCCTTCTTGTTCTCCTCCTTCTTGTTCTCCTCCTTCTTGTTCTCCTTCTTGTTCTCCTCCTTCTTGTTCTCCTCCTTCTTTTTTCTCCTCCTTCTTTTTCTCCTCCTTCTTACCTGCCTTCTCTTCCTTCTCCTTCTTGACCGTCTTCTCCTCTTTCTTTCCCTCTTTATTTACCTCTTTCTTTCCCTCCTTCTCTTCTCTCTTCTTCAAAATTGAAGAATTAGATTTGGGAAAGAAAGCTGATGAAGAAGAGGAAGAAGAGGAAGAAGAAGGAGATTTTGAAGTCTTGGGAGCGGACGAGGCGAGGGACGAGACAGAGGATGAGGAGGAAGTAGACGAAGGACTGGAGAGAGAGGAGGAGAGAGATGTCTTCCTGGGAACCGCCTTATCCTTGTTTTTAGATGAAAGAGACAGGGAAGAGCGGCGGACAGAGGAAGAGTGGGAGGGGGAGGGGGAGGGGAGGGGGAGGAAGAAGAGGTTGAAGAGGAAGAAGAGGAAGAGTCGAGTACGATTGCTTGTGCGATCGCATCGTTAATAGAGCCAACTACATCTGCACTCAGTCCCTTCCCTTCTGCCTTCTCTCCCTTCCCTTCCCCTTCTCTACCTTCTCGTTATTTTTCTCTATCTTCTTGTCTCCCTTCTCTCCTTCCTTCTCTCCTTCCTTCTCTCCTTCTTTCTCTCCGTCATTTTCCCCTTTCCAACCCCTTCGAGAAGTACGTTAACAGCACTGCTCCTCCTGGAGTGCCTTCCCTTTTCTTCCCACTCCTTCTGAGCTAGCATAGCGTACTCCTCAGGCGCCATCTCCACGTAATTCACTCGAAGCGCAGACTTCATCACCTTTTTCTTCTCATTATCCTCTCCATTCTCCTCCTCCTCTCCCTTCTCCTCCCCCTCTTCCCTCCCCTCCTCTTCTCCCTTCTCCTTCTCCTTCTCCTCCTTCACGTCCTTCTTCTCCCCCTTCCTCTGAGCCTTTTCTGCCTTGTTTCGTTCTTTAGTAGCCGCCTCCCTCCTCTCTCTCCCTCCCGTCTCCCCCTAACTCCTTTGCTCTTCCCTTCGCATCCCTTCCCGTTGATCCCAATACCACCCTCCTCCTCGCAGAAGAAGAGGAGGGAGAGGCAAAGGGGGAGGCGGAGGGGGAGGTAGAGGATGAGGATGGCAAGGTGAGACGGGAAGAGGAACCAGGGGAACGAGAAGAAGAAGAGCGAATGCGACTAGAAGGAGAGGGGGAAGGGGAGACAGAGGGAGAGGCGGAGACGTTACTAGTGTTTCTGAGTACTTTGGCAGGAGATTTCAAACTGGTGCTCGTTCTCCCCTTGGTCTCCTTCTCCCCCTCTCCTTCTCTCTCTCTCTCTCCCTCAACGTCACTTCCCCTTCCCCCTTCCCCTTCCCCTCTCGCTCTCCCTGTCCCTCTCCTTGTCTCTCTCCCTCTCCCTCTCTCGCACCCACGTATCCTATGTCTCCCCACTGAGCCACATCGTATCTTCCAGGAGGAGGTACTTGGTTGCTATGGGAAACAGCGGAGCGCAGATATGAAAGACGGTCTAGATAAGGATCAGAAGAAGAAGAAGATGACGAGGTGGGAACGGAGGAATGGCCCTTGGAAGCAGAAAGAGACCTCTTAGGAGGACTGAGGAGGGGAGTGGGGGTTCTCTTGACTGCTGAGATCGCGCTGTCAACCCCCACTACTCCTCCCCTACGTACCTCGTACGCTCCAGGGCCAGGGTCAACGCTCCTCCTTCTCCTCCTACGGTCCTCCTCACTCTCCCTCCTCTCCGTAAGACGCACTCCTCCAGCCCTGCCCCCTCTTCTTACTTCCTTCTCCCTTTCCTCTCCTCCGCCCCCACGATATCGTAGGCGCCGGGAGGAGGGACACTTCTCCTCTCCCTCTCACTCACATCTTCCCCTCTCTTCCTCCCCAAAGAAAATGAACGAGAACTAGTCGTCGACAATGCAGAGTCCTTCGCTTCATAAGCACCAGGACCAGGGGTTGGAGCAGAGGAAGAGGAGGCGAGGGAAGATGAAGAGGTGGAGGGGCGACGAGAAGTGAAGGAGAAGGACTTGGTCTTCTTCTTCAGATCTTCCGACTGGGAGAGAGAGGGATCAAACGGGGGAAAATCCTCATCCGTGACAGGAACATACTCTCCCTGGCCCAGGGGTGGATGCCCTCGCAGAAGAGGACCTCTTGGGTTTGAGGGAGGGGTGAGGGGAGTCTTCGCCACCGCCCTCTCTGCTCTACTCACGTCATAGCTCCCAGGGCCAGGCACAGACTCCTTCCCATCTGACCGGTTGATCCTGCCCTTCAAAGTCACACCACCTTGTTTCGTGAACGTCGAGCCCAATTCATACGCACCGGGGCCTCTGCTGCTCTCCTCTGCGAGGGAGTGAGGCGAGGATAAGTACGATCCAAACGACCCACGACGACCAAACGATACACGGGGGGAGCTACGCGTCCTAGACGCACTCTTTTGCACTGAAAGACACACATATCATACGTGAGCAGTGAGGTGTTGTATGGTGGGATCGGGAAAGCAGAGCAGATGCAATGAAAAATAAGGAAAGTGGGAACGAATGAAAAACAAAAAACAAAAGGAAGTGAGCGCATCACAAACAATTGAACAAAGGAAAAATTCGCATACAACATGAAATACATTCAAATAAAATTGGCATCGCAAATAATAAAATGCTGTCAAATCAACACAAGTGATCCATATATCACAACGTATTGAATAACATCTAATTAAGAGAATTCACGCATGCGTGCAAATGAACTGGAGTGAATAAGGGAAAAGGAGTTAAATAGTACGGTTAAGTCATTGAAAAACGCATTCAAGTGTGTATATGGAGGAACACAGTGTGTGTCAATGTATAAATTACCTATGGTAGCTGGAGAAGCTGATTCCATGTTTTCTGCGTATTACCGAATATTTTTCTTTTTCTAGACCAGATCCAACCTGAGATCTCCGATTTTTTTATTTTGAGTATACAGGTTCGACGTCAACGAGTACTATGCAAAATACTATATCGCATGCGTACCAATGTTACACTATTGCTCGTCATATCGTTGGGCATGTTTTCACTGCTGCGTATGCTATAAACTGGTTTCTAAACCGAAATGCATGACTAATTATTGTTTTGATCAATCGGGTTTGAGAGATTGATCAGTGCTCATTCAGACTACTTCAAAAATGCTGTATTTGCGTGTTTCTCAATCAAACGAAAGATTGCACTTAATTGAAGTAAAGCTCATGTACGTGAGTATATCTCTACAACGGTGTGTTGTATAATTGATTCAAGTCATGTTTATTCCATGATGATGTAACCCTCTCATAGCAGTTGCTATTTCTTTTACATGTACCTAGTACTCGCTAATTGGAGATGAACAACAAGAGAAATTGTAAATCATCCAATGCACAACACTGGAATCATATAAGATGAGCACTGTATATTTCAACTTGCTTGGAATTATGAATTCCCTCGTGATTAACTGCACGAATTATTAATAAAATGCATATGTTCGTGTAGGTTCTACGCGATGCCAATGTAATCTAGCGAGGCATGTATTCAACAAATGCAATTGCAGATTGGTATAAAAGGATGGAATAAATTCTAACAAACATATATACGAATATGAAACTCAAATATAGGTTCGTGTATGTTTATTGTATAGCAATTCTTGAAAGCTCACTTGTTTTTAGACAGAAGAAGAAAAATCTGATTCAAAAACGTTGGTCTATCTTATGTTTTTTACCTCATTTTTTACTCATTCATAGTATTTCATTTAACTTGTAATTGACTGTTGGTTTGATTGTAGCTTTTTGTGTGTGAAATTCAAGTTTCCTTCGCATTTATATCGTTTGTTGAAAGCGTAGCGCGTGCTAATGAATGCCTTCTGTTGGACTACTCCTTTCCTTATGCAGAGCGAAACCAAAGCAAGCATATGAGTTCCTTCAAAGTCTTCAATGGAGAACACGGAGACTTTATTCATGATATAGCATACGACTTTTATGGGAATCGACTAGCTACGTGTTCATCGGACAACAACATAAAGGTGTGGGATTTGAATAAGGACGGGGACTGGGTTTGTTCTTACACGATCCCGAAAGCCCACTCAGGAGCTATTTATAAACTATCATGGGCGCATCCTGAGTTCGGGCAGATCCTTGCGTCATGTTCGAGTGATCACACAGTGAAGATCTACGAAGAGTACGTGGATACGACGAAGAGGGTAAGAGCGTGGAGATGCGTGGCTCACCTTACGGACAGCAGAGACTCCGTGGAAGACGTTCAATTCGCCCCAAAGACCCTCCGACTAGCAAGTTGTTCACTGGATGGGAAGGTGAGGATATACTCTGGTCTGGAGGGTCGCTCAGTGAATGAGCAATGGGTGTTGAAGGAGGAGTTCGAGGCCTCGAGTGGGTATTGCTATTGTCTTTCGTGGAACTCGTCCCCCTTTGACCCTCCGACCCTCGCTGTGGGAAGCAGAAATACAGTCCGGATCTGGCAGAACAACAAGAAATTGGAGCGGTGGGTGATGATAGGGGAATTGGACTGCCATACAGACGATGTAAGGGACGTGGCGTGGGCTCCCTCGGTGGGAAGGAGCTTCCACCGCATTGCCACTGCATGCAGAGACAAAAGAATCAGGGTGTTCAAGTACTGGGGAGGAGGACACCCCGTCTCTTCTCTCACATCCGTCCTCAATAGTCTCTCGGGGCCCTTGTCCTCGTCCATATACGACGCGCTCTCCTTCTCCCCCTCCTCCTACTCCGCCTCGGGGGAAATAGGGTTCCAGAGGAAAGATGAAGAGCTGAGTCTTCACTACTCCCCTGACATTGCCAGTCAGGCCGCTGCATCTGAGTTTCTGGCATCAGTGATTGGGAGGGGAGGAAGGGGGGAGAGGGCGAGGGCCAGCAGAGGCTAGAGAACCCTGTGGTGGTGTTGGAGGCAGAGCTCAAGGGACATGAGAGCCAGGTCTGGAGGGTTTGCTGGAATGTCACGGGGTCTATCCTCGCATCCACCGGGGATGATGGGTGTGCCCGAGTATGGTCCCAACACGAAGGAAAATGGGTTCCTGTGCTAGTTGCCAACGGTCGAGTTTTGTCTCAAAAGTAAGCCAGCCCTCATTTACTCAAACATTGTACACCTGATTTTATTCCACTTCAGACACTCAATAAATAATATTAAATTATAAGTAATCCATTTATTTGTAGTTTGATAAATACTTGACCGAGGTAAAATCAGGTTTTATCCTTTTCTTGCAACTTCAAGATTTCGGGAAATATGATCTATCTCGACAAAAATCTGAATGCCCTTGCTTTTGAAGAAATACAGCAGTGACTTTAACTAGCGGTTGCATACGTACTCAAAAAGAAACATGCAACATCTTGAGGCGAACGAAAACAACATTCGTCAATTGATTGATGTGTTGAATGCAGCGAGTTCTGGCGTTGACAAGGTACTCGAAAAGTTTTTTTTTCTCTTTTTCTTTTTTCTCCACACATTCACTTTAAACATTGACTGTTTACCTTGCTGGAATAGCATATATTACTATTTAAGTAAACGCATTGGTTGTATATTAAGAGAGTGTGTATGCTTGTGTTTGAATGTATATGCGTATCCAATTTATGTTTTCAGCTATCTTGTTTTGTTTCTTACCTTCCTTTATCATAATTATACATATGCACGCGCATGGTCATTTTCATCTTTCATCTCATCCTTTCTTCATTGTGTAGAATGCGTTAGACCAATTGGAAAATTTGAAAACTACTCAGGGTTTCATGTCATGTCTGTTGGTAAGTTGTATTAATCAGTCTTTTATTTGCGTATTTCCCTCGAAGTCAGTTGTGAGCTGGAAACTGCACAACGCTAAAGATGCAAATAGCCTGAATCTTTAGTGCATATGAAACGAATTATGTACGGTTGGTATGTTATCAGTCGGTCATTGGATAGAGGAAACATATTGTGTTATCATTGTTAATTACTTTCTGGTATGGCTGGGGAACGAGTGCAAAACAAACAAAAAACAAAAGAACAAAAAAATGGGGTGGGACAAGGATGGAAAAAATGAGATTTTGGAAGGAATGTCAACATTTTTTGTGCAGTTTTATTTTCTCTGTACTGCATTATGTGAGCTTAGGTCGTTGCACATCCCCTGTGCGATCATGTCAGTGTGCGTTTGCTTGTGCTTGACAGATGATAGAGCATGGAGACTCATTGTCATAGTTCTACTCTTCTGTGCTCAATTCCCTCTTTTACTTATGTATTCCTCTTCATTCACGTGAACTTGTATACTCCATATTCCTTCGCCTCCACAATGCATCCACACTCCTTGTGGTATTCTAACCCTCCCTCTGATATTTATCTGTGCTACCCATCTCTTCCTGCCCCCTGTCTCCTTCCCTTCCCTTTTTCCTCCTTACCTTCCCTCCCCTATTGTTCCTCCCCCTACTGCTCCTCCTCTTCTTGGTTCCCTCCTATTATTTATTATTCCCCTCTACCCCTCTCCTCATCGCCTAGGCTATCTTCCGCGACAAGAGCATCCCTGCTCAGTTGCGTCAGGTCGCTGCGATTTACTTCAAGAACAGCATTGGTCGTCGTCCTCCGTTTTACATTGCGGACGACGAGGAACATTCGTTCGCGGGGTTCGTGGCGGAGAGGTCCTATCTCCACGAATGCGTCCCTCAAACCATAATTGAGGAGGAGATGGACCTCATCGCTGAGAGTGTATCTATTGCAGTGCAGCTTGTGGTGAAGGCAGACTCAGGCAAGTCCTGGCCTTCGTTGATTCCTACTCTCGCCTCGCACCTTCAGAACGTTCAGTCCGACCCCTCCTCCAACCCACATGCCTTCCTCGCAGGCCGTCGTGCTGCCCGTTGTCTGTACTTGGTGGTAGAGGCTCTTTCAGAGAAGCGTCTGCCTGCTCAGAAGTCCTCGTTCGCTCAGATCGTATCCTCCTACTTGGAGACTGTGTTGAATGCGTTCAGAGTGGTCGTCCCCTTTTCCATTCAGATCTTGGGCTCCTTCGTCTCTGGGTCTTCTCCCGTCCCCTCGGATGATTCCTCTCGCGCAGAGTCATACCTAGACGCCACTCTATCTGTGGTGAAGTTGGCTTCGAGGATGTTGCCCAGTGCTTCGCTTTCTCATTCCTCACCTGCCGGGCAGACTGCATGTCAGCTGCTGGGATTGATTCACGAATACTTGTACAAGTTCCTTCACGTCGTCTCCAAAATCAATGCAGAGCAGTACCCCAAGGTGTACGAGTTGTCTTCAAAGATCGAGACTGCGCTGGTGAGCTCTGTGTTCTACACACAGAAGGCGTCTCCTCTCGACATGGGGTCGATGACGAAGGAGTTCGTGATGCATGCGCTGGAAAGGATCTCGGTGTACACAGAAGGACTTAGACAGAATAGAAGAACTAATTTCGTAATCAACGAGAAGAACGCGAACAACGCTGCAGTGATAGTGTCGATGAACTTTATCGTTAGCGTGATCCTGTCTCGCTCCCACAGAGTCCGGTCCTCGAGCAAGAGGACGGGGGCTGATGAAGAGTCCTCTGTAGGATTTTCTTTGCTGGGGAACCAGGAGGAGAACAAGGCGAAGGGGCTGCAAATCAGAGACAGCTTGGAACAGGTGTTCACCCCCGAATGGTGTGAACAGATCCTGGAGACCTTGACCGCATTCAAGACGATCAGTCCCTTGGAGGAGGAGGAGTGGAAGGCTTGTCCCGAAGACCTTTACCAAACCCAATCCGCTGCCCACAACTTGATGGAGGAAGGTGCTGCAGCAATTGCGTTGGCGAGGGCGGTGGTGCAGTTGGAGCCCTTGACTGCTTCGAAGGTGTGTGGAGGGTGGCTCACGGATACCTTCTCGCATATGCCCCAGCTCGTTTCCGTCTGCACCACCACTATCGGAGGTGACTTTGACCACTCGGTCTACCTCAACTTGTGTCTTTTGGACGCCCGTTTGTCCATCACTTCTGCCGTTTGCTTCGAGCTTAACGGTGCTGGTTTCCCCTTCCAAGACCTAATGCTTTGTTTGGTAAAGCTTGTTCGCTCCATCCTTATTCAAACCCCCCTGGACAAGAGACCTTAGAGTTGATTGATAAGGTGAACAGAACCCCTCAGGAAGCTCTCTCTGCCGACGACCTCCTCGTCACCAACACCAGCTCTAAGGGATCCCTCAGCTTCGCAGGTGCCCCTGCCAGGTCCATTCTGCTCCGTCGCTGTGCTGTGTTGTTCGAAGCAGTAGTTAACTTCGTCCCTCAGAACCCTCTCCGTCCTGAGATTGCCGCTCTCATTGTCGAGCTGCTCTGTGAAGAAGATGTTATGGTACGTCTCTCCGCTCTCAACGCTCTGCGGGAGTTTATCACGTCCCCCTCCTTCGCAGATGAAGACATCAGATCCTTTACATCGGTGCCCTCTTCACTCTATTCGGCTGTCTCCCCTGTGTCTGACCCCTCTGCCCTTCTCTCCTCTGATGAAGTCCCATCGGCCCGTATCAACCTCTCTTGCATGCAGAGGGCAGTTGGTAAGCTGATCTGGATGCTTGTGCATTCGGGAGAGATTGCTTGTATGAACAACTCTTTGGTCTGTCTCTCCGCCATCATTGAACCCAGTGGACAGGCCATCCTTCCCCTCGTACCTGTGTTGGTTGGGATGTTCCAGCTCTTCTCCGAGTGGCCGAACGAGCACCAGATCCACATCAGCGTAGTGAACACTACCATCACCCTCGTCAATACCCTGCGGACTCTCTCCTCCAAGGTTCCAGAGATCATCAAGCTCATCTCTACCGGAGTAGACATCAATAACGAGAACGTGTTTTACCTTATTGACTCTTGCTTTGAGTTGTGGCACGCTTACATCCGTAACGTGTCTGAGGGGTCTGACGAGCTCCTCGAGGTGTTTTCCCACTGGGTGACACTCTACAATACGTGTGAAGACTACCTGGAGCATGGGGTCCACATCCTTGAGTCCTATGCCATCCTCTTTGGGGATCGCTTCTTCCAGCGCTACGGGTCCGACCTCTTCACTATCCTCCCACGCCTCATCGAGAACCTGGGAGAGGCTGGATTGAAACTGTTGGTTCCTTCTGTGGAAACCCTTTTGGAGTTGGTGTCAGATGCCCACGTCCACCTTCTCTCCCCTGCGTTAAGCTTGTGGTGTCGACTGTCAAGGACGCAGTACTCGGTCTCTCTGGGGATGCATTTACTTTCGGAGATAGACTTCTCGTCAGCTTTCTTCACCTCGTTGCTCAATTGTTCGTCAGGCACACCGACGCTGCCATCCAGTTCATCTCCACTGGGTACCCCTCAGACGAGCAGGAGAGAATTGTCGCAATGTTGGGGGACCTTACGATCAGCAAGATTAGAGAGATCCACTCGCTTTACAAGAAGAAACTTTGTGCAGTGTTCCTGGTGAAGCTCTTATCGATGCCTTCGTTCGCAACGAGGGGGGGAGTGCTCTCCCTCTGCCTCGAGGTGGCGAAGGAAGAGGATGAAAACCCTATCTCCCCTATCAACGTGGCGGACGTTGCCCCTGTGGACCAGACGGAAGAGTACCGTTTGAACCGGTTCGCGATGTACGACTCCCTCAACATCCAGCCTGTCTCCGCAATAGTCTTTAACTCCGTCGAGGACATCCGCAGGTCTTACGGAGATGGAGCCATCGATCAGATCACTGCCACAGCCGACCCTTCTGTCCTCTCTGCCCTCCATATCCGTAGGAATTAAGTAGTCCAGGGTATCTACTCACTTATCCCTCCACCTACACCCCCTGCTTTGTTTTGCCTCTCCCTTCCTCCCTTCCGCCATCTCTCCCTAGTTCTTGGACTCATCGTCTGATCAGCTCTTAGTCTCCTCCCAATTTAACTTTGTTCTTTCTTCTGTATTTATGACTTCTTTCCCGGTCTTTTTTTTTTTTTTTTTTTTTTAGTACAGTCTTACATTTTCACATGTATCCCCCCCCTCCCCTCTGTTTGCCTATCCTCCTTTTCTCTCTTGTAGTTGTGTGGTTGTTCCCTCCGTTCGTTATTTCTCGGCCTAGATCTTTTGTCTCTGCTGTTCGTGACCTGTTATATTACTCATACTTATTTCTTCTGCTTGCGCCGTTGGTTAAAAATAATAAACTTGTATTTTTTTTCGTTCGGATGAATCCTCTGACGATCTGTCGTTTCTATTCCAATTATGATGCAACATGTGAACACTAGTATCTGTATGTGTCATGTATAGGTACATATATCAAATTGATATGATCAATAATACCTGTTGAGTTTCCCCGTTCTGGTTGATCACTAGTGGGATTTACAAAGCTTGAAGGAGCTGAGGTTACTTCCAATACGAATGGGTGTGTGTGTGCGTTTGTATTTTCATAACTACGTCTATGTGCAATATCTTGAACCTTTCCTTTCTGTTCCTGGTCCTGAACGAAGCACCCTCGGTTCTTTTGTTTCTCACATGTATGTGTTACGCATGATGCTATCAACGATGCCTTTCCTGTAGGTAATTGTCTTTTATTCCTTGATATCAGCCTGTCAAAGTTACTTGTACTCCTTTGATGCTTCCTGAGTATTGGACTGTGACGCTATTAGAAACGTTCTATGTTTAATAGGTTGTCAGAAAAAAAACCTATGATATAGCAAGAAATACGATGAATGTATGTGCAATTGTGTATTACGAGCAATAGCTATATGTACTACTTGATAGCATTCGGTATCTCTTTTAATGAATACGAAATATTCGATACGCATGTGTCATTATGTTCGTTTTGTTCATTTTGTTAATTTCCTACACTTGGTTGTTGAATTGTTCATATCTTCCAGCTACCTCCTCACAAATACAGAATAAATATATCTGTTGTTAATATATTTGTGTAAAAGGAGTGCTCATCTTCTCAATCCGTCTTCTGTTTTCTCCTTCTCTTTCCCTTTATTCCGAACCCTTTGGTTTAGGAAGCGAAGCAAGGATAGAAGAAAGAGAGGAGTTAATAGAGGGGGCTATGGACGAGGATGAAGAGGAAGAGGGAAGGGAGAATGTAGAGGGAGAGGAAGAAGATGAAGAGGAGGGAGATGAAGAGGAAGAAGATGAAGAAGAGGAAGAGGAAGGCAAAGACATAGGTGCTCTCTTCGATGAAATATTGCCCTGCTTGTTCTCTTGCACAGGCTGAGAACGAGGGGTGCATTCAAATTGAGATGTTTTGGAGCTGAATCCCTCGAAGAGAGAATAAAGATCTTGGTTGTCAGATGTTTCGGTATCCATCTCTTTCTGTACCCTTCCCTGTGCGTCCTCTTCCTCGCTCTCATTCAAGTCTAACTCACAGTCATTAGGAGCTAAAGAAAGGGATGATGAAGGGAGAGCAGAGGGGGCGAAGAGGAAGGTAAGGAAGAGACGGAAGAAGGGGGAGGGGAGGAGGGGGGGCATGTTATGGAGAGGGGTAGAGAGGTTCGATGTGCGAGAAGAGGATGAAATCGGGGTAGAGTGAAGGGAACGGGAAGAGAAAGAGGACTGGGGCGCGAGCTGAGAGTGGGAGAAGGAGGGGGAGAAACTCCGATGAGAGAATATAGATCTCTTGCCTGTTGGTTGAACACGAAATCAGGGCTCCTCTTCCCCTTGTCGAATCTTTCTCCCTCATATCCCTTCACGGTCTGAGAGGGCAGAAAGGGCAAGGAGGAAAGGGGGTAAAAGAGGGGGACAAAAGGCGAAGTGGAGAGGGGAGACAGTGAGATAACGAGACAGGGGCAGGCATATAAGGGGGAGGTGTAGAAGAGACGGAAAAAGGGAAGTACAGACCACGGCCGATAAGACAAAAACATATGAGTGTTAGAATGTTAGGGAAGGAGAGTGAGGTAGTGCAGTTGAGCATGCAAAACAGGTGTGGGAGACCATAGGGTGGGGTTAGTTGTCTAGTAAAGGTCACATATCGGGGTGTATGTGCGTGCCTATATGTACGTGTATATGCAGTGAGTGACGATGGCAGAGAGATAGAGAAAAGTACCTGTGTAAAGGAAGTAGGGATGTCTAGTGATCCATTGAGGGAGGTGATGTGAGTTTCCATTGCCTTCACTTCTTCGCCACTGATCTCGAACCCCAACGCTCCCTCTTCCCTCACACTCCCATCATTCCTGAGTAAGTCAGATGAGGAGAAAGAAACAAATGGGAAAGAAAAGCAGGGAAGGAGTGAAGGCAAATGAAGGTAGAGACAGGGAAGGAACGTGAAGAGAAGAAAATGGAGGAAGGGATAAGGAGAAGAAAAGAAAAAGAGCATGGTAAGATAACGAATGATGGAAGTAAGAAATAGATGCATCGTAATAAAAGAAAAGAAGGGAAAGGGAAACGGGATGATAAAGAGAAGGGAGAGAGAGAGAGAGAGAGAGAGAGAGAGAGAGAGAGAGAGGGTAGGGGGCAGGGAGGGGAAACGAGAGAGGCAGAAAGGGTAGGAGAAAGGAGAAAAGTGGAATTGCAAGAACAAGAAGACAAAGGAGGAGGGAAAGAAAGGTTGATGGGACTGTACAGGTATACACAGAAAAGAAGGGCAAATAGTGTAGAGTATGTATATCTTACTGAATGGAAGGGCGAGGAGTGTTGGGAAGAGGAATGGATTGGGAGTACGACTGGGAAAAGTAAGGAAACGTCAATTTGAGAATGGACAGCCACTCTGAGGAAACGATCAGAAAGAATAGTAACGAAGAAGAAGGAGGAGAAGGAGAAGGAGCCGTGGAGCGCAGAGGATGCGTAACAAATGAGAGAGGCGTACAAGTGGGGTTAGAAGAAATAAGAGGTATGAGGGGAATGAAGAGTAGGAGAGATGGTTGGTGGTCAAGAATGTGAGAAAAGCGATGAACAGAGTAGGAAGGGGAAGTGGAAGTGGGAGTAGAAGTACAAGTAGAAGTAAAGATATAGAAATATGGCGTTGCCTATATACGTAAAGTGAAAAATCAGAACGGGAATGTAGGTGCGAATGATCTCCTCAACACATGGGGGGCAAGAAGAAAGGAAAATAAGGCAAGCGAAATGCGAGAAAAGCAATATGAGAAGAAAATATGAAGAAGTGATCCGAAGATACGGGTCTGTTCTACAGGCAATAAAAAGATGATTTACAAATGGTATATATACGATCTATCGAATTGATTATTCACAGATAATTAATATGTCACTAAATAGTTATCCGCATCTGATCCACGTCTGATCCACACATGATCCGCAAGTGTAGTCCAAGCAAGCACATATGTACGACACACGGATAGTCAAAGCATGAATACACAGTATAAGCATATGTGTATGATAAGTCTTATGATCAAAGCACGCAGATGGACAAGAAGATGTTGGTCGTACCTGGATCATACTGGAGGGAGTAGGAGGAAGAAGAGGAGACGGAGGGAGTAGAAGGGATATCGATGACTTGGATGAACCTCCTCTTGGGCACCACTTTGTCCAAAGCAAGGAACCTCGTCGTCCCTTCTCTTTTCTTCTCCACAGTATCTCCCCTCTGCTCAGATATCTCTTCCCTCCGTGTCCTCTCTTCCCGCTGTATCCTGTCTGAGTGAGTCTGGGTGAACTTTCTTACTATCTCGTCCCCGTTACTTATTCTGTCTGAACAATCATTCCGGGGAAACTCTGGGAGAGCGAAAAGAAAAAGGAAAAGGAAAAAGGAAAAAGAAGAAAGATAGAAGAGACAGGAGAAATGCAAAGAATAAGGGAAGGGGTAAGAACGAGTGAAGGGGAAAGGAGGAAAAGGGGGGGAAGAAGGAAAAAGGAAGAGACGAGGGAAGAGAAGAGAGAAGAGAAGAAGAGAAGGAGAAGAGAAGAGGAAGAGAAGAGTAACCAAATGAGAACAGTAAGAGTGAGGAGAAAAAAGAACAATACAGGTCACTCAAAGAGAAGTAAAATATGAGGCAGGAGAAAACAGAGAAAATGGGGCAAAGACAGATGGCGGATGAAGGAAAGTGAGGAGAAATGGATGTAGTGCTGGGTGAAGAACAAGGGGGTGGGAGAGAAGAGGACGGCAAGCGAAGAGAAAGGAACGGGCGAGTGGGTGAGTGTGTGTGAGACAGTGGGGTCTTACCCTCGGAGTGGTGGATGACTGCGGGGAAGAGGCAGTGGAGGTGCGCGGAGAAGAAGAAAGAGGGACGAAGCTTCAGCATGAGCTTAAACAGTGCAGGGGACCCTAGCTCATTCTTATCGATGTCCTCTCGGAAAAAGGGCTGGGAAGAACGAGGAGGAAGTTTGTGTAGGGTGGAGGGGAAGGGAGGCAACAGAAAAGACAAGGAAAGACGAGTGAACCACAAAAAAAGAAAGAAGCATGCGCATATTGAATGGAAAATGAGCCAGAAGTGTTAGTGCCAAAACAGACAGTGGGAAGTTTGATTACGCGACAGAAATGGACATCCAAAGGAGAAGAGAGGATGGAAGGGGGGGGGGGGTGAAGAGTGAGATCTCCACTTTTCGTTGAGCATCGGCGGTGGGTTAGAGTAAATGCGCACCTTGTTTCTGAGAAGGGCGTTGAGGTCTCCGAACTTCCAGATGAAGCGAGGCCAGTCGTGGGAGAGGAGAATGTCAATGGGGGACCTCATCTGCGACAGCTGGAAGTGTTCGAACGCTCTCGCATGGTACACTGAACGCATAGACCCCGAGTCGAGGGGACAGCGCTCGAAGTGTCCCTGGTTATGGTCTCTGTGGTTGTAAATTCCCGACAGCCCAGCTATCCTCAATCCCCCGAACCGTACCACTCCTGCGAAACCCAGATAGTAGATATTCTTCGCAACCCAACCTCCGTGGAACAGTTCCAGCATGTGGTTCGAGGCCTCGTGGTTTCCGTGGATAAAGATGGTAGTGATTGGGGCCTCTTTCACTCCAGTATAATACTTCCAGTACGACTGCATGCTCTTGTACTTGTTGCTCACTGCCATCGCGGCCAAGTCATCATCGTTCCTCACTGCCTGGAAATCTCCACAGCAGAGTACCAGGTCTACTTTGATGTTGTCTCTGCGCTCAGTGTATTGGATCAAGTCATAGATAGTCTCCAGTTCACCATGCGCACACCCAATCACTGCAACCTAGAAAACACCATTGCAGTTTACCAGCCAAGAATGAATTCTTCAAGTTAGATAAGTGGATAGTTTTATGTATGTATGTGCATCCGGCTGAAGAGGGTGGAATAACCATTGAGATATGCGTTATGAAGTAAGGGATCGCCAAGCAATTTAAAAAAACTAGAGCAAATTTCGTTACCTTCATGGATTGGCAATGAGTCCACTAAAAAAATGAAAACAAAAAGGAACAGAATGGAATATTAAATGTAATATAAACTTTGTTCAAGATGTTGAATGTGTGTTGGTTATGAAGAAATATATTATTAAAAAAGCAAACGTGAGAAAATGGTTGTGCTAATAATGAGTTTGTCTGGTAGGGTGAAAAAGATCTACAAGACAACGTCTGCTCTGTACTGTAAAACTAAATATGTATCATCGAAATAAAGGAAGTAAACTAGTTGTGGAAAATTAGGTTGGATTCCGTATTATGTGTTGTACTAGGAATAAATTAAAGAATACTTCGAGGGCTAGCACATAGCCAATATCATAGCAGGATAGACTCAATGAAATGAAGAACTATTTGTGGCAGAATATTATGAAAATATTTTGAAGGGAAGAAATTCTTTATTGTTTAGGGGCCAAAATCACAAGCATACGCATAACTGGTCATAAAATCCTGTATATTCGCTTTGTGAAGTCTCTTAAAACACAAAAAATCAAATAAGATATTCATAATTATATATAAAAATTGAAAGACCTTCAGCTCCACTCCTGTTTTGAATTGATTGTATCAAAATTTCGTGTTCGAAACATTGCGTTGAGGGAGACTAAATATTGCAGTTGTATTTTTGAAGATCCGTTTGTTTGATATTTTTATTGGAACTGTTCAACGAGTGTCAATTAATGGTGATTTTTATTTCTCTTCGCGAATATCTCTTCTCACTCAGGCATAATGAGTGAGACCGACAAGAAGCCCGTCGAAGTTGCTGAGGAGGAGGTTTGCACCACCGAGTTCGCCCCTCGTGCTACCAACGTCAAGTTGGTTGAGGTTGACGATGGAGAACAGAACGAGGAGGAGCTCTTCGCTGTGTAAGTGAATATGAATATTCTGGAAGCAATAGATAACTCTCGTGGGTGTTTAGTAAGCTAACTTTGTGTAATGCATAACCCATGTATTTCGCGCGTGACATAAACAGTCGCTCTGCTCTTCTTCGCTTCGACGATGAGAACAAGGAGTGGAAGGAGCGTGGACGTGGAGACATTCGTTTCCTCAAGCACAAGGTATGTAGTGTTTTGAAAGATAGAGGAAGAGAGCAGACTAATGTTTGCCAATGAAGCATGTTATATGTTCTGTTTGGTGTGTATTCTATACACATAGTTAATATTATTTTTTTCTTCTTTTGCTCGTTAGGGTATTCTACTTCTGTGCTAATGAACATATGTTCTCTCTTTGTGTTCTGTTTCTTTTTGCATGCGTGCGCACACTCCCTTTCCTTCCCTCTCTCCGCTCCCTTTGGCTTCCCTCCATTCTTCCCTCCATCCTTCCCTCCTCCTCAGGAGTCTGGAAAGGTGCGTCTTCTTCTTCGCCAGGAGGCCACCCTCAAGGTCTCCTTGAACCTCCTCATTCCTGATGAGGGGCTCAAGTCCAACTCTGGATCCGACAAGGCTTGGACCTGGCGTTGTGCTGATTACGCCACCGAGACTGGAGAGCCCGAGATCCACTCCTTCGCCATTCGCTTCAGAACTGCTGCTGACGCTGACACCTTCAAGGAGCACTGGGAGAAGTCTCGTGAGCTCAACAAGGCTGCCGTTGCCTCCAAGGAGGACAAGGAAGACAAGGAGGAGGACAAGAAGGAGGAGGACAAGAAGGAGGAGGACAAGGAGGACAAGAAGGAGTAAACTAAATAGCTTTTATTTATAAACGAATAATATTCAATCGCTTACCACGTTCTTTTTCTTTTTTTCGTATTTTATTTTTGATTTTTTTTTTTGAATGTTTTGTTGCAAAGTTTCTTTGATGTAATCATTCAAAATAAACAATGTTATATTATTCAGTCGTACTTCCATGAGTCTGTGTTACCTCTTTCCTTGTGTGTATGAACACGGTTGATGCGTTACACGGCATTGTATTCGAGACTATCAAACACAATCACAGGCTTAGAAGAATGAAGAAGCGTAGGTGTGGGGCGGTGAGTCGGTGCAATGTATGAAATATGGGTATGGGTGGGTTAATAATGGGGGGTAATTCTTGCGCATTATTCGTGGAGTTAAGTGCTATGGAAAGATAAGAATCAGATCAGGATGGAGAACGGAGCATGAGAATTGAATGGTAGAGGGGACGGGGGGTGGCGGGGGGGAAGGGATGTGGGGAGGGGGGAAGGGATGTGGGGAGGGGGGGGGGGGGCAGAAGGGTAAGGTGGGTGAGCAATCCGAGGATAAATGTATGCGAAGACAAATGGGCGGGTGAGGAAGAGGATAACTGGGTAGTGAGCTAAGAATAATGTGGGGGGAGCAGGGAGAAATATGAGGAAAGCAAAGGGTCTGCATCACTTGAAAATTGTTATATTCAGATATTAGTGTATATCAAGGCCTTTAAGACTATGTTTTGCTTCGCACAATATGCATACAATAAAGTGGTGACAGTGTGTATAATATAAAGGTTTAAAATTTGTGTTTGTTATATGTTTACAAACTTAGCAGACGCCACTCGCCAAAAATAAGAGCAACAAAAATCTCTTCGGACCGACAAGATGATTGATTACTGAAAAACGAGCAAATGTATGTGTTAATGCAAATAGATGCATGTTTGTTTTCTTCGAAACAGCGTGTTAATAGTGTTTGCATATTGTTCTGTGGAATCATATTATGTCGTTGTGTGCAGTAAAGGGAATGTTTTCCACATTGTCAGTGGCTACAAAGCCGAGGACTCTGAAAGTAATGCAAAGCTTGGCAGCTAGCAGACTTCCTATTGCTTATAAATATTTTTCCAGCAGCAAAGAAACATCCACAGAGAATGAATCCCACGCACTGTTTCAGCCTCAATTTGACTACCGCTGGATCAGCTCTAACGCAGATGCCATTGCTGAGAACATTAAGAACAGAGGCGTGGAAGGGGTAGATGTTTACGAAATCGCAGATTTGTACAAAAAATATGCAGCAGCGGTGACGAATGTATTGGTATGGTATAAACAGTTGCGTAATGTTTGCATGCATTGAGTGTATATGTATGTCAATAGACCCATTTAATGTCCTGCGTCACCGAGTCTTAGTGTCGTAGTGTGGCTTACCTCTTATCGCTCCGTACTGTTGCACCTCAGGACATCAGAGCACGTAGGAACCTTGTTGCGGAAGCAATGAAGAAGAAAGTAAGCAAGCCAGGAAAGGGTAAGAAGGAAGAGGTGATATCTGCGGAGTTGCAGGAGTTGCTGAGCAAAGAGATGCCATACCTTGTGGAGGAGGGAAAAAAGCTCAAGCAGGAGGTTTCCAACAAGGATGTGGGAGGTCAAAGAGCTAGAGGCCGAACTAGTCGAGAAGGCCTTCCGCATTCCCAACAGGACTCACCCTGGGGTTCCGCTGGGAGGAGAGGAGAACGCTTCCGTGTTAGCGCATGTGAACAGAGATACTGCCACCCTTGCTTCATTCGCGGACAAGGGCTTCGTCCCTCTCGATCACATTGACCTCTCTGACCCCCTAGGGCTCATCAATACAGAGGCAGGGGCAAAGGTTGCTGGATCTAAGTTCTTCTACTTGTGCAAGGAAGCTGCTCTTCTGGAACTGGCTCTCATCCAATGGACCATGGCGAGACTGGTGGCTTTGGGGTAAGCAAAAGAGCATGCGAATATGGAGTCACGGAAAGGAGGAGCAGAGTGTGGGTGTGAGTGTATGTATAGATGATGGTATGCATATGTGTGTCGGGGGGAGGGGAGGGGGAATCTGAGGTGTGGGTGAGGGTGAGAGTGTGAGCAGTCAAGTGGATGGAGACAAGATAAAAAATGTCGGGATGTCGTTGCGAGAAACAAATAAACTGAAGAGGAATAGATGAGCAAGGGAGAGGGTAGGAAGAACGGAATCTAAGAGAGTGAAGAGCGCATGAGAAAAGTTGCGTGTAAACGCATATGTAGGTGGATGCATTGGTGTGTGCGTCAGTGTGTGCGTCAGTGTGTGTGGGGGAGGTAGTTGTATGGGGGGGGGGGGAATATCGTCTTTAGTCTTGACGTAGAGCGCGTTTGTGTGTTTCAGGTTGCAGTGGCTTGATCGTTACGATGGAAAAAGAGAAACGGGAGGGAGAGGGTCAAATAGGATCGTCCTATGGGTGTGTTGACTGAGTTTGTTGACTAGTCTGTGATGTATAGTGTGTAATTGCATTTTCTATTCGTTTTGCATCTAACAAATGTGTCTTCATGTATCTCCTTCCTATTCATCGTTCTCTCCTCTCTCTTTATCTCCCGTTCTCTCTTTTTCTCTCTCCTCTCTCTTTCTTTTTCTGTCTGTCTGTGCCTCTCTCTTCCTCCTTCCTCGCCAGCTACTCGCCTGTGATTCCCCCTGACGTTGCAAAGATGGAGGTGATTGAGGCAATTGGGTTCCAGCCCAAGGGAGCCAAGTCCCTCGACGAACAGATCTACAAGCTTAGCAAGGACGACGCAGGGCTCTCCGGGACCTCAGAGATTGCGTTGGGGGGCATGTACGGAAATGAACTGCTCAAGGAAGAAGACCTCCCTATTAAATTGGTCGGATTCAGCCATTGCTTCCGCACTGAGACTGGAAAGGTGAGTGCTAGTTCGAGTGGGATCTACAGAGTACATCAGTTCAGCAAGGTGGAGATGTTCGTGTTGGCGACCCCGCAGAGAGCGATAAACTTCATGAGGAACTGATCGAGATAGAGAAGCAACTTTTCACTGAGCTGGGGCTCAACTTTCATGTGTTAGACATGCCCACTAAGGACCTTGGTGCGCCTGCCTACAGAAAGGTCGATATGGAGGCATCGATGCCTGGAAGGGCTATTGCCCTTGCCTACTCCTCTGGACACCCCTCTATCTCTCAGGAACTGAGGGCAGAGGCTGCAAAAGTGCCTGGAAGTCCCGAGAAGTACATTGCTGAGAAACTTCCTCTGGAAGCACTTTGCATCCATTCCTCAGAGCTATGGAGAGATCTCATCCACCTCCAACTGCACTGACTACCAGTCCCGTCGCCTCAACATCAGGTATCGTCCTCCCCGCTTCTCTTGCCGCCGAGGTCTCTGAGCAGTCGGAGCACGCCTCCAAGGGTGCAACTAGGTTCGATGCATACCCTCAACGGAACAGCATGTGCCGTGCCCCGTATGATTATCGCAATCATGGAGCAGTTCCAGCAGAAGGATGGGTCCATTTCTATCCCACCCCCGCTCCGTCCCTACATGATGAATCAGTCCTCCATCCCTTTCCTTCACAGGAAGTAACCACCTCTCTTCACAGGCAAAAAAGCAAACTCGTCAGTTCATCCATGTGGCCCCTTTTATCGATGTGTATTTGTCCATGTGTAATTCTACTTGACTTCGACTCTATTTTTTGTGTTTATTTTGTTATCACTAGCCTTTGTATTCGGTTGGGTGCACACACTCACGTATTAAACATTTCTTTCAAATTGGTTGCAGAGTCTATGTTTTCTCGCTTTAGCCTAGATGTGATAATGCAGTGTGTTGTTTTATTTCTGAACTGCGTAAATAGTTTGTCTCTGAGTTTCAGTAAGTTCTGTTAATATTCCGTGTATCTTTTTTCCCTCTCTTGTCCATTTTTATCGTCGTGCTTCTACTTAATCATGTTTCACAGTGGTATCTAGTACTTTCTAGTATTTTCTTAGGCAAAGCTCTGTCGCATTTTTGCATACTAGTTTCATCAGTCAGTATCATCGAATTAGAATAAATTTCCAAATCAATTGAAACTCAACGGCTCATGCGTATATGTAGCCCAACATCATGCTTCTAACATCACTGCTCTGGAATCGGCACTGTGCATTTGCAGCATACGATTATTTAAATACCAGCATCGATTGATGCCACTTATCTATGTGAATCGTAAAACGGTACTTTTTTTTTCTGGGGGGGGGGGGGGGGGGGGGAAGTCTCTATTCACAAGCATACATATCGATAATTGGCATATTCTCTAGTTTTTTCAGCCCATTTTATATGTAGCTAGATCAATAGTTTAGAATAGAACTTGAGGTCAAGAAAGGATGGATGTGAAATATGAATGAGCGGTTGGCGATATTTCTTTGGCATGGTGGAAAGATGTTGTTTTTTGCTCACAGGAGTTCTATTAATATTTTTATGAAATGCGACTGTATCTATGTTCATATCTCTAATATTTTTATGATATGTTGTATCTGTAGGTCTCCTTTTCAGTGATAGCTATGAGTCTATCCCATGAATACCTAACTGATGCAGATGCATTGATAAAAATTGGTAAGTTGCATGTTTAATTCAAAACCTAGTGGATAACGTGTGATTTGAATTACTGTTCAGTATATAATATTTTGTGTTCTTATTACTCAAGAAGTGAATATATGTTTTTAATCGAAATGGCCGTGTTAACTGTCCTTCCAGAGATGAACAAATCTGTTAAAAGCCTGAAGACTTTCTGAAGGATATCCCTGAATATGACTTTGCTTTTAAGGTATACAGAATGTGCAAGTATGCACATCCGTGTGTGTGTGTGTAACTTGTTGAACTTATTTTTGTCTTGAACTTCGATGGTTGCAATGTGTGGAAGTGAAGATAGAGGGAGGGAGTGGGGGAGTGAAATAGACTAGTAGTTGAATGCGTGATTGGTACATATCTATATAACGTGGACTCCTTTGGTATGTGGTCACTCCATTTTATAGAGCACGTTTTTTTTTAGCAATGATTTCCACAAGCTTGTGGAAGAGAAGGAGTACGAGAAATTTTCTCCCTCGTCATATGAGATTGCGAATGAGCTTTCAGACGACGTTGAGGAACTGGAGAGTAAGTTACACACTCACATTGGTTTATCCCGAATATCCTCTCAACTATGTTTTTCTTCCTGATGCCTTCTCATCCCACTCGCGTGTCTCTCTCTCCTTTGTAATTCTCTACCATTTAAGACATAGACTAACTCGGGGCGTATATATCGTGTGTGCGTGTGTGTGGTGGGGGGAGCAGGCTATATTGGAGAAGGCGAAGACTTGTGTGGAGAACGAGAGGAGACAGGATAATAAATACTGAGTTGTTGAAGAAGTATGGAGCAGATGCATGGACTCTAACTCTCAACAGGCTGAGAGAGCGCTAGAAGAAAGGGCTGGAGAAGGCACATGAGCAGGAGAAGAAGGAGATGGACAGTGTGAGCGGGAAAGAGGAAGAAAGAGCAGCAAGTGGATAATGGTCAGCTCGAGAGAACTCGGAGCGGCGTCCTGGCAAGTCCCTGTGATACGCAGAACCACCTTACGGCGTTGAAGGAGCTGTAGTCTGGGAGGGAAATTAAGAGGGATCAAGGACTCACACTCGGCAAGTAGAGACTGCCACATACAGGGCACCTCCGAGCTCTTCCTTCGCCTCTCTTCTCCTACCTCTCTGCTCTTCTTCTTTTTTTTCCTTGGAAACTTGTATTTATTTTCCCATATCTTCTCTATTCGTCTTTTGTATGTTTGTGTGTTATTGTGGTACGCTAGATATGTTCATATTTCCTTTTCTCTCCGTAGCCTTGTAATGTGGTTCTATGTGTCAATGTTTGCATTGTTTGTATATCATTGCTGAGTGTTGATGACTAATTCATATTTCTTGTTTTTATTAGTCTGCTTGGATTTATGTTATTCCCGTAAGTTCAGACCTTAACTTGTTTGTAATAGTTCCCTTTGCCACTTGCAGATCCCCCTCGTTGCCCTCATGGGCTCCCCCTCCACTTCGTTTTCCCCTTCCCCCTCTTACCTCTCCCTTTTCCCTTTCATCTTGAAGCCCATCGAGAGTCTTTACCTTCATAGTCGAAGAAAATAAAGTACTAAACTGAAAATACTCTGATGTCCGTGTTCCAAATGAAATGAATATTGGATGTTCGCTACGTCATCCCTGACTTCTTTTTTACGCATAATCCATTCTCTCTTTGCTGTTCTCTCTCTATACCACGCTGAGATATACGCCGTGGTGAAACAAAAGGAAAGATCCGAACAGAGGTGAAGTAAATAAGAAGGCAAAAGACAGTTTGTGTTAATACATTGAACATAGACTTGCAACGAGCAGAACATAGCAATAC